>JAEQBA010002311.1:0-421860 GCA_019434445.1 Phalangium opilio | reverse complement strand
AATCTCATTCTCTCTAACGGATACACATTACCATGAGACGTACAAGGTGTGATTGTTCATCGTTCACTACCATTGTCGAACTATTTGCTTTATACTAACTAAATTCATAGGTTCATCGTCAGTAACCAGCTCTGAGTTTACAAAAGAGCGATCTGAACCAGAACTACCGTGGCCGACTGGCGACGCCAATAGAACTATCAAACATATTAGGACTGGACGTTCTAGCAGCGCTCCCTTCACCCTTAGCTTTTCTCTGAGCTGCTAAAACTCGTTCTCCTTTCATTTCTCTCTTTTTAAACTCTGGATCCGACCTTTTTGGCCTCATCCTTTCCCTAGCTTTACGCTTTCGCTTTCCTCCTACTCTCAACATTATCTTCCTCCATTTACATACAAAAATTCAAATACTCACAAAAAGAAGCGGCAAAAACCCGCTGGCTCTTTACAACCACTTAATTTCACTTAATCTCCAACTTTCAACAACAATAATATACCGGTAGTTTAATTGACAACCTACTAGCATAGAAATTCTCATTAAGAATGGCTCCCGCATAGGAAAAAGGTCAATTTTCAACTAGGTGGGCGTTATCTCATCAGATTTGAAAAATATAATTTTGATTTTTTCGGACTGTTATCTAAAGCTAGGTGGTTTTAGGTCAAACAAACGAGTAGTGTAAACACAATAGTGGAAGCTTTAGTCTTATTCAAAACATAAATATCAATTTTAATCTCTACAATTGCTTAAAAATGTTTATTTTAACCCTGCCCAACAGTTTGGATTTTTTAAAGCAATCTTAGAATCAAAGCTCATAAAATATTTTTAACAAAGAATAAATGTTTAATATTCTTATTAATAATAAATCAAGAGGATTAAAAAATGTCAGTTTAATTTAAGCTTTTATCATGATTACACTCTACAGCTACACTACTCTTACACAAACAGGGAGTATAAACCCATTAGTGGAAACAGTATTTTTATTCAAATATGAAACAATCCCGCTTATGTTTATCATCTCTGGACATTGGTAAAAATTCACTCCATTACTCCTAGGTATGCACAGGATTTTAGTCCTTTATAACTCAAATTCATCTGATTATGTTTTAAAAAAATGTTTCCTTATCATTGTGGTGTTTCGGGACGGTAAAAAATATTTAAATACACCGCTTATAAAATATATAGTTTCAACTTCTTAATTCTTTAAGAAAAGAAATTGAAAACACCCAAGGAGTATGAACAGAAGTGTGGAAGTTTCAAAGATGGCCGCGGATTGAAAACATCTTTCTAATTGTGTACCAACAACGCGAATGTGCCCAAAACAGGGAAACACAACCTACCACACTTACGATAGTTTCGCACTTACCAACCGTTACCTCTCTAACTGAGACAGTGACACAACAAACTGCATTTGTTATTTATCCTAATTCAACTCCTCTATTCCGTCTCTATTAACATCAATACTCGACCTATTTTAACTTTCTAGAGTTTCCATGATTAGTAATACAGTGGACTAAATTCTTAAATACTCGCTCTGTATTAACTATGAAATGTGTACAGTGTATCGACTTTATACGCAATCTTCATTACTCGTCCTATATAAACTTTGACTATATGGTTTTAGTTATCACAGGTTTTTCTTAAATAATTTAATAAATATTATTGATATTTATAATTTTAATCGTCAATTATGTAAAGCTATTCTAGTTAAATCGTTTATAGAAACGTTATTCTATTATCATTTGAAACTTTGCTAATATAGACATTTTAAGTGCAGCATGCACCCTTTGTTTCGCCTTACCCAATTAGGTAGAATATAAGGGTGTCGAACTACAGTTATAAGCAAGAACAACCGCAAATGCGAAAACCTTTGATGGACAACCCACCCTAGGGAGGCTAGACATTTCTCGTAACCCTAGCCGATCGCCGCGAATGTCTTACACCCCACGATGACGATGGAGTTAGAAGCCAATGAGGCCGATTGGTGTCTATGTGGAATAGACGGAAGACCAGTAGATGGTGGTGATTAGAAACCAGCATGTACAGACTGGTGTCCAAGTGGAGTGGACAAAGACCAGAAGATGATGGTGATTAGGAGCCAGTATGTACAGACTGTTGACCATCTGGGATGGACAAAGACCAGAAGATGGTGGTGTGAGAACTCAAGTAGAGGATCCATTTCCGTGACTGTAAATGCAGTTCGGAAATGGCGAACACGTTTGCTCCGACTTGGAAACTGCGAACGCGGTCACGTGGGTGTAACAACAGACATACACACAGACAGACAGACAGACACGATCGTACCAGCACCTCTCTGTGACATACGTCACTCGGAGAGGTAAAAGAGTCTGTAACTACTAACCGTTTACCATTAGCCCTTTTACTATAGTAATTGCCACCATGATCTTTTCATCTATTATAAAATCTTAACCTGATTATTTAAGAGTGTATTTAACTTTCGGCTCACTCTGAACCGTTGATGTCTCTTTATTTCAGACACGAAAATCAGAGCCCAAAGTTTACTTCATGTCAGGCCTCAATAAATTACTCTTGGTTTCACTAAGCCTATTGCGGATAACACTTGATATACCCGCCCGAGTCCAGGTCTTAGTTTTCTTCATGAAATCATTAGACCAAGGATTATTCTATATACAGATGAAGTATAGCTTAAGTAATATATAAACAGCCATTTCATATAACAATATTAAAAACAATCTTTGGAATATCAAAATGAAACAGAGCTTTAAAGCTACAAAAGTACTAAATGCATCATAATTACGAAAAATACTTCCACACATTCACTTTATATTATGAAAAAAGGGAATATTAAGGTTCTGTATGATTTCTTAACACATCAACACAAGGCTAACTGCTAACGCGACGCACTAGTGTAACAATGGACGGACACACACAGACAAAAATATAGACTGCTTTTTAACTCTTTCCGTATTAATTTTGAGTTGAAAAACAAGATTATCTTAAATATTAAAATAAATATAATTAATATAAAATATTTTCTTCGTTAGTTGTTCGCCTTATTGAGCGTTACATCGTTTTGATAAAGAACAATTAAACATTCTTGAAAGACTTGACTAATATTGGCGTTTGAAATGAAGCATACGCCGGTTGCTTTGCCTTACTCAAATAGGTAGTATATAAGGATGTCGAACTACAGTTAAAAGCAAGAACAACCGCAATTGCGAAAACCTTTGGTGGACAACCCACCCTAGGGAGGCTAGACGTTTCTCGTAACCCTAGCTGATCGCCGCGAATGTCTTAAACCCAACGATGACGATGGAGTAGAAGCCAGGTGTGCAGACTGGTGTCCATGTGGCATGGACAAAAACCAAGACCAGAAGATGGTGGAGTAGAAGCCAGGTGTACAGACTGGTGTCCAAGTGGGATGGACAAAGACCAGAAGATGGTGGTGATTAGAAGCCAGTATGTACAGACCGGTGTCCATGTGGGATGGACGAAGACCAAAAGATGGTGGTGATTAGAAGCTAGTATGTACAGACTGGTGTCCAAGTGGAATGGACGAGGACCAGAAGATAATGGTGATTAGAAGCCAGTATGTACAGTTTGGTGTCCGTGTGGAATGGACAAAGACCAGAAGATGGTGGTGTGAGAACTCAAGTAGAGGAGCTATTTCCGTGACTGTGAATGCAGTTCGGAAATGGCGAACACGTTTGCTCCGATTTGGAAATTGCGAACGCGGTCACGTGGGTGTAACAACAGACACACAAACACACACACAAACAAACAAACAAACAGACACACACGATCGTTACAGAACCTCTCCGTGACATACGTCACTCGGAGAGGTAACAACGAAATTGATGTAACCTGATAAACTGGGTCCGTAAATAGCGTAGTTGCTAGGGTGACGAAACTACAGATAGCACGAGTTCATTTTTAACAATGGATGGAATGATGTTCCGTGTCCGATATTTATACATGATTATTATCTTTTCTTTATTAAATCGATTTCGCTAATCCACGAGTTGAAGGATTCGTCATACGAATACCATTTAACGTAATGTTCTTTAGTACCATCGGATTTTTACGCGTTTTTAAAATTTTTCAATAATGAAAACGCAATCATTCAAATCTTTCCCCACGATTTGCATTTCCGGTTGAAGGAAAGAGCCCTCGATCAACCGAGAATTCAGATCTTCAATCTTATAGGTCCTCGTTTGCGTATTCAAAACCTTGAGCACTCTAAATAGTTCATCACTCCATCTTGGCTTGAATTTTTTATTAAACACGTTTGTTTGTTTGGAAATTCTAATAATGTTTCCCACGTATATATCTTCTGAATCTAAAGGGGGGCTGAAATCGATTTTACCAAACATTCTATACCAAACTTCTGCCGAGTTTTCGCTGTTGACTTCATTGGGATTCATTCCGATTGTTCTATGGAAACTGTCGTTATAAGCCTTTACCAAATTCGGTAATACATTATTGTAGTTAAACGTGTTATTCGCTGTCATATACTGGTAAATTCGATGTTTCATAGTTTGTATAAATCTATATAAAAAAACCCAAGTTAGACGCTTCCTTCCATTTAATAAAAAGCCTCACCTTTCGCATATGGACGATTTCATTTCCGAAAACGTTGTATAATATTTTATACCCTTACTTTTTAAATATATCTGGAAACGAGGACCGAATTCCGAACCTCTATCGCTAGTAACTAATTTAGGTTTGTGTCGATTGCTTTTTAATAGGATATGTTTAAAAGCTTGAATCACCGTCTCCACCCTCTTATTTTTAATCGGAACTAACGAACCCCATTTTGAAAAATAATCCACGCAAGCTAAAATATATCTGACCCCTTTATTATACCTTTTTAGGCTTTGCATATCAATTAAATCCAAACCCCAAATTTGATCAATACCAAATGAAATAACTCGCGGTCTCAAATAATTAATTCTAGCTGGTCTGTGTAGAGTATAAACATTTTGTTGTTTGAGAAATTCTTTAACATCCCGTACCCTATAACCAAACTTCCTCGCTTCCCTAAAGAGAGCAGCGACACTAGCGTAGGAACCTGGGCTTTTACTATTATAATAAATGCTTCGAATTTTCCCCCAATCTTTCCCCTTGTTTCGTGTCTCCTCTGCTCTACGCTTTTTCATCTCGTATCCTTTTCACAACCTAAAAAAAAAATCGCCGCCTAAGCTTTCACCTTTCTTGGTCTATTCACTCTCTTTACTGTCTTTCTCAAATGTTTATTCGCATTCCAAAACCTTTTCCCCCGTCTAACTACCCTCCTACCTGATAGAAGTTTCCGCGAAACCTTAGACGGGACTATTATAATTCTCTTACGTAACATCATGGATCCAAATTCTGAATGAGTATGGTTTATTCATACACTTGTTATTTATAGGAAAATAACGCAACTAGGAATAATAGACATCTTAGTAATATTTTTTTATTATCACACATTACAAAATAGGGTTATTCTACCGCTATATCCTTATTCCCGTAAGGTAATGAAGTAACACCATCTTCCAAAATATACCGTTTATCATCATAACACGATAACGCGGCTTTCTGAACTTTCAAGGTATAAAGTTCATGATTCTCAGACTGGAATCGATACATGGTCTCCGACGTACGTTTCCTTTTGAAAAGGCAATTTTTATAGTCCTCGTGTCTTATTTTGTTTTTCACAACAGTTTTACAAATCCCTTTCAACGTTTTTTTTTCTTCCGTTTCACTCAACAAAAGACTATAAATTTTACTACGGAGCCCTACGTATTCGTGAATGGGCTTCCCCGAAGTTTCATCTTTGAACTTCCCCAACGCCTTTTTATTGACCTCATTGTAGAGAAAATGGTTCTTAGGATAATTGCTAAAGTCAAATTTATCACCGTGTCTTTCTAAATCTTTATACACGTTTTCCGTTTGAACTTACAGAATGAATCAGTGTCGGTGAATAACAATTTCACACGATCATTATATACTTGCTTTAAGAAATTGAAGTAAAAATCGAACATGCGATGTTTTGATAATTCAAGAACAGAAAACCCTATGTAAATTGGTCTATTTAAAGTAATTTTTTTGGGCGCATGGAAACACCCACTAAATCTTTGTTAAATACCGTCACACTTTTAAACGAGGGTTGACTAACTTTCTTTAACAATGTTTTTTTCGTGTGAGCTAAATGAAATACTATTCTTTTCCTTAAATTTTCCATTGATTTACCAAATAACGAATTGACAATTAGCTTGAACAATGATTGTGTAAATTCGTCGGGCGCTAGCTTCCGCTGTTCGGTATTGAATTCGATAAACGGTCTAAACCAACGCTCTTGTCTGAATTCTAACGCTCTATGTATTTTAGTTAAGACCATACCTTGTTGTAAGTAAAGTTTTAGATTTCTATAATGGAGAACATACTTCGTTTTAGACATTTGGTTGGGAATTAATTTTGGGTTTGATTCTTTAGGAGGTATGTTAAATTCGGCTAACACATCTTGACAATATGGTGAAAGTTGGGAAACCTGAACGCTCAACCTTTCGGGAACCAAAGGGAAATCCGATGTAAAAGCATGAATTTCCGGGGGGTAAAGAAGGTCGCATTCGATGATGTATCCTAGATTATTATCATCAGGTATTTTGGGGATTTTTGTCATTAAACTATTTAATTCCGATTCGGGGACCCACTTAAAACCATCAATTGGTAAATAATCGCTTAAACTTGTTCCATATCTGAAATGATAGACTAACATTAACCCCTTGTAATTATTTTTAAAAATCGTCAAGTAACTCACAGGTTATTACAATCCAGATTGAGAATGTAACTCGTTGGTTTATCATTAACATATGTTTGAGGAATAAGCGGGTTATTGGCAGCGGCGTATCGGTGTGTTATCATAGAAACTCCTCCACGGATTTCCGATTCTAGGAAGAGATACTGGTCGATGTCTAATAATAACTCTAGTTTCACCCCAGTTTTGAAAAGCATCGCTTGCCAGGCGTAACCTGGTACTGTTGAAAATATTACTTTCTAGTATTTAAGAACTACATTAACAACACCTTACGTGTGAACGAATGTAGAACATCGAGGTTGTAAAATTGAAAACATTTGTCTCTAAACTCGTTAAAAACATCACATAATTGAACACAGTCGGTAAGCACGTATAGATCATGGAGGTCACCTAGATATTTAAATGAATCCTTTAAAAACTTCAGCCTTTAGATTTTCTTGTTAGAAATAAAAAGCTATTACCCATATTTTTTAATTGGAATGTATTCCAAATTAATTTCACGTGTTCATAATCCTCTTCATCAATACTTTTATCCGATAGAGTACTGAAAAACGCTTCTTTATCCGGAAGCGCTGTCTCATCGAAAACCTTCAAGGAAGTTACGTATTCGTATGGATACGGTAATTTTTTAATAGCAATTTCGCTTTGTCCTCTTCAAATAGGTTATTAAGAACCTTAAATTTTTCCGCCCCTTCTTTACCCAAATTCATCACGAGATTGGATAATGAAGTGTTTAGAAATCTAAAAACAATTACTATAATCACTTTTACCGGAGTAAAATAATGAAATATCTTACCTAAATGAGTCAATAAATCGGATATTACTAAACGTAAACGAAATGTAACGTTCCGTGTTTGAGGGGATGCAGGACAGTTTTTCATTTTTGAAAGATCCAGCCTTTTGAAGAATTAAATACATGGTAGATATTTAGGGGGTTTGATTTTCAAATTACATGACGAATGCGCCGCTCCACGAAACTGACCAGTTAAATGACAATGATCACGTACTGGTCGGTCATCATCATCATCATCATCGGCGAAATTCTTCTTACAAACCCTACAGTGACTTGAAAATTGAAACTCTTTCTCCTGTTTATCCGTCATAATTAGTGGAATATTTATAGAGAGCATGTAACTATTAATGTCAGCCTCTATTAGCATTCGTTTGAGAAAAACACTAACAGCGTCCAATCCTCTGTTTAAAGGGGGCTTCAATTAGAACCGGTTAAAAGTAATTGGAAATTAAAAAATGTACCTGTAAACAAACGGTTTTGATGTTGTACCATCGCTATTCATAACGATGTATGCAAAACCGCAAGTGATATGTTGATTAATTTTATGCGTGTGCGAAACTTTGTTATCTTGTTCGGGGCCTGCAATCGGAGATAGAATAGATTCGAAATCGGCAACAACGTATCTCGGTATTTTTTCCCTCATTTCATAATTCTTAAAAGTAAATTCTTGATCTTCCGGCATTTCTATTAATGTCGGCGAGTGTTTTTACAGCCGTCGATGTGTTTATCCCTTAATGTTTGTTTCGAAAATCTGTGTAGATATCTCCGACAATAAAATGTCGTGGCTTTCTTTTTAGTTAAATTAGAAAGAAGTCTCGATAAACTTTTAATCAGACAGAAGTGTTTCTTTCTTCCTTTAGAAATTAGCAACAGGTCTATTTGACGCCGTTCTTCACATTCGTATTCACTGATGAACAAAGGGTAGACAAACTTTTCGAATCCGAAAATATTGATACTTAAATTGTTACGCTTTTCGAAGGAAATTAGCTCACTCGGTGACACTTTGAATGGACTTTTAATATTTCCCATGTCTATTTCTTTCGAAAATCTCGTGTAGTTACTAACGCTTTCACTGTTGAATTCAACAGGATGTAATTTAGCTAGAATAGAGTATTCGAAACATCTCTCATCCTTTTTTCGAATATTTATCAACGCTTTTTTTGATTTCAAAAACGGGGGTAGCTTGAAATATGACGCTGGTCTTAGCGGATGATATGATACGATATTTACTTGTAAAAACAGAATTTTGTTCAAAACCCAGTTGCTACCACCTTTCTGGAATTGTTCCAAAGAGTTCCTAATTTTCTGAACACTTCTCTCTATTTGTTCATAAATCTCATCCTCGCTTAAAGTTGTATTTGTATAACCGCGAAAGAAGGGAAACTCTAAGACTTCCTGCGTTGAATTAACTAATTGTCGACTAAACTGGACATTAACCACAAGGTACCATTTAATACCTCGTCTTTCAGTCAAATGTTTCTTCAAATACGCATATATTGCTTCTCTATGTCTACTAGTAAACGTTAAAATATCAACTTCATTTTCATTCGCCTCTATCCGTGTTGTTACTAGAGCGTTACGTAAAATCGGAACTTCATTCGACTCTAAGTCATTAACTCCTGATTGATTTAAATTCCTTTCACTCGATGTGTTAGTACGTGAAGTACTAGGTTGATTCAAATTATCACGTGAAGTACTCGGTTGATTAGTTTTGCTAGATGGGTCCGCATCATCCTTCCCTCGATCGGGGTAATTCTTTCTCAGTTGTTTTAATCGTTTATGAATGGTTAAATGTTTTTCTAATCTGTAACAGCGGGAAAATGTCGCGCCGCAAACTTTACAAGTTAATTTGTTTCTTTGATGAACTTCGCGTATATGTCTATTTAACGTTTTCTTATAACTAAACTCCCGATTACAATCCGGACAGATGAAATTCATGATGATGATTGAAACAAGTGCGGGTCTTTTCTCGAGTAGGATGGTATTTATACATAATCGTGAGATAAATTTTCTTATGTCTTGTATTCGCAGAGGGGTTTTTTCTTTTCAAATCACATCCCCGCTTCCTCTAATACTTTAAAAAATAATCCGCATTTTAGTTTTTATAGGTCAGGAAATCGAACTGTCCAGACACAACATATTCACACCACCCCCTGATCTTTACGTCGTAAAAAAAAATTCTTTTTAAATCACATCCCCTCCCTCCTCCAATACTTAAATAACCCACATTTTGGTTTTTATAGGTCAGGAAATCAAACGTGCCCATTTTACCACAAACACCCCTCCCCCCGATCTTTACGTCATAAAAAAAAACGGGGACGCCATAGAAAATACATAGTATGGGTTCCATATCGGAAATAACATGGTGGTACTCTGGAAAACTCCATAGGTTTAACATGGTGGTTCCTGAGTTAGAACCCCCTTTTTCTCACTACTCTCTTACCGCTTAAACAAGCTTTTTTTTTAATTTTCAAAGTTAAGATCAAAATACACTTTTGAAACGTGATTCACATTTATTTGCCTATATTTTGAGACTTACAGCTGTCGAGAGTTAAAAATAGTTTTACATATATTTAGTATAAAGGCAGAATATTAATTTTCTAAAATCGTTAATCCTCCATAAGGAACAATCTCGAACTAAATTGCATGTCGATATATTATTATTATAGGGAATCTAAATCCTTCAATGTCAATACTCTTGTACCGTTGATTTGCACAATAAACACTAATACTTTTATACATTTTGGTTGTTAAATGTGATTTAAAAATTGTAATGCAGTTTATTTTTGCAATTGAATACTTGCCAAAATCATTTAATCTTTATCATATTTTGATTACGACTAATTATATATAATAATTACTCGTTCAATACTGTGTACACTAGTCTATAATGTCAGTTAAATTTACAAGTGTTTATCAGTTTCACTAATTTCGAGTGTCTAAAAAACATTTTATAAATTAGAATTGTGATGAATTTTAAAACTTTCTTCCAAATCTGTTACTATTGAAATTTAGAGCTATTATTATAAATTGTAGCATTTTATTTTTAATTTCTACGCTTGAAGATATTCTACTTTATTTACAAGCAATAAGCAAACTTTCGAAACTCGGATAGTTAATTTTAACTCTACCTCGAGTAACGAGATTCATAAAATAATCTTTCTTTCACAGTTTTATAAATTTCACGCGAAAGGTGTTATCAAAAATACACATGTGCAGATCAAATTATTTCAACGCTAGATAGATACTATTTACAAGATTATTATGTCTAAGCGAGTTTGGAGTGAATCAGCGTTCAATTTGTTATACTATTTCAGAAAAAGTATTTTTAAAGCGATGTACAATAATAACTTTAGATATTAAAATATTATCTGTGTGCTAGCCCGTGGGTGAAAAATAAATACCATAACCCTTTATATTTATATTTTAACTCATAAACATTAGTCATCCACGCTCAAGCAATATCTGGAATTTGGAAAGATCGTTACAAAATTAAACTTGAAAATCCTTAAACGGGTCATATCACAGAAAAAAAACATCTTTAATAAAAAACGTTTAATCTAAACATCTAAGAAGGAATATATATTCTCAAATAGTTGCGCGTGGTACGTCCCTTCGCTGGGATCGTTTGCACTATAGAAGTTCTCTATGGTAAGTTTTTGTTTTGACAAACCTCGAAGCAAATCCGAGAGCTTCAATGGCAGAATATTATATCCGGGTTAGCTTCAGTCATTAATAAATAAAAAAACTTAAAGGGGGTCAACAATATTGAACATATAGGGAATCATCATAAAGCTCTTTATATAACTAAAGTTTTGGTAGTTGCCAGCTCTTTCTCTCTGCAAAAACTTCGTGAACCCTTATTCTTCTTCTCTTGCATTTTGTTTTCCGATGATTAAGTAATAAAAACGAAAATAGTTGTTGATTTCCACTCGTTTACGAGAAACTCTAGGCCTATTAACTGGAGACATATTTGTTTTCGTGAAAATATCTCGAATACACTGCGTCTGCACCAACCAGGAGACCTCTGATTGGCTGCGACGCTGCAATCTTTGCGAAATTGATTCACACGTCAAAGACTTTTGCGAGGTTTGCAAGGTCTTGCGAACTTAGCTTTGACGCGAATTTCTGTAGTGTAAACGATCCGAGCGAAGCGACGTACCACGCGCGCGATTACGTAGCTTGCGTCGCGAAAAAAAAGCCAAAGTGTGGACGGACCTTTAGCCTCTCGGACTTATTTAGAGGTGTGTGGTTAGACTTGTCTGCCACAGCTAAATGACAACGCTCTTTACTATCTATTACTGTTGGCCTTATTGAGAATATAAAAATATCGGTTAAAAATTAAATTACATTCTTTTTCCGAGGTGATAATATAGTTTAACTTTGGATTGCAGGGTTATAGCAAAGGCAGAAGAGATATTTAAAAATTTCTTGGAGTTGTTAAATAAGAATACCTCATTACTTAAAGTTGCAAAAAACTCCACATTTCACTCTAAAAAAGCAGAAATATTAACTTAATATGATATCTCGGTGTGTCATAATAAAAACGTTTTGAACGACAAGTTCATATGCCTTGAAACTGTGCAATTTTGCTGGTGTTTATATTCGTAAAGTTTCCAAGGAGGTATTTTAATTATTTTTTAACAACGATATCATTATAGCGGTTAACGCAACTGTCTGGCAATACGTTACCTTAAATTTTCCAAATTATGTAGTGATAATATTTGATTCCAGAAACTTAAAATTACCTAATATTAAACGATTGGACATCATAAGATAAAAGATGGGGGTTTACATACTACGCTTTAAAACTACAGAATAGTTTAGAATAATATTTTTCTCATCGAAAAGGTGAACAGATATTATAAAGAGGTGAAAGTTCGTGACAATGATTTCCAGGGCCAGGATTATTTTGTTATTATTTATTTTTAATACATTTTTTGACGTTTAAAGTGTTCAGTGCTCAGATTCTTAGCTATTTTTATTTATATTCTTGTACCTACAACCTGATTTTAATTGACATTTTGAAACGAGGCCATAGAAGTTGCTCATCTACCTGTCAGAAAATCAGCCTGTATAGTTGTAATTAGTGATTTTTATAACAATAAACTTCGGGACGATAATTTATCGTGGCTAATTCCTCTGTTAATGACAATGATTTTTAGGGCTAGGATTATTTTGTTATTATCTTTAATTTATTTTTATAGTTTAAATTGTTTAGTGTTCAGTTTCTTAGCACTGTGGTCGGTTATATTTTAGGAATATTCCGAGGTTTAACCTTATTTTTCAGTCTATATTACATTTTTCAAGAGTTATAATTTTTTTTTTCGGGTTAATTTTTAGGTAGCCACTATGAATCAAGAATTTCTAAATCATAATGTGCTGTGCACAGTTGCCTGTATCGTGAAAATGTTTCTGAAGTTTATTTGTTATGTTTTATGTTATATTTGAATATTTTCTTTAATTCTAATCTACAGGCTGATTTTCATTACATTTTAAAAAGTTACTCATTGACCTGTCAGAAAATCAGCGGGAGTAATTAGTGATCTTTATAACAACTTACGGGAAGAGATTTTATCGAGGCTCCTACCTCTGTCAATACTGTCTCCTTTTTGAATTTACTTATTCATTATTCTTTTTTTAGGTTTTTTTTAAATAAATCACATTTTACGGTTCTTAGCACATCGTTCCAATTTTAAATAGGTGTTAATTTATCTGCTCTTACGAGTTAAAAATTTGAGCCTTTCGTCAATCTTTATACAATGCGATTTGAAGTATACCTCACGTAATTAAGGGGCCTGGAGACTTCTTTTTCTTACGAGGGTAGTTCAAAATGGAAGGGTTTTTGAGATACGTTATTTGTGAACTGCCCCAACATTCTTAAGATGTGTTGTATTATTACCTTTTGAATTAGTGTATTATACGTATCTTTTCTATCCCTAGAATAACATAGTAGTAAATTCGTTCAACTTTAGTTAAATCTCATTTAAATCAGATATGTAATTTTATTAGTCTTGTTTGCTGAATGACCAGCATGGCCAAGTATTTGAATTCTCGAAACTAGTGCATGTGATATTTGTGTGACGAATTGAACGAGTGAATGGGTTCAGTCACACAAACATAATTTCCTGCAAACTCTTCCTCCATTTTTGGCCAAAAACATTCTTCCTCCATTTTTGGCCCAAAACTTTCTTCCTGGCTTGAGAACGACGACGATTATCTTTAAAATGTGCAGTAATTATTTCCGCTACGAGTGCCACTGTCGCTATTGCCAGTCCTACAAAGTATATCTTTGAAGCTTCAAAAATGATTTGTATGCCAAGTGGACTCCAAGTGTCAGTTTGCGGTGGTTGCTCAAACACCTTTCTTCGATGAAAATTCCCTTCACGCAGTACACGAGTGTCCTGACTAGTTTCGTGGAAGCGAAGAGCTCTGAAATACAAAATTGTTTGCGTTTAGCTCAGGAAAACAGTATTTACTACCATTTTAGCTTTGGACGAAACTAGAAAAGCTTATATAAAGACATTCTCGCTGCCTGGTTGTTATGACCTGAGATGGCATCCTTAAATCCCAAAATGTAGAGTAGACCATTGGATAAAAACTGCAGTTTTTGACGATCAGCTTCGTATAAGTGCAAATATTGATTGAAAAAATTAAATGTGTGTTGGACACAATTTAAATTTCTAAAACTGTATCGGGACGGTGATAACTTGTCACTGCATTGTAAAATTTATATGTAGGCCTACTGAATGAACTTTTAAGAAAATATTTACTTACACTGCATTGAATTTTTCTTTCAAATGAGAATTTGCACCCCGTTTGAACAAAATTCCTAATGGTATGTCGTTCGAAGGCTCTCCAATATGAACGTAACAATTACTTTTCTTCGCAAAAAGTTTGTTCTTTATTTTATCAAGTAACCTCAAGATACGTGAGGAGTATCCCACAAGAATCATTTGCTCATAGATGAAATTTTTGATAAACATTTCAAAATCTTGAGGATTTTCGTCGAATTTTCGTTTGAAGAAAGTCATCTCCATATGTTCTAAAAATTTGCAATACCCGATGGGCTAAGAAAGTCAGGGATTTAGTGAATAAACAAATTTTTTACAATTGAATTTTATTTTCCTATTTAATTGAGTTGAAACGACTTTAGAAGCAAAATACCGGACAAAACAAGCAATGCTATGAACAATGGTCTACAAGAGTACAGTAAAAGTCCAAAACATGTCTAGATTTACGGCTGATCATTATAATTCATACAAAACGGGGCTTTAGTCATGATTTTTACCCACATCTTATGATGTACATCTACGGTGAGGGTTAGTTTGGCCCAATGAGATAGAATATATGTATTAAACCTAGAGTTACAATTCAAATCGGCTTACCACGAAAAACATTGTCTTTATCAAGCACGTTTATCAAAACTTGACAGCGCCACCTGAGAGCCTCTAGCGGAACTAATTACAACTTTAACTTGCTTATTTGCAATCAGAAACATCGTTATGATTTTTATTTCATCTATTGATTAGATTAAAAAGGACTAGAGTTTTTATTATTTAGCTTGTGTATTTTATTTAACACGTTTGAAAAATTATTTTAACAGCTTGTTACACAGATCATAGCAGCAGACGGTAATAAAAAGTTCTTCAAGTGATTAATAGGTGGCACAACCCGTATTTGACTAAGATTCGTGCTCGACAAAAAGTGTTTCGCTAAACGTTGATCTCGAGATCCCACATTGTGACTCTAGGTTTAATACATATATTCTATCTCATTGGTTTGGCCTGCCCTGTTGTAGTAGGAGTGTCGCAGTACCGCCTTTGGCAGTATACAAATTTTCGTTCGTCACTGAAGGGAGAGTGAATGGGAGAGGATTGTGGTCAGGTGATCTTTTTCGTTCGAGTATTTTAAAAGGATGGGGATTATAATAGTAAGTTTAAGCATTGTGAATTGTGTTCAACGTTTTCTCGATGTATTTAAGGCGAGAGAGAGAGAGGATTTAGCTATTGGCTTAATTTAAATGGAAGGTTTCCTATTCCCTTTAAAATTTCTGTGAGCCGTCGTCAATAAATACACCACTTTGATATTACGTTTGGCGCCAAGCGGGCTCGGGGCGAACTACTAATTATGAAGTTAAGCAGGGAAGAAAAAATTTGAGGGCAGTGCGCGCGCAGCGGTTAGAGCTGTGGTTTCCGGTACTGACGAAAAAAAGTTAAAAATGGCGGAGAAAGGATGTTATTATTGCGTGGTTCCACGGTGCAAAAAGAAATCTATTTAAAATAAAGGATTATCGTGGCATTCTTTCCCTACTGATGAGAGTTTATGCTATTTGTGGGTCAATAATATAATATCACATTCTGGTGAAACGGTATTAAATCGCCGTAAATATTCGAAAGTTTGTTCGGCTCACTTCACTAAGATCGATTTTAAGCCTTTGCTTCACTCTAAAAACGAGATTTTAAAACAACCAACTGTTTTCCCATCATTACTTGATAAAGGGGTAAGCTAATTATATAAATGATTATGGTTGTTAGTACACAGCGGTTGCGTTAATTGTATTCAACTTAAGGCGCCATCAACGGGAAAAATCTTGACGCCTATCGCTGATGTCACTGAAAATGACGAGACAGGAAAAGACATTGGTTATTGTTGTGTTTTACCTATATGTCATTTTATATATCATTCAACTTTCCCGCCAAACCTATAAAACCATATCATTTTGTAACGCCACCTATTAAAACTACCAAGCCGAATAATACGGGCTAGAACTGGCAGTGACCAGCAAATAAACCCATTCCCTAAAGTGAACATTAAAGTAATAGTTTTTGTTAATAAATCACCATGTGTTTTAACTTAGTATAGTAGAAAACATAACATTGGCGACGGAGATCTTTTTCGTTCCCGCGTGGAAACCTTAAACAACGATTTGTCCATTTTATCACCATTAAACCGCCGATCAACCAATGCTTATCGACCATGGCTTTATCTCTACCAGCCATTTTACCTTTCGCACTCCACACCGATGCTGCCAACCTCAACGCAGCGTGGAGAAAATGGACAAACAAATTCGACAACTATCTCCTGGCATCCGGCGTTAAAGATGATCAACGTCAGAAAGCTCTCTTGTTACACTGCGTAGGAGATCAGGTACAAGATATATTCTATGCCTTACCAGGGAATGAAACCATCAAAACTTACGACGAAACAAAGAATCTCCTCACTACACACTTTGCACCAAAACAAAACGTTGACTTCGAAGTCTACAAGTTCAGAGAAGCACGGCAAAGGAATACAGAATCTATCGATGAATATCATATCCGCTTACGTGAGCTCTCCAGCTTTTGTGCCTTTCAAGACCTAGATGTAGAATTAAAGCGCCACATCATGCAAACCTACATATCTAAAAAACTCAGACGTATTGCATTGGAAGATCCGCTTCTAACTCTGCACAAGCTACTGGAAAAAGGGCGTTTGATGGAAATCTCTGAATCTCAAGCATCCACTATGGAACATCATTCTTCTCATCGCGAAGTTGTCCAGCACGTGGTGACACCAACACTGCCATCGAATCGTTCCCATCAACCAAAGATACCGCAAAAACAACAGAGTTACGGACCGAATTCTTTCAAGAAAGCACAGACATATGGCTTATGTGGAGGACGTTTCCCACACACCGACTTCCCTTGCCCAGCAAAAGGCAAAACATACAACAGCTGCGGTAGACTGAATCATTTCAGTACGGTATGCAGATCTACCCCAATGTCGATGCCACCTCAATCAACCAACCAGTTCAACCGTCGACCTACAGCGCATACTCATTTCACCAACCGACCAAATCGCACATCTACCTCTTCCAATAACCGTCAGACACAACCAAGAGTGAACGCAATGACCGTCGTTCCACAGACCAGAGCCACGGAGACAGAAGACGACACAGAGTTTCTGTTCACCTTATTTGAGGGCATCACAGACTCATCAGCTACCGTACCTCTAGTAGATGTTACTCTAGGGGACACGCCCATTACCCTCTTAATGGATACGGGTGCAAGTGTAAATTTACTAAACTTACAAAGCTATGAAACCCTGACCGATACACCCTCTCTGTCTGCCTCATCGCTAAAAATCTACCCCTATGGATCCGACACACCAATCAAACTTATAGGAAAATTTACCACCGAGATTAAGACGTTAACCAGTCAAGCACAGGTATGTTTTCATGTAACCAGCGATAATGGCTGGAAGTCTCCATCCATACTGGGTTATCCGAGCATACGTGAGCTCAATCTCCTGATGGATACCACAGAACGAACCTGTCATGCAGTCAACTTTATTGATGTAACAGAAGTCAGTTGCAAATATCCTCAGTTGTTTCAGGGTATCGGCCTTATCAAAAATTTCAAGGTTAAACTTGCCATTGATCCCTCTATCACGCCGGTCGCTCAACCACACCGCCGGATTCCGTTTCATATGAGGCAAGCACTTGAGGCTGAGTTGCAACAACTTCAGGATGATGACATCATTGAACCAGTTACTGGACACAGTACTTGGGTTTCACCAGCAGTCTTAATAGTCAAGAAACCAGTACCACCTGTACCACCTGAGACGACCACCGACAACCAAATACATCTCCGCTTATGCGTGGATATGAGAATACCAAACACCGCCATTATTCGCGTACGGCATGTTATGCCCACCATTGAAGACGTCATACACGAACTAAATGGTGCTACCGTTTTCTCAAAACTTGACCTCAATAAGGGCTACCATCAGTTGCTCCTCGATGAATCGTCACGCGACATTACCACCTTCAGTACTCATCTTGGACTTTATCGTTATAAACGTCTCAGTTTTGGCATCAGCTCTGCAGCAGAAATTTTCCATCACACTATCTACAACATAGTCCACAACATTGCCGGAGCCCTCAATGTCTCGGATGACATTTTGGTGTTCGGACAACGACCTGAGGACCATGATAACGCTCTTGAACAGGTTCTACAGAGGTTATCTGACCACGGAATCACCCTAAATAGAGCGAAATGCGTTTTTGGTAAGTCCGAAATCGACTTCTATGGACATGTGTTCAGTTCTTCCGGAGTCTCTGTCCATCAATCGAAAATACGTTCACACTGAGAAACTAATGTCAAAGAAACAATAGTTTTCACCATGTTTTTGATTGTTTAATGCTGTTATCTAGAAAAACCTCTAACAAGCCTTAATACATACAGGTAGTCGCTGTTTTTTGAAATTACATTACCTTAATTTTAAATATACAGCAAAACATTGTTTTTTTATGTTAACGACTGTGGAAAAAACAGCTAGTTTTTATTTCTCAAACGGAAGTGCAGGATATGTTATTATTAATAGAACGTTGCTGTTTTCCGGGAAAAAAGTATGCTGCCGTGAAGAATACAGTAGTGTAAAATTAAAAACACAAATAGTTACACTATTAAGTATAAATTTAACGTACATTTTACTGTATAATCCACCGTAAATTAAAGTTTGCATACTTTAATTTGAACATTAAGTACTATACTTTAAACGTTGAAGCACTTTACTTTAAACCTTGAAGCACTTTATTTTAAACCTTGATTTAAACCTTGAAGCAATATAACCTAATCTTACCTAACCATGCTAAGCCTTTTGGAAAAGGTCCGCGTTTATTATGAAAGGACCCATATGAAAATAAAAATATTTTGGAAAGTCAGTGAATTGCTAATTTTAAAACCAATTTTTTATCTTTGCAATTTCTCTTCTTCATTATAATTTCAACCTTTTGTTTCTAAAATTGACCGAAAATGTACAAAACGTGTTTGGCGACACTCTGAAACGTGTTAGGCGACATTCTTAAAAGCGTTATGCGACACTCTTGGAGTGGCGTCGCTAGGCCTTTTTTGGGGACTATAGCGCCCCCAAATTTCAATGTTAGCCCCCTCAAAATAATCAGTACACTAACTTCTAAATCGTCGAATTTAGTTCCAGTTAGAGAAATTTCCGCTTCAAAAACGTCGTTAGTGTCAAACTGTTCCCAGTTCTCGCACTTCCATGGATTTTCTTTTTTTAAAATATGGTAGAATAGATTAGGTCAAACGCGTTTTTGGTGCTCGAAAAACTCTTCGTGAAAAGAGATTATTAAATTTAACGAATACGTCTGTATCTAGTGCTGAGATATTACGGCCTCCAAAACCAATTTAATACCCGATGCTTTTATACTAATTTATAACTTTCTGCCTTTTACAGAAGTTAATAAGTCGGTGAAAATGACAAACTTACCGTGCAGTTTGATGCTGGATTTTAAGTCGATCAAGTGGCCAACTTTTAGTGTAGTGTCACATTGATGCGAGAACTACCCTTGCTTGTTAGAACTGTCCTCTTAAGTTCTCTCAAGGTTGAACCTTGCTAAGCATATAGCGCTATTTTGTGATAAATCAACAACTCAGGAAGGTGTCATGCGACACTCAGAAAGCGTTATTTAAACTCGGAAAGGTGTTTTTCTGCACCCTTTAAGGAATTGCACAACACTCATATGGGAGTAAAAATAGACTTTTAGATCGATATAAGAGTTAAAAAGGTGTTAAACTGAACCTCTGTTGCACCATTTTATTCTTATCTTTGACACTAATTGCTCAAATAAGTGTTATTAAACCCTTTCTGCGGTGTAAATGCACACCTGTAATAGTGTCAAATTTGGACCCATTTAAACTACACTTAAAGGTGTTAAAGCACACCGCATTTTCTTAGAGTGCATTACAGCAACCAGTATAAATCTACCCTAATGGACAGTCTGTCAGCTGGTCGTCTTATATAAATGACAAGTTGCATCTTAACCAACATAACTTAATGTTTTTAATAAAGGTTTCAGTGCTTTTAGTTTAACAGCAAAGAGCGTCTTTATCAAAATAAGCTCCGGGATTTAAAACTGTTCTAAGAGCTGTTATTTTTACAGCAACCCTATTTTTCTAGTGTACCATAAGCGGTTTGAAACAGCATGGTGTGTTTTTATTTTCACAGCAAACCACGTTTTAATTCACAGTGCTTAGTGAGTTTAAACCCACATATTTTGCTGTTATTTTTACAGCAGCAGACATTTTATGTAACTGTGATTTATTGGTAGTAAAAGAGCATATAGTGCTGGTTTTTTCATTGACCCCTACAATATAATCAACGGTTAAGACTGTCTTTGAAACAACCTCTGAAGCGGTTATTTTAAAAGCTACGAACGCCCCTGAATACACGAACAGTTAATTCTTAAAACTGTTAGTTCCACTGTTTAGAACAACAGTATTGTCAACGGTATTAAAAACAGGGAGGATGCGCAACTAAATTAACATCATCTTGATGGCATACGCTATTGCCATTACCATAGTGTTTATTTTACAGCATTTTTATTCTGTGTGTTCGTTGCAATCTTTGGCTACACCCAATACACCGGACGAAATACGAAGTCTTCTTGGATTAGCCACCTACTGCTCTCGTTTTATCCCACACTTTTCGGACGTTACTCTTCCATTGAGACAACTCACAAAGAAAGATGTCCCATGGGTTTGGACAGAAACACATGATCATGCCTTGGGCGTATTGCGTCGACACCTCACCAATGACCTAATCTTGTCATATTTTGACCCTTCGCACCATACCACCATTTACGTCGATGCCAGCCCAACAGGTCTTAGAACCAATCAATGGCGAACCGCGCCTACAGATGTAGATCAGATTGCCTTTAAAATTATCGAAGCGAGTAAATCTGAACTGTCTATCATCGACGGTATCCTAATGAAACACCACCGCATCTACATTCCACAATCGCTGCAAAACCGCGTCATTGCCATTGCCCACGAAGGACACTTGGGTCTGGTGAAAACAAAGAAACTCCTTCGAACAAAGGTTTGGTTTCCTGGGATGGATGAAAAGGTTGAACAAGTCATTCGCTCGTGCGTAACGTGTTTATCTTCCATGCCCAATCACGTCAAGCAACCCTTACTCCCATCAAACCTCCCAGACAAACCATGGTTCCACATCGCGCTCGATCATCTTGGTCCTTTCAAAGGAACGTATACCTACTAGTCTTTATGGATGAACAGTCGCGTTACCCCTTAGCCGAAATTGTAGCGTCCACATCAGCAGACGCCAACATCAAGATAATGACTCGAGTCTTCTCGATCTTCGGAATACCCGATGTCATCAAAACCGATAACGGACCTCCCTTCAATTCTCATCAGTTTGCAGAATACCTATCAACGATCGGAGCCCGCCATCGTAAAATCACGCCATATTGGCCGCAAGCCAATGGTACCGCAGAAAGATTTATGGCGTCGCTTAATAAAACCATACGTGCTGCGGATGTCGCAGGAATAGATTGGCAAGACGAACTCCACCGTTTTCTATCAAATTACCGTAATACTCCCCACAGTACGACCGGAGTACCACCTGCCGACCTTTTGTTCGGTCGTCAACTAAAAACCAAACTACCGTCTCTCAGTCCCGTTCCTTCGCCACCAGCGAACACGGTAAAAGAAACTGATAGTAGAGCCAAAGCGAAAATGAAGATTCGTCACGATAACCAGAAACATGTGCGAACCCATTCATTCAAGGTAGATGATCTCGTTTTGTTAAAAGCTATTCGCACCCACAAAATGGCACCTTACTTTGATCCCGTACCGTATGCCATCACCGCCCAGAATGGATCAATGATCTCGGCCGAAAGAAATGGCCAGTCAGTTACAAGGCACGCATCTTTCTTTAAACCCCTACCGCTTCACGGACTTATTCTGGCCGACGATGATCCTGAGATCACCCAACCACGACACACTCCAATCGTCGACAACATACCCCCTACACCTCGATACAACCTTCGCCAACATCACACCGCGCCGTAACGCCTTATCGACGAAATGTAACTAACTCTAGAAATAAGTTTCGAACCTTTTCAAAAGAATAGGGAGATGTTGTGTTTTACCTATATGTCATTTTATATATCATTCAACTTTCCCGCCAAACCTATAAAACCATATCATTTTGTAACGCCACCTATTAAAACTACCAAGCCGAATAATACAGGCTAGAACTGGCAGTGACCAGCAAATAAACCCATTCCCTAAAGTGAACATTAAAGTAATAGTTTTTGTTAATAAATCACCATGTGTTTTAACTTAGTATAGTTGAAAACATAACAGTTATGAAGAACTTAATGAAAATCCAGAAGCATCTGGAGAGATTACTCAAACAACGACGATAAGTAAGGATTCGCCAGGTGAATCAGAAGCAACATCAGTCACACAATTTGTCACAAAACTGGCCAATAATAGGTCTTTATATAAAAGGGGAGGTGGTTCTAGAGAAAATGTACCCGACACGTCATCAGTGACGTTTAGCATCACGTGAGTCCCAAAAATTGAAAAAAAAACACTCGACAGAGAGCGCTTTGAAGTTTGCCATTTTGGAGAGCGTCTGCTGACTGACAGTAAGCCTTGGATAGAAATCGCGTTTCGGTAATCGGTATAATATTTACTTTAAACTTAAATACCCTTTTAAATGGTTGGAAGACGTTGCTGTGTGTCAGGTTGCACCTCAAATACTTTAAAGAACAAAGGAGTAACTTTCAGCCCATTTCCAAAGGATGAAAAATTAAAAAAAACATGGATTAGAATTATTCAAACACACGCTACAGAAATATTTAATGAGAGCCCCCAAAGGCGACCCGCTTGGTGTACCCCGCTATCCAAGAAACCTTTAGGAGCTAAGCATCACATGGTTTGCGGATTTCATTTCCATGAAAACGGAAAGAAATGCTACACGGATAAATTTCCCAATATGTTCGGTGGCAAAAGGGTTGACATAACAGATTTCCCTAATGATCATGATATAATAGAGTATCGTGAAATTCTAGAGGGCCGGTAGGCCCTTCTAGATAAGATCCCACACCCTCCCGTAATGTTAAATGAAAATTCACAGATTTTCGCCGATTTTCCCATAGGAATAACATGGGGTTTTTGGTGCTCCTGTACATCGAATCATTTAAAAACTACATGGTAGTTAGCTTTCGGAATACATTCAAATTAACAAGTAACTATTCAAGGTGTGCCTTTTTCAAGTTTCATCAAAATTAATTAAGTCTAAGTATGTTAATTTAATTAAAAATGTAAGTACCTCAAAAGATTATTCTACAGCAGACGACGCTAGTTGTTCATTACTCTACAGTAGACGACGCTAATTTGCCATTTCACCGCCTTAAAACTTTAACTTGATAATTTTCAATAAATATAACACTATTTTTATTAAAAATTTCTCTGGCGGGTCTAATTTTCGTTTAATTATGTGTCTCGGTTGAAATTCTATACTTAAGATACCTTTTTAATTTATATTTTAGATGTTAGTTTCGACCAAGGCTTAAGTTGCCTTACTTAGGCCATGGATTTATAATAGAAGCTTACGCTTCATGGATATTTCACTGTAGCCTTCAGTAAGGCATTTTGATTTTAAACACATTTATGTCATAAAATTCGCGCGGGTGGGGACTGGGGGGGCTGATGACGTAGAAATTGAGGCAAACTTTTTCTTTCGGAGCGCGTGCGTGCGCGCTTTTCTAAAAATAATTTCGCGCGCGCTATTAAAAATTACTACTCGATCACGTGAAAAACTTCAACCCCCCTCTGAATTTGCCTCAAATTCTACGTCACAAACGCGCTTGCCAGGCTGGTACTATTTCAGACGAGGAATAAATGTTGTGCGCGTTTTAAGGTGAGTGAAATATAAAGGATGCGTAAGCTTCTATTATAAATCCATGCTTAGGCAGACTATTGAGTGAGTCTATGCAATGGGTGATTGTAAAAGCTTGAAGCATAGATGGATCAGTGTTGGAAATAAGGATTTTATTAAAACTGGACCTGTGGCCTAGGTATTTTAATTATAATAACTGGCCACGGTGCCACTCACTGTAAACGTACAAGGGCAGTGAACGCAATGTCATGGATAATCGCAATCGTAAAGTGGACTGTAAAAGATACGGCTTTGATAGTTTAAAAATCGTGGCAGGATGTTGGTTTTGAAGTTGACTATAAAGCTCGGGTTCTAAAACGAATTGTGAGCTGTATCTTATAAGAATTAGTTGAAGTGTAGAACCATTTTGAACCTCGTCCTAGAAGTGAAAAATTTCGCATTTCAGGGAAAAAATTGTTTTATAATAGATTAATACAAATGCAGACTGAAGGAACAGATTTTATATAAAAAGGACTTGGTTTGCCCAAGCCTAAAAAACAAAACGATAAGAGTTTTTTCCAGTTGACTGAAGCGCGGATATTTTATTTTTCTATACAAATTTTAAAGACAATCCGTATTTTACTACTCTTTAGAATTTAATTCAATCTCCTGATTTTACTGGTAATGGATTTATTTCCTATAAATTAATTGAAATAAAAAATTACTTATCTCAGATTTTTCAACAACAATTCCATTTTCGTAAAATTTTATCATCAAAAAAAAGACGGATTGTCTTTAAAATTATATAGAAAAATAAAATATCCGCGCTTCAGTCAACTGGAAAAAACTCTTATCGTTTTGTTTTTTAGGCTTGGGCAAACCAAGTCCTTTTTTATATGATGTCTTCTGGAAGACGTATGTACCCTGTACGTTGGTTGACTATCGGTAGCAGCGTCTTACGAGAGAAATCTTGATAAAAGTGTAAAATGTGTAATCGTGTTTAGCATGATAGATTAGAAATTGCTCAGTAGTGACATTATCATATTCCCACTGAACTATTTTCTAAAAGATGGTTCATTTATTAGGGCTCACTTCCATTGCGCCGAATCCCAATCAACCGAACCCAATCCCATTCGACCGAAAAACCCGCACTTTGGCGGGTTTATGATTCGGTCCAAAGGGACAACCCCGCATTTATGTATTATAATCTCGAAATTACAGAGAAATAACGAAATTCAAGAGTTCGAAGAATTGAGAAACAAAATTTATTAAGGCACAATAATTGTGTGTTTTTAATTGTACATTTACCTGTATATTTTAATTTAAACCGCGTGACCCATTGTAAAAAGCCTCCGGGCGTTATGGACACGCAATAAAGCTTGATTTAATTTGATTTGATTTTATTTTATTATCATTGTAATAATTTTATTATCATTGTAATAATTTTATTATCATTGTAATAATTTTATTATCATTGTAATAATTTTATTATCATTGTAATAATTTAATTATCATTGTAATAATTTTATTATCATTGTAATAATTTTATTATCATTGTAATAATTTTATTATCATTGTAATAATTTTATTATCATTGTAATAATTTTATTATCATTGTAATAATTTTATTATCATTGTAATAATTTTATTATCATTGTAATAATTTTATTATCATTGTAATAATTTTATTATCATTGTAATAATTTTATTATCATTGTAATAATTTTATTATCATTGTAATAATTTAATTATCATTGTAATAATTTAATTATCATTGTAATAATTTTATTATCATTGTAATAATTTTATTATCATTGTAATAATTTTATTATTATTGTAATAATTTAATTTTCATTGTAATAATTTTATTATTATTGCAATAATTTTATTATTATTGTAATAATTATCATATTATTAGTAATATTGTAATAATTCTAAATATTCTAAAATCTCCTTTTAGCGGAGACTGTATTTTTCTAGTTTTTACTAATTATTTTTACATTCATTGTTATTATTATTATTAGAAGTTGATAATTGGATTAAGAAGCTAAAAAAATGCACAAGAAACTTGAAAATAGTTCAGGAAATGTTTGCAGGCATAGTTTTTCTGACCCAACTGAGGATGTAATGGTAATTAAATTGGTTTTAGCAAATGTATACTTTCCTTGGACGCTGATTCATAGCTTTTTCTTTTTGTAGATGAACATTGGAGATGGGGTTTTCGTGAAGACATCCGATGTTACCCAAGCCGAGTTTTCTTCTAAAGGAAATGGGCGGTTTTTTGCCAGAAATCTTTTACTGAAGGTATTTACTGAATTGGAAATTGTCAACACGTCTCTTACTGGAAAACAATCAAATGCCTACAAGCACGTTCCCCCTAAAAGACAATTGGACCCGAAGCGAGTCAACGCAGTACTAGGTATATATTCATAAACACTTTTGCATGTATATTTATCCAAGAGTTGATTTTTCTAACATAAACTACACGTACCACTTGTAACCGATTCGCTTAAAAAGCTGTCCGCTACACACTTTTCAAGCATAAAAATGTTCTGATTTATCAAACAGTGAAAGGTACTAATGATTAGTAACCTTCATATCTGCGTTCATTTAAAAATTCTTATTCTAATACATGTATTTGGATAATTTTAGGTTTTGCAGGCAGAAAATTTCCAGATGTACCAAAAGCTTCCTTAAAGCAGACAATTAGTGACAAAATAAAAGAAATTAATGATTTGGCGGAAGGGAAAACCGCGAGGAGAAAGGCAAAAAGTAAAGAAGTTCCAGCCACGGATGAAGGAAATGAAAATAATTAGATTATTAAGTTTTTATTTTCAATAAACAGTTGATTTTAAGGTGAATTATTCTGGATTTGTATTTAAAACCTACAGAATATTTAGAGAAAAGCCTACAGAATATTTAGAGAAAAGCCTACAGAATATTTAGAGAAAAGCCTACAGAATATTTAGAGAAACCCAAAAGAAAACGGAGAGAAACCCAAAAGAAAACGGAGAGAAACCCATAAGAAAACGGAGAGAAACCCTAAAGAAAACGGAGAGAAACCCTTTAGAAAATGGAGAGAAACCCTAAAGAAAATGGATAGAAACCCTAAAGAAAATGGATAGAAACTCTAAAGAATATATATTGAGAAATTATTGAGAATATCTTAAGAAGTTTTAGCGAATGCTTGTATAATTTTCTAAGTGGATTCTTAAGAAACCCTAAAGGCAAAAGTGTCAAATTTCTTAAGAACATTTGAAAGAACCTATTAAGAAATTCCCCAAAAAATACCTTCAACTTTTCTTAAGAATTATAAAGAAAATTTTCGTGAGGGAAAATACTCCCGGTCCCCCATGAAACCTGCTACGTTTAAGGCTCGTTTACATGTGCGCGAGAAATGGAAAAAGTCGAAGCGTAAAGCTGAGAGATGAGGCGTATTGGGGTTTGAGTTCCCTAGGCGTGCCGTTTACAAACAAGCGGGAACTTTTCAAGTCGCGCTTGTTGCTCATAGATGAAGCGGGTGTTCCGAATAAGCTCCGATCTGCCGCGGTAGAATCTTCAGCTCGTGTTTGCTTCTCGCAAAGAGTCACGTGATTTTCCAAGCCAATAATATCCAAGGACCGAATATCGTTTGATATTTTTGCGTTTGTTCATCTCGCGAAATAGGCCTAGGCACCACCATTGAGAATGTCTTTAAAAGAACAAGATAAAATTGTTGAAATACGTGTAATCACATTGCCTCATCCTTTCAAGCTCGACAATTAAATCCAAATTATTCTCAAGCTCAAGTAGAGAAAATATACGCACCTTGACAAATTATATCAAGTAACGTTCCTAAAGGCGAAAATAGCCATCTTTGTTTCTATTTCTGTATATAGGATGTATCCAACAACGACGTTCCGTTCTAATTTTCTGTTTTATTTTTTTGTTATAAATGTCGAATGTTTTTCAAAAGCAATAGTTTCTTTTTAAGCAGAAGTAAACTAACGACAGTCGACGCCATTTTTGTTGTTTACTTTCGACTGAAAGACAACTCTGCAATCTAGGCTCATGCTACCGCCCAGCTTGTATGTAAACGAAGGAGCGGGTGGAGCAGCGGGAACAAACGCTTTTGGCAGACGCGATTTTTTTAGGCGCGAGAAAAAGATTCGACTTTCAACTTCTACTCTCCGCTTTAAGCTTTTTCTCGCTCACATGTAAACGAGCCTTTAGAACAAAGATCTCACTTTCGTTTATTCTCAGTATCATCTTAAGCTGAAAATACGAGGTTCACTGCATACATAATATACGATACCCCTGATAGCACGCGGTCTTTAGAGCGGCGTTATCTTCTTCGTTGATTCTCAGTAACCTCTCAAGCTGAAAATACGAGGGTCCCAAAGTACATAATATCGATTCTTCGTGACAGCGAGGCGCCTAGGCAAAACCGCGCGACGCGAGCAACGAACGTCATTCGAGGGATCAGGCACTAGCGTAATACGCTTCCCATCGTACACCCTCAGAAAGACTTTATTAAAAAGTGGCTTTCCCCTCGTCAACGAGCACCGAACGTCATTCGAGGGATTAGGTACTGGCGTATTCCTTCGGTATTACCTCTTTGGAGGTTTCAATGCCGTAAATTCGGGCGATATGCCTACAATCCGTTCCAATATTGAAATTAAAATTGTAAAAAGTAATCCCGAGTGTATTTCCGCGTTATACGGCGTAATACGCTTCCCATCGTGTACCCTCAGAATGACTTTATTACAGAGTGGCTATCGCCTCGTCAAAGTTTCCATATAGAGTAACATGTTTGCAACGCCATCTAGATGTCGTGTGCAAAATAAAAAAGTAAAACAATAGGGGTTAAAAGTGAGCATGAGAAAAATGTTTTTTACTTGACGCCATAGCCCCAGTTCTGAGCGAGACTAATTAATATAAATTAACAGTAGAACTCGCAGCAGACAGCTTAAGTCTTTAGAAAAAGGAAAGTTATCCTCTAGCACCATCCCTAAACCACAGCACCATCGTTAAACGAAGGCACCATCGCGTGCTTAAGAGGGGGGTGGAGTCTATTTATCCTTTTTTGTGGCTTCAACTAGAGGTCGTTCTGATGGAATCAGATGAGTTTACCCCGACTCGAATTAAAGGGCGCTGTGTCAGGTGAAAAACTGTCGAATTATTTAAAACTTGCCTTTCGATTTCTAGTTTTTTAACATGAAAAGAGCAAAGTAACGAGAGAAAACCCCTCTATGTCCTTTAAAGGGAAATTTGCTGGTTAATTTGCAGAGTTTTATTTAAATTTTTACATTCATACTATATAAACTTCAGACTTATGCAGTTAATATAATAATATTATTAATTGTAACATGAAAATAACAATCAATAGAGCAAAAACCCCTTTGTGTCTTCCAAAACTTCCAAAAGGGAAATTGCTCGTTATTTGTATAGATAGAATTTTTTATTTGAACTGAACATATTTAATTCGTGCAACGACAATGTTGGCACCAGGTAGTAATAACTTGAATGAAAGAATTAATTCTCATTGAGAACAACTGCGATTTTAAAGTCCTCTTTATCACTATCATAGTGTTGAGACGCCTCAACCCCATCCAAAGCGCTCAAACAGTTTTCAAATTTATCTTCCCTAGTAAGTTATTGTGTACGTTTTATTCTGGAATTCGTGGACTAGATCGAACATCTCTACATTTAAAATTTTGGAAAGGAATTCGCGTAGATTTTCTTCTTCACTCCATAAACGTCTTCGTAAATATTTCTAGCTGCAGGTTCCAGTGTAGTACCGTGCTTTGTAGCTTTGTTTCCTTGGAATTTTGAAAATACGTGATTTTTCATAAAGTTTTCAGGTTAGGTGGTGTTGCGCTTCGGAACATTTTTGGCTGTAGATGCGGTAAAACGTATTACTCGACAATCTTCCCAGAGAAATCTATTCGCTGGTGCCAGCGTTTCTTTTTCTAATAAAATAATCTTTTCTTTATCCATTTCAATGTATATTTTAAAATATACTTTACAAGGTTCACATCCTAGACTAGTGGAGTTTAACGGGTTATCACAGTCAACAGTGTGATTTCCGTGGATAATATCTTGACTCCATATATTCGAAAAATTCCTATTTTCACTTAGCGCCTTAATTCTGGGCGGGCGTGGGGTAGATCGAGGCAATATTGTTGCGTGTAACGTATCACTAATTACTGAACCTGGTGTGAAAAGTAGAGGCTCTAATATTGAAGTTTTAAATTTTTCTTGAAAGCTTTTATGCAATTCATAATACTCTGGTTTTTTCATGGGTGGAGTTACATCCTTAATGAAATTTTCATCTTTAAAAAAATTAATTTCACCAAACAATACTGGTTCAATTTTACGCTTTGTCGTATTGTTCCATTTCTTTGCGAGGTTAGTGCATGCCGGACCCCTCATTTCTTCCGTTTTCCAAAACTCTATTTTGAATAATAGGGCCCCAACGTGGGTGCATACCTTAGCCATCCAGCGGTACAAGAACAATGACCAAAAATAATATGTCCATCAAGTGTACTAACAAACAGTGCTTGGTGGTCCCTTTCTGACAGAGTCTGCGACCGTGTCACTTCACCACGACATACCACCAAGTCGTTGCTCAGTTTTGCGCTGTATATGCTTCCAACCCATCCACTTTCAAAGTAATTCCCAGCTTCCATACTTTTCCTAGCATTAGCAGCTTGCTTATCACAGTCAACAGAATTTATCAAGTAGTCTTTGATTTTTTCTTTCGTTAATTTAGGCCAATTTTTAGTGTTATCGTTACAATCCTTTTCTGACAGAAAATTAGGATTTCTGAACGCCCATATACCTGTAAATAAATAGGTACCGTTTATTCAAATCCTTACTTGAGCGCTGGGGCAATGTGTATTGAGCAAAGCTAAATCAGATTACTAAGCCTTGAACAAGGCTTATGAAAATAGTTAAATAATAATATTCCTGATTCATTTAAAAGAAAACTTTTTCTTACCACATGATATAATTTCTTTTTCCATCACAATTACTCCTCGTTGAACACTCTTCGTTTTATTAAAGATTTGGAATCTATTTAAAACTCAATTTTTGGAAGATGAGTGAATGTAGTGAGAAATTCAAATTCGTCTGCAACTGTACTGGCTAGCAATGGCGCGGAATTAACATCTTTGACGTCACAGCTAAAAGGGGCGGTGACCTCGTAAATCCCGTATACCTGTTATAAATATGCCATCCAAAGATTCCCTGATTAATTGCATCTATTTTTTACCTTCAGAAAAGGCATCAGGATATGCGTTGGCTTCTTCTTTCACTCATTAAGGTAGTGGTGAAATTTATCTTCCAGCCACTAAAAATATTGAGAAAATCAATTCATTCATCATTTTAGGACTAAGCTTCGCAATATTGCACCTTAAATCTCCAATCAGTTATTGAGAGGTAAGGTTCTAAATCAACATTCCTTTTCCCCCTCCCTTCTCCAAGATTTCTGGTATTTAACATGTAGAAAAGCGGTTAAACATAGTTATAAAATTGAACAGTTTCAGATTCTTGTTCCCCTACCTGTTCTTAGATTCCCAATGCCACACTTCGACTCAAAACCTGAGTCATCAATTTCACTTTCATTGCGTGGAAAGGTCCCAACATTATATGATTGTCAGTCAGTTAAAGGCAAAGTCTCAAATGTGATTGACAATCGTTGTTGTACATTTCTTGGACATGAGCCCAAAGAATATTTTTTCCACTTTTTTTAAGTAAACGGGATTTCTTTTCTCCACTATTGGCAAAACAGTTCCGAACGGTTTTAACTAGATAGGGGCTTCTGATATATAAAAAAATATCTCTCTGCTCTTCCATCGGCGCATAAATATTTCGTACTTTGTAGGCAACACCCTTGTCAGGGTCAAAGTTCGTGCTCATTCAAATCAACTTCTGATTAATGGCCGATTTATCGCAAGTAACTGTCAAAACTTTGAAATGGTTGTTTCCAAATCATTTTCATTACTAATAAACGGATTATCGTCAATTACTTGACTGAAAATAATTCCTTCTGATTCGGGGAGTTTTTTAATTTTGTTTAAAAGCCTTTCTAGACTTCGCTGCAAAACCTGGTTTTTCTTTTTCAGTTTCTTAATTTCTTTAAAGTTTTCCTTTATTAGCTGTATTGTTTGAACTTCAGTCATATTTCGTAATTGAGTTTTCTGATTAAGGTCTGAAGATGCTTTTCGTCTTTTCAATCTCTTGGCCAAATTCCTTTTGAGTCGACAAAAATTACTACATATTCTTGACATAGTATTAAATTTGGCAACATATATATGAAAACATTCTGTTGAATGAAGTGAATTTGTATACTGATTTTTAGATGAACCTTTCAGATTAGTGAGCTCCGATACCTACGCATTTTAAATGCCTTGACATAAATAACACGAATGAAGGTAAAATAAAAACTCATTACTTCATGAAAATTGTTAATGGTTTTCTGAAATTTTCCCAAATGCCAAATAATACAATGTTCACCAATATGAGCACCTCTTGCCTTGAATTTTACTTCAAATTCGTTGTTTATTTCTACAGAAATAAAATCGAAGGCACCAGATCTAGTAGTTTTACTAATTATCAAGCCGGGGGAGTTATAACTTTTAACTATGCATCACATAAGTTGATTTTCCGTATTTCTCATTTGAAAGTCACAAAATTGAAAAAAAAATATCATTTAGAGATTCAATTTTTCCCTGGATTCCAAATAGACCTATTCACATTTATGACCACGCATGAGCAGTTACAATGTTTGGCGGCATGAATTTTACGCTTCCATGGAGATAACATGTAAACTTGACTAAGATGGACGTGTGGAAGAACTTTTTGTAATTTAATATTAAAATAAAATACCTAGTACTTAAAAACAAGAAAGTAAAATTAAAACCATGTTAAGAAATGAAGTGTTTCAGTTTTAATGGTAACGGTGCATTGATATTAGTAGGCTAAAACTCACTAATAATAATGAAATGAAATGAAATAGATTTTTAATGTCTATATAAAAAACTATACAAGTAGTTCACGAGAATATAGACAGACATAATAAGATAGCAATACAATAATTACAGAAAATACTCTTTTTACATATGTACATGGGATTGAGATAAACTTTGTACTAGCGTTTATTTTTAATCGGTACGGAAAATATATCTATTGTCTGGGAAATAATAATAATAATAATACCTTATTTATAAAAGAATTAAAAACTTTTGTTTACGGAGATATTCAACGTGATTTTATTTAAACATTAAAATTTCTTTGAGACGTTTCGGGCCGCGGCTCGTCATTCAGTCTGTTGAACTCAAGTGGGTTCATGTTAATATACTACTCTACGGTATGTTTTAGAAATTTTGGGGAAGTATAACATTTGGTCGCTAGAGGGAATACCCTAATACAATAATATGATTATATATATTAAAAAAACACGCGGCACCCTTAGGGTATTCCCTCTAGCGACCAAATGTTATACTTCCCCAAAATTTCTAAAAAATAACCTAGAGTAGTATATTAACATGAACCCACTTGAGTTCAACAGACTGAATGACGAGCCGCGGCCCGAAACGTCTCAAAGAAATTTTAATGTTTTAATAAAATCACGTTGGATATCTCCGTAAACAAATTTTTTAATTCTTTTATATCTTAAAGACCGTGACAACAATAGCTATGAGTAACCTTTTTAAAATACTTTATTTAGTAACAGACGTTACAGGCAACCACAGAAGGCCTAGGCCTGTAAAGTGTGGTTACCGGGACAGATACACAAAAAACGACAAATAAAACTTAAACTTAAATTATAACATTTTAAATACAAATCTATGAATGACTAAAATTTTGAGTAAATTAAAGTAAAGAATTAAGCCAGTCAGTGTAAAGAAATTTAGAAACCCCAGTTTTGAAGGCCTCGAAAGACTTCCCGGCGAAAATCATCAGGAAGTGAATTCCAGGCCCTCACAACACGAAAAAAATGAATTTTGAAGCGATAAACACCTAGCAAATTGTAAAGAATATGTTAGAGTTGAATGTCTAGTGTTTATCCGGACAAAATATTCAAGTTTAAAATCCAAAAAACCGCGGAGACGCCAAAGCGTAATTACATCGGAAACTGCACGACGCACCTCCAGGGGACTAAGACCAATCGTTTTCAATCGCTCAGAGTAGGGAACATGGCCAGCTCTATTGGCCCTAGGGCACATTAGAGAGAAACGCGTGAACCCCTGCTGTACTGATTCTAAAGCCCGAACATCCTTAGCTAGAAAGGGATTCCAGACGGGGGAGGCATATTCCAAGATTGGCAAACAATAGGTTCGGAATAGAGTTGTAGAAGCCTCAGTATGACCAGTGTTGCGTCTAATAAAACCGGAAAGGCGTCTGGTGCGATTGGAAACGTTGGTCACATGGTTAGACCATTTCAAATCAGGGGATATTATTACACCTAGAAGCCGTAGGGAAGAAACTCTATTTATCGGGATGCCGTTGATGGTATAACTAGGGCTGTGCGAGCCTTGAATTTTTGGTTTCGAGTCGAGCCTCGAGTGTTGAAATTTTCCCTTATCGAGTATCGAGCCGAGTCTCGAGTACTCGAATCGAGTATTGAGTAGTTGGAAAATTTGTTTCGAGTATTTATCGAGTAATTGGGAATTGGTTTTGCAGTATTTCAGCACTTTCTGTTAATTTATCGCTCTAATAATAGACATTTAGTGTAATTTTGATCATCGACAACTACTTAAAACAATTCCCAGACAGTTTTAGTCTTCTTCCCTTTAAATTTAACAAACTAGTTCCTCATCAATATCTTCTTCTTAATCTCATTCCTCACCTTAGTCACTAGTCATTGTTATACTTCGCGCAAAGTCCCAAACGAAAATTACTAAGCTGAACTTAAAAAAATAATAATAAATTAATAAAATATAATTATAATAGTCAACGCTATTATTAACTGTATTTTATTACTTTTACTTCCACTATTGAACCAGCTATGAGCAACAACCCTACTACATTACACTGCTATTATGATCTAAACTACCCAATAAGCACTAAACTTGCGTCTGTTAACCAATAAGTGTGACTTTCTTGTAGATTTTTATAGCTACTACATCCCATTTTCAGAGTTAAAGGCCTTCCAAAAGCAGGTTCGAGTACTTATCGAGCCTTTTTTGATACTCGAAACTTTTTCGAGTCTCAGAAAATCTCTTATCGAGTCGAGTACTCGAATCTTATCGAGTACTCGCGCAGCACTAGGTATAACTAGCGTGAGGAAGACTAGACCTACGACTCAAAATGATGTAGTTACACTACGTAACGTTCAGATGAATGTTATTTTCGATACCCCATTGGAAAAGGGAGTCAATGTCCTTCTGGAGTGCTATGACATCATCACTAGAACCGCGTATCGATATATCGAAGTTGCCACTTAGGGAAGATGGAAGATCGGCGACGATGATGTTGAAGAGCAGGGGGCCGAGTATGGAACCTTGGGGCACCCCAGAACGCACCAGACGGTACGTAGAAAACTCTCCTCGGTACACGACACGCTGATACCGTTCCAGTCGGCATCTCTGTTGGACTTCTTAGCTTTCTTGTAAAGATAGCTCTTAACGTGGCTTTGGTGTACAATTTCACCCGTAATCCAAGGACAGCGTGTCTTCCCTCGGAATATTGTCGCGAACACAGGCCCAAAAATAATCAAGCCATAGCTCCCAAGTCTCATTTATATCCTCAAAGGAAAAACATACGTCCCACGGTGCATAGCGTACAGTATCGCAAAGGTCATCCACGTTAAGATTCTTGTAGCTCAAAACAGTCCGTTTGAAACTTTTTTGAATAATTTGGGCACGTCAAATAGGCCGCACACAGCTTGATGATCGCAACGCGGCAAATTGTCGCACACGGTAGTTTCTGGCATATATCGGAGATCGTTAACAAAGACAAGGTCAAGGAAGTTATTACCCCTCGCCGGTTCAGCAACAGTTTGTTGTAATCCTAAACCCAGAATAGTCTCCACGAAAGTACGCTCATCTGCCCCAACTGGGTCTGGATTCGTCCAATTGACATGAAAGTTGAAACCGCCCATTATCGAGAAAATGTCATGGAACGGAACGGTTCCGTGGAGATAGCCAAGTAATTCGCATAAGGAGTCGGTATACGCAGAAGTAGATGTAGGTGGGCGATAAACGCAGCCAATCACAGCTTTGCGACCACCAAAAGAAAATGAGGCGAAGGCAACTTCTAGAGGTACCCCATCCGCACAAGTGAGAAATCCGTCCGGAATTTCAATAGGCATAGGATTAAGATCGTCGCGTATGGCGAGAAGTACACCACCGGCGCGTGTAGGGCGATCACACCGAAATAAAACGTGATCGGATGCAAAGATCACAGAGTCTAGAACCGAATTGTCCAACCATGTTTCGGTGAGGGCGTAGATAGTGCTAAAAGCGAGAAGTCCCGTAACTTGTTCCGAATGCTTCTGAGATTTGACAAGAAATATGATACTTTCCTCTGGCTCGTTGCTGTCTCCTTGACTGACGAAAAAACATCGTCGAGTTCCGTATCGGTAACAGTGAAGAACGAATCACTAAACGCAGGTAAAGACCAAGTAGGGCAAAGGTAAGGTTCATCCGAGGATCCTAAGCGTTGGTACTCGGGTTTCGTCATACGGAGACACTTGGCATGAAACCATCTAAGGCAGCTGGGAGATTCGCAAAATATGGCCATTTGATTCTTCCTAACCGTTTTCTGACAGTGACCGCAAGGAAGCCTGGTGTTGATAGCCGGCCCCGGATTAGTCTCAACATCACCACAAACTCGTAACGCGACAAATCGGATGGCAATGAATGAAGTGGTCACAGGCCAATAATAGATAGAAATCCATGACGGGACTTGTGTAAATTTACGACCGATAGGTACTTGGTACTCGTCTTGCTTGATGAGTACACCAACACACTGCGGCCTACCGCAAATCAAAACAACGTGGAGAACGAAGAGAAACGCGAAAAGTCGTAATAAATAATAAATGCTCTAAAAAACTAAACCTAGTACTGGAATATAGCGCCTCTAAGCCCCAGGCCAAAATAGGGGACCGCATTTCCACAATCCAGACCACTCGGCTAATTTTGTAGAAAAAACTGTCGAAAATTAAGTAAATTGAAAAATTTTGCGCTAAGCATAACATAAAAATCAAAAACAGTATTTGAAAAGTATAATTTAAAAAACGGGCGCGAGCGAAAAAACATGCGACCACGCGCACGAAATCTAAACTCATAGGAGTATATAGGGGAACTCAATTTGCGGATAGTAGGATTTTTCCCCGTCGTCTGCAACAAAAGCCAAGTAGAAAATGTCTTCGTCGACGTCGAGTGATAGCTCGGAATCCAAAATTTCAGACGGGCCTGACTCTGTGGTAGAATCGGGTAGTTTAGACTCAGTTGAATCTTTCGAAACTCGTGAATCATGTGAGGAAAATTCAAATTCGGATAATGATGGTCGGGAAGAATTTGGTAATCATCCTTACCAATTTGAGCCCTTGCTTCCCGAAGAGCCTGCTGAGGAAGGGGAAAACTTGCCTGTGATGGAAGTTGATCACCCCAGACTTCATAGCAATGACTGGTAGTTAATTTCAATTTACATTTTTAGTAAACTGATCAATAAGATTCAATATTGCTAGGTTTATGTTGTTGTTATTCGACATGTTGAACAGTCAGACAGTTTTGATACAGTTCTCTTTTCTTAGGTGCAACTGTATTTTTTTTTCGTGATGCCAACAGTAGAAGAGAGTTTTTGCTGCAGAGATGAGCCTCCAAATGAAAGACTAATTGACGAAATTGGCCCCGTAATAGAAACGGACACATTCAATGATATATTGAGACCAAATAATTTGAATATCCTATTTGATGAATTTAGAGAGAATAACTTTGTGCCTGCTGAAGATGAGATTAATCCGTACGTTTAGCCCCGAAAGTTGAGATGCAAAACTTCTATATTACTAAATCATGAATGTGGAAGTTAAAGTGATAAATATTAAATATAATGATTTTCCTTTTGTGTTATAGGACCTATAGATACTTAATTTATCGCTTTTTTATACGTTGGATATACAGAGTTTTGGGTTGGAGAGTAATTCGCCCAGTCCCGAGTTGCGCGATAAAGAGAATAAGGAGACAATATCCATCAGATTTATATCAAGGTTATACTGAACTTGGTCCAGTTTAAGAAAATAATGCACGAAATAGTATTTTTGTAAAAACCTGTTTTTAATACAACAATATAAAACCAATTTTTATGCATTATTTATTTTGATGAAAAAAGCGATTACTAATGGGAAAAACGACGAGCTACTTTGAGACCTTAAATTGCTTCTTTTACTGCGTAAACATATTGCTCTGATAATGGCCTTGGTACAGGAACTTGATTCGCTGGGGTTGCATTCAAAGCTTCTTCATAATGATACTTCTCTCCAGTAGCTTCTCAAACATTTTCTGTTCCGATGCCCGGCTCCTTTTTCCACTCCAGGGCAGTCCGAAACGACATGGTGCCTAATCTTGTGACACTTCCAGCAAATCACGGTACTCCAAATCAATGCATGTTTTGCGTTAGAAATCTTAGAAGGGATTAAAATTTTAGGGATGTTTGCCCTAGGGATCCATCCCATTGATCCAAATTGTTTCTTCCTCATCAATGGGCTCTAGAGGGCTCCATTGACGAGGAGGAGGAGGAGGAGTGGAAGATGAATTGGAGGTTCGTTGTCTGGAGCAGGTTTTTCACTGATGGTAGCCGGGTTTGTAAGGGCTTGCGCCCTGAACTTGTGATAAACCGTAATGGGTTCGGTTAAGCTCGTTTAGCGACGAGGTTGAGTCAGATACGAGGTTAATGACCGAGAATTTGAAGATATTCCTGTTATCGAGGCTGGTTAGACGATCCGGCCAATGATGAAAATTCAATTAAAGGGGTAAACCGGGAAGATAAATCCTGGACGGAAGGAGATGATTGGGAATTCAAAGAGACAATCCCAGTAGGGTTTATCAAATCCCCTATCTCTTCCTGAGGGACGCCTAAAATTAAAGCATCTTCATCATCAAAAGGATAATTTTCGCCGTATGCCCTTTTGAAAAGCACTTAAAGCACGAGTATTAAGAATTGACGTAGCGATTCGGCATATAACAGTCCTTACCCTCATGACCCATGTCGACACAATTGAGACATATTTCTTTTCTCCACGGCTCCTTAGGAGAATAATCTTCCAGAACCTTGACAAATTTCTCTGTGACACTTTGCTGCCTTTGCTTCTGAACTACTTTTCCTTTAGCTCTTTTTGGGACATCGAATAACCACGTAGTGGCTTCTGGTTTTTTCGCCATCTTTAGGAGAGATTTGTTTATATTAGATATGTCTCTTATGCGCTTGAGAGATAAACTCCCAAAGGCATATCCAAATTGGCTCTCGGTTAAAAGAGAAATGTTCCCTAGTTTGGTAATTTTATTTTTCTGGAGGTAAACCAGGACCTCGTATAGCGATCGTAATCGTTTATTATCAGGAGGTCGATAATAAATATCTAAGTCAGGGCCTCTTGGTCTAACCGTTGCCCGTTTGCATACTTCTCTTCGCCATCCCAATCGATAGGGTTCTAAATAATAATATATAGTCGTGGAGTTCTCATGGACTCATATAACGTGGTCGATGAACTCTCGGACTCACGATTCGATTGAGAATTATGCTCTGGTTGAATAAGTTCTGCTGAAGAACTAGAAGGACAATTTGATATTTGTAGCTGGTTTTCCCCGACTGAATTTTCAGGACCAGACGGGGAGGCCTCCCCTGCCGCAAAAGGCGGATGATCACTAGAACTAGTGAGCTGAAAAGCTCGCATATCGTGATAGGTATGGAGGAGGAGGGGAGGAAGAGAGGAGGATGCCCGGTACACTATCGGACTCGGTAGGTTGACGAGATACATCTGGAATAGCAGAAATAATCTGTTGATCTGGAGCTTGATCGTCCAGAGTAGTTGACGTTGAGGTATCAGATGATGAGATTGAGGAAGTCTCCATAGGTTGGTGTTATAGACCACAGTCTGTTGAAGGGTTAGGCTCAGGATCATCTCATCTGCAACTTCTGACTGTGAAGCGGATGCATCGTTGAAGATACTAACATTTGTCCAGTAGAGTTTTAAGTGTTCTACGTTGACTTTACGTACATTCTGCCCTGAGTTAGCATCGTCTAACTCGTAGACTACAGGGGAATGCTTTTCAACTATTCGAAAGGGGCCTGCCAATTAAGGACTAAGTTTTCTCATGATTTGACCTGCCGTACTTAACAGATGATGGCTCTCCATCCATACTAATGTTCCTACCTCGAATTCTAGAATCTAGAGGATCATTTCGGAGGTCATAGTATTTTTTCTGATGAGCTTTAGCTAATTTAAATAACTAGTACAATTGCATTATATCTATTTACATAAAATAACGGTCTTACCTGACTTATTAGACCATGGGGAGTTCAAATAAAATAGTTAAAAAAATAATCGTCCGCCGGAACTGGGCCAAAACTTCGTTTGAAAATTTGAAATCACCAAAAATTCGCATCCCTATAGCTCTAGCTGCGGTTAGATTCAACTAGTTGCCACCTTTTCCAAGATATCGGTTTTTGAATTTAGTGCCTTCACCAAAAATTATGCCCCTTTTCCTAAATATGGGTTTTAAAATTTAGTTTGCTTTTACAACGACCATTTATTATGTTAAACCAGTTACGCATAAGCCGACAACACAAAACAGTTGTTAAGGCCTCCTTTCCAATATGTCCAATGTGAACAGAGGTTTCCACCGCAGCAGCTGTATCGACACTTAATAGTTGTTGCACAAGAGGCACTCTCATCTTCTGATAATGTGTTGGATTAACATGTGACGGGGTACGTTTAGCAGCTAGTTTCAGATCTGAAGTTGCCCGAACGTTTATGAGGTGCAACAAGTACTAAATGTCAACATTCTTGCAAGGAAGAAAATATTTCGCAACACATTGCTCTGGCAGCTCCAAGACATCCACCGGAATAGAATTTCGGACACTTTTCAAAACATGAGGTGGACCTGGTATTGCAATAATCTTTGGATTTCACGGGTGTGTAAAGTGGTGTCTCTTTTCATAACATGACACCGTAATTCCTAGGTCACGATACATAGCCATATTTTTAGGGCCCTGGGCCCATATCACTTACTATCGACACAACGTTAAATCCAACGTCATGAAGGCATTTTATACAGTCCGTCATGAAATTCTTCAGATCACCGCTGTCTATAATGTTGCCAACAACATGCCAACTAAGAATGTATTTCCATTTGGAGCAAGCAGAGCGAACCATTACCACTAATCCCCGAGTAGTGGCTGCATGGTTGGACAATGTGTTGTTGTTTGACGCAAGAACGACTCTGGGTTTAACTGGTTATAAACTCTTTATTAATTTAATTAAAACATTTTAGTTAAATTCCGGGAACGCTACTGACAACTGATAACTGAGAACTGAGAACTGACCAACTGTGAACTGACGACTGAGAACTGACAAACGTTATCGGAATGTTATCCGGTTATATAGTTAAGGCATCGCGATAAAAAGTAAAGATTACAAGAATGACCGCGATGCATAAAAAACATAGGTACATAAAAAATCTGGATATAGATAAAAAACAACCGGTATTATCTCTAATTTACAACAGTCCCTCTTAATATCGGTGGTTTCAAATCTTCTATCCAGGGGGTGGTCATTTAATTATTTCCAGTCCAAGGGCTTTGACGCAGAGGAGATGCTTCGGACGGAACAGGCTCTTCGTACAGATGTCAGCTGGCATTTCCTCTGTTGGTAGATACCGCAAGGCTATATGTCCCTGGTCGTAGGTGTCTCGAACGAAGTGGTGCCGGATATCAATGTGCTTGGTTCTGGCATGGGAAACAGGATTCTGAACGAGTTTCTGGGCACCCTGGTTGTCGTTGTACAGCTCGATCGCCTGAACTGATACTCCAAGTTCGTTGAGAAGTCCCTTGAGATATATGGCTTCTTTGGTTGCGTCGGACATTGCCATATATTCTGCTTCTGTATTGGACAAGGCAACAGTTCGCTGTTTCCGGGCTTCCCAGGATACTGCAGCGCCGGCTAGTTTGAAGACATATCCAGTATATGACTTTCTATCTTTCGGGCAACCTCCATAGTCTGCGTCAACGAAACCCTGGATTGGCAATCCGGTCTTCCGATAAATCAACCCATGATGAAGAGTTCCCTTCAGGTATCTCAGAACTCTTTTCCCGGCAATCCAATGAGTTTCGTCATAACTTGTGTTGAACTGGCTCAATGCGCTGACTGAATACGCCATATCCGGTCGTGATGATACTACCAGGTACATGAGAGAGCCGACCAGAGATTGATACGGAATACGACTGATGTCTTCTGCTACTGGGTGTTCCGGGTTTTTCAACTTGTTGTTGGCATCCATTGGAGTCGCAATTGCTTTGGAGTCTTGCATGTGGAAACGTTTCAGGACCGTTTCTGCATATTTCGCTTGGGAAATCCGGATGGTATTTTGTTTTAGATCTTGGTGAAATTCCATTCCGAGACAGTAATGGATTGGCCCCAGGTCCTTCATATCGAATTTTCTTCCAAGTTTAAGCTTTACTTCAGTCATCCAATCCGGGTTATTGCATGCAAGGATCAGATCGTCGACATAGACTCCAATGATCATAATATCTTCCGCGACTCTTAAAACGTATAAGCAGGGGTCGCTCTTCAATGGTGTCATTCCAATTTCCGAAAGTCTTTGATGTAACTTCTTGTACCATTGGCGGCCCGATTGTTTTAAGCCGTAGAGGGATTTCTTGATACGACAGACTTTATGTCCCTCTTCTTCCAGGTCGCTGGTCCATTTCTTTGCTCTGGCAATGATCGACTTGTCGAACCTGGTTGACTTGACGATTTCTTCGAGGGATTCTGTTAATCCTTCCGGGACGACCATATATATTTCTTCCTCGATTTCGCCATTAAGATAGGCCGTGACGACATCCATTTGGTGGACTTCCAAACCGATTTCTACAGCAAGGGCCATAAGCAGTCTTATGGAGCTGGATCTAATGACGGGTGCGAACGTCTCTTGGTAGTCGATCCCTGGTCTCTGGGCAAAACCTTTCGCTACGAGCCTGGCTTTCCTTTTCTCTACTTCTCCGCTGGGTAAGTACTTCGTTCGGAAGACTAAACGATTTCCAAGGACCTTCTGGTTTTCCGGACAGTCAACGATGTCCCAGGTTTCGCACTTGATAAGCGAAACGAACTCTTCCGTTACTGCTTTCCTCCAATCGTTTGCGTACGGAGAAGCCAGGGCTTGCTTCATGGACAAAGGTTCTGATAAGATGGCTAGGTTTGCTGACTCATCGGACAGGGTTTCTTGCTCGTCAGTAGCCTCTTCAGTAGACTCTTCTGAGACGCTCGGAATCATGTTGAACGATTTTTTCGGTCGTCCGGGTACTCCAGTTCTTATTTTCTTCGGTCTTCCGGGACCTTTCTTCAGAACGAGGGTTTCTGACGGTTCTTCAAAGACGTCGTCGTTTTCCTGGGAATTAGATTCTTCCGGGATTTCATCTTTGAACTCCTTTTTGACTTCTTTGAGTTCTTCTCCGCCTGGCGGTTTTGCAGCGTGTGTAGTGGCCGGGACTTCGATTTCGCCTTTAGCTTTGCTTCCGTATTTTAAGTTGACTTCTGGAGTGACGAAATCATCATATCCGCCTTGTTTATTAAATTCTCCCAGGAACTTGACATTGCGACTTCGGTAGATTTGCTTCTCGGACGGAACCCATAGTCGATAGGCCTTCGAGACTTGAGAATAGCCGATGAAAACGCATTCTTTGCTCCTGGCTGCAAACTTCCCCTTCCTTTTACCTTCGTCCAACTGCAAAGCTTTGTCGCCGAAAATCTTCAAATGTTGCAGGGATGGCTTCTTTCCGGTCCATCTGGTAAATGGTACTTCTCCATTTATACTTCGGGAAGGACAACGGTTTCGAATGTAATTAGCAGTGGCCATCGCTTCTGCCCAGAATGATGGTGGAAGTTGCGCTTGTATCATCATACATCGGGCCATATCTAGGAGTGTTCTGTTCTTTCTTTCGGCAATGCCATTCTGTTCCGGGGTGTATGGTACGGTGAGCCTTCTTTTTATCCCAGAGTCTTTCAGGAATCTGTCGAATTCAGTATTCGGTTCCGTTGTCGGACTGCAAGGTCTTGATTTTTCTCCCGGTTTCCACTTCAGCTCGTTGCTTGAATTCTTTGAAGGCTTTCAACACTTCGCTCTTGTGTTTTAAAAAGCTGACTTCACTCCACCGGGAATAATCATCAGTGAAAACGACGATGTACTTGGCTCCACTCATCGACGTTACTCTCATCGGGCCGCATACGTCAGAGTGTACTATTTCCAGGACATGCGAGGTGCGGCTATCTTCAGGTTTCGGGAACGGCTCCTTCGATTGCTTTCCTTTGATACAGATTTTGCAGATTCCCAGACTCCCATCTTTTTCATGTTGAGTCCCGTAGCCAAATTCTTCCGGGCCATTTCCTTTAAACTTCTCTCGTTCAAGTGACCGAGTAGGAAATGCCAGTTCTCCAGGTTGCTTCTAGGCTTTATTTCCGCTTGCACTGCATGGACCGATTCTTCAGCCTTTCTCAGGAAATAAAGGTCTCCAACTCTGTCAGCAACTGCAATCACTTCTCCGGTTGCCGTTTTAATCCAGGCCTGCGACTTCTTGAATGTGACCTCATGTCCTTTGTCTGTCATCTTGGCAATGGATAGAAGATTTGTTCTTAAATCCGGGACATGAAGGGCTCGTTCCAGGCGAAGAATTCGATTGTCGCTGCCATTCGTTGCGGGTACTTTTACTTCGCCAACACCTCGTATCTTCGTTGACTCTGCAGTGGCCAGGTTTAAAGATTTCGTGGTCTCTTCGTAAACGTTGAAGTAGTCTCTGCTGGAAGTCATATGTGAGGTGGCTCCGCTGTCCAGGCACCAGGAATCGTGATCAGCCTTCAGGTGCAATGCGAATTCTTCCTCGGCCAAATTTTCTGCCAGTACATGATGGGCGTTTTCCTTCTTTCTGGTTTTTCTTTCTGAACCATTGTCTCTGTCGGGGCAATCGGCTACCTTGTGGCCGGGTTTCCTGCATCCATGACACTTGTACTTGAAGGTCGTGCTTCCTCTTCCACGTGAACCTCTTCTACCCCTACTGCCCATCATCGCATTCTGCACGGGTTCGTCTTCCCTAGATTGCTTGGCGTCCGATTCCTCCAGAATCTTTATTTTTAAGCCTTCTGGATCAGGTAACGTATCCCTGGACTCTATTGCGCACCGGAAGTTCTCGTACGATTCTGGTAGACTGTATAACAACATAATGGCCAGTAGGTCGTTGTTTACAGCTACTCCCATGTCAGCCAACTTGTCTACTGCATCGAAGAATTCTCGGACGTGATCCCGGACATCTTCTCCCTCCTTCATTTTCTTGAGGGTCAGTTTCTTCAGCAGCGTGGCTTTCCGGGCAGGTCCACTGGACTGGTAGATGGATTCGAGCTTCTGCCATACTTCCCGTGAGGTCGTGCAATTCTTTACTTGCTTCAACTCCGACGGACTGATCGACAAGATTAGGTCCGCTCTTGCTTTCCGATCATTACTGTCCCAGGTAGCGACCGCCTGGGCGTTGCCTTCCGTTCCCCGTACCAGGGTTGGCCTTGTTGAAGTTCCATCTACGTACTCCCAGAGATCGTTCTTTTGAAGCAGGGCTTCCACTTGCATTTTCCAGGTATCATAATTATCCTTAGTTAACGTCTCGATTCGTACCAGGTGATTTCCGGCCATTCTATGTCTGACTCCGCACCTTAAAGGATAATCTTCCCGGCGTTGAACTTCTTATGACTTCTAAACCTTTGCGCAGTGGAAGCGTGCTGGGCCCATAACCTGTTGTTGTTTGACGCAAGAACGACTCTGGGTTTAACTGGTTATAAACTCTTTATTAATTTAATTAAAACATTATTTCCGGGAATACAACTGCTATTGATAACTGAGAACTGAGAACTGACCAACTGTGAACTGACGACTGAGAACTGACAAACGTTATCGGAATGTTATCCGGTTATATAAATAAGGCATCGCGATAAAAAATAAAGATTACAAGAATGACCGCGATGCATAAAAAACATAGGTACATAAAAATCTGGATATAGAAAAAAAAACAACCGGTATTATCTCTAATTTACAACACAATGTTGAACGTCCCAATACAGTTTTAAATCCAGCATCATATTCGTATGAACGCTTAATTTGATCTCGTCAACCAAGAGTAAAAAACGTTCTTCTATCTTTGTCATTTCGGATTATTGTTTTTGCAGCAGGCGCAGCGTCGCACTTCGAATACCTGGTGGAAATTGAAGCGTCTCTAGATGTTGATTTAGGCACCTTGTTATTGGAAGTGGATGACCTTGATCACGTAAGAAATTGTACCCTTTTCTACCAATACTGTACAGAAGTTGTAACGACGATTGTATGGCTAGAGAAGACCACTGTATGCATCGTTTGCGCTGTTCCTGCGTTTGCATCGTTTGCGCTGTTCTACAACGTGATTTATTTGATCCGCAGTGTAGAGTTGCCAAAGGCCGTCATTACTTTCTCTAAGTGGTACCTCGATCTTTCGTGTCCCAAAAAGAGTATAGCGTGCTGTTTTTTAAGGTCTGTATTGTTCTTTGATAATGCCGCTATTGAAGTCTTCAAATCTTGTATAATTATTTTCAGGCTTTAAGAGGCATTCTTTGACTCATCAGAATAAGTTTCTGTCTGTGTTTCGATGTGGCACTTTCGTGGATTGTCAACAGACGCCTTTAACATATTAATGCAAAGTTTACCAACGCTAAAAAGTTTAACATACATTCAATCTGTTTCTTTATCGTGATTACTTACATTTTTGGCCACGTCAATTGATTCCAAACGCGCACTTTACAAAGTCTTGGGATTAATTGCAATAAGTAACTAAAACATCCCTGATAGCAAACAATTTCACGATGTTAATAAATCTAAACTTACCATATCATCTCCGGTGTTTTTTATTTATTCCTTTCAGACATGGATCCGTCTTTTTGAGTTGGTTTTCGTGCTCCATTTGTAGGAACTGCATTTGGGAGTTTTCTACCATTTGTGCCAAAGCAACTTGGAGAAAAATGATCCTTCAAACAAAGTGGTTATTAGATAACTATTATTCTTTCATTAATAAAACAGGACTTTACCTTGCAAAGTGCCGATATTTTCCATTTAAGGCATCATTGCTATGTCTACCGATAAATTTAAACCATTGTTGTCTAACGTCAGGATTATTTGGAAAATAAAATAAATAAACATCCTTTTCTGTGTTTGTGCAAGGCGGAAATGCGCATTTACAAGACATAGTAAATTTTAAATCGAAAATTTAAATACAACCTACTGCGATGACTTTAAATTTAATAATGAAAAACTCATGAACTTAAAATATGTTCAACTCTATTCATTAGTAATAAACAATTCATTAGTAATAAACAATGTGTAAATTGTGTTTAAAAATTGGAGAGAATACATTTCACAATCTATAAAATAACACCAATATTCAGTTTTTTTGTTAAAATTTCAACCAACACTGTCTATAGTAACACCAATGTTCTAAAAACGAAGAATTTGGAATTTTGCGCTACTGGGTAGATTATCTCGCCATCTACCTATTGCTGTTGAAAGTAAAACATCTGTTAAGTAAACATTTCTGCGCATGTCAATGGGCGGAGCTTCACATTTCCCCACACGGTCTATATCCCACTCTAGGATGGAGAAAATACCAGATGGTGCTGTTCAGAAGCCAGAAAGTACAGACTGGCGTCCATCTGGGATGGACAAAAGAACGGATGATGGTGATTTTAAGTTTTATAAATATAGATATTTTTAAACAAACCAAATTTTTAAGTTTTTATTTTAAAACCAAAATATTTTCCCAAAATGGGTAAATATTGCACAGTTCCATCTTGTAAATGTTTTTGAGCAAAGCACAAAATACTTTTCCACAAGTACTATTATTTTCATCATTTTATATTTCATGTTGTATACAAATTATTTTCACCCAATAAATATTCCCTCTAAGCAAAGTAAATTTGTGCTTGAAATGGCTTAAGGCTTTAAATAGATCCGAATTAAAGCTTAGCCATTACCATTTCGTTTGGGTAAAGCACTTTAGGGAGAGTGACTACCACACTATTTAGCCATCCGTTTGACCCCTTTCTTTGGACAGTTTATACTAGTGACTTTTCCTCGAATTAAACCCTTCTCGTTCTCAACCAAATAGAGGCGCGAGAGATAATAAAATTGTTTAAAATTCTAATTATTAGTAATTTAGAATGGTTATAGCGAAGGTTTTTAGGTTGAAAGCAATTCTTACAATAGACTGTGTCTTATAACACAAATGACCATTTCAATCTCAATCGTGCAAGTTTCAATTTTTAGGTTTAGCTACAATATTTGTTTAAATATACTTAATTCGAAGGTTTCCGATATTGGAATGATATTTTGTATGCCAATCCCGTCATATTTCAACGTCATTGAGTTTTCGAATGCCATGGGTGTTGAATCAACACATCTTTTTACGGGATCACCTATATCGAGGGAAAAGCGATATTTCGACATATTTCGGTCTTTCAGCAGAGGAGTAAGATTTTAAATCATATCGAATAATATGGAGAACGTTAAGGACAACATTTCACGAAGAAATGAACCTTATTCAAATTTTAATTTCTTACCCTCAGTCCAATAATTTATCTTACAATCTTTGAATTGCTAAGTTGTCCTATTTGACTGAAGCAACATTTTTTTTCGCGGCAATGACTCTTCGACTGAAGCCGCAGCAACCCTTTGTTTTTCAGGTTTGGATATCAATATGTTTAGCGCTACTAATAACACCATTTGTGCTTGCTGCGTCGTTTGTATTATATTTAAAACAGTCACGGTCATTTAAATCATTATACTTCAAATACTTGAAATGTATTTTGAAAACTACAATTAATGTGGGAAGTAAGTTACGCCAAGAATTATTACGTGAATACAAAATCTACATTTTTTATTCGAATTTAGATGATGTTTCAATTTTTCGAAATAAGACTCTTCGGCTATTCTGGGCTTTTTGGATACTTGCAATTTTTAACATATCCATGTCCTTTACTGATCTGCTGCTATCTAAAATAACAGTACCGGATCGCGTATCGTACGTTGAAGATATCTTAGACATTCTCAAAGTTCCCAATCTTGAACTATATGATGGTAGAGCTCCAGAAGAAGAATGGGTAAGTTTAATTATGCTTTTAAAACATTTGCCTGAAGGGAAACATAAACAGTTTGTAATTAAAAAGTCCTCTATGCAAAAATATAGGTTAAAGGTGAATAATTATGACACGTGAATTTTTTAACAAGATTCGAAACTGAATTTTTTTCTTGCTAATATTCTGAATTTAACTAACGTTACATTATTTTTTAACTTTAGTTTGTTCCAATTAAGTCAGAAGTGTTGCCAAGGAAGAAAAGTGTTCACGAATTATATAAATTGGAAAAACCAAGTAGATAGTTTGTCTTGCTTGGAAGATGACCTGGAAAAGCTTCTAGTATGCTATCTTCATTGTAAAACGATGGTCCAGATATATGTTTATCTATTAGATCTAACCGAAAAAAAACAAGAAAATACATATATGTTTCGAAAAACCCGTATGGATCCATCACGGCACACGTTCCATTTCGTAAATCTCTACATCCCGAAGCGCGGAAGATCTTAAAACATATGTAAGTATTCGAGCCATGGCGACTTCCATATTGACTGTGAAAGAGGTGAAGTTGAAACTCAGTAGCTTGACTAGAATGGTTTTAAGGATTTTGGGTTTAAACAAGCCTCAATATTTTTAAACGGAGGCGCGAAACGTAGCTGACGGGAATTACCATCTCCTAAGGCTGATACTCTGAGTAAAATTTAAACCTTTTGATCTGTGGGATTAAAAATTTGGACAACAAAATGTAGGTTTTAAGGTGGGTTATGGCTGTAAAACAAACAAGGTATTAGCCAAATTTCAATTGAACATATATTTTCATATTGACTTTTCAGTTTAGACTTTAATGGCACAATACCTACAGACACTAAATTAAACTTAACTCTCGCATAATAAACAGTGCGAAAACGTGTTCGATTGATACTAATATCTTCGATTCAAGATCTATGAAAATTATAGATAGGCCCCCGGTCTATTATTGGGTACGCGCAAGATCCCTCATAACTTACACACACGGACTTAGTATCATAATTCTAGTCACGTTTAGTCTCCGTCCCTGTACCCACATATTGTACGTTTTATAGCAAATCTGCCAACAAGAGAGTCCATCTACCAGATTTACGGCGCCTCGAAATCCCTTCTAACTTTCTATGAAGGTTACCATCGGCATCGCTCGTGTTTATAGCGGTATGCAGAGCTTATCCTCATTAAAATTATCAACGAAAGCAACGATGTGTAAAGTTAACAGAAACGAATATGAGTTAAAGGTTTACATGTCTTTATAGGAAAACGGTTACAGAGCGAGGCTAGCTCGCGTTAGAAAAAGTAACTAATTCTAGGGAATAAATGCATTACCAGGAAAATCAGGTGATTGAATTAAATTCTAAAGAGTAGTAAAATACGGATTGTGTTTAAATTTCATTAGAAAAATAATATCCGCGCTACAGTCAACTGGAAAAACTCTTATCGTTTCGTTTTTTAGGCTTGTGCAAACCAAGTCTTTTTAATATAATATCAGAGAGGTGAAGCAACGATGCATGCGGGCCAACACGCTCTGAGCCGTTACGGTTGTGCTACTTTGGGAATCTCATCTGAGCTAATGCTGTTCGGGTTTCAAAAAGAAATCTAGAGTCACAGTATCCTTGGATAAAAATTGGAAAAAGCACAAAGCCTTGGTCTATTCTTGAGCTTGCGAGCGTCCATCATATTCTACAGTCAAAGACCGATTATCCAGTTTAGCCTCCGTCCCTTTAAACGACTTATTTTATTTATAACCATAGTATTGTTCTGTTTATAACATATCCGCCACCAGGATTGCAATATACAAGAAATACTCCGCTCTGCCGTTTTTTAAAGTGTGGTAAAAATTCTTTTGACCCAGACTTACAGAAAGTATGATAGGCTTATGGTTTCAAATTAGTAAAATTATAAGACCAAAATGTTAAACTTAAATATGAAAATTTTTACAATTGTAGAACGAACGTACTCTTCAGTTCCGGAATGTTTTATATAAGTTTGGACAAAATCCGTTTCGGGGCAAGAAACGCTTTTGTTGAACCACCTAAAGCCTTCGAGGATGGGGAAACTGCGATGAAGATGGACATGTTAGTCTTGCCGTTCTTGATTCTGCTAACTGGATACTTACTTTCGTTAGTGCAGATCATCCTAACATTGAAGAAGTTAGTTGGTTCAAGATTCTAAAAACACTTGATGGTGATGTTTCGATCGTCTAGCTTGCGGCTAGTTAAAATTATTACAAAACTTATAATTTCTTCTGCAAGCCTAATATAATCACCCATTTAATTTCCTTTGATTTGATTTTGTGCTTCATGATACAAAACTTTACTTGAATATTGATTTAAAGTTATAGCCTGACTATTTAAGTTTAAAACCTGACTGAATAACTGTCAGTAATTGATGATCAACGCGCAGCCCAAACCACTTTACGCAGAAGGCTGAAAATTTCCATAGACCTTATATTCTTAGAAAATAAGATAGATTTTTCCAATCCAAAGCTTGCGGCCCAATATCCTACACACCGGTCTTATGGCTTTTCGGCTTCAATTTGCCACCATTTTCATACTCAGGTGCCCCTAGAGCCCATTAAACCAGACTCTCGTATTGTAACAGCAGTAGTTGCTTTAAGTCTTAGCTAACTCGCAGATATAAAGCTCTGTAATATTACTAGAATAAGAGGCTAAGGCTAAAACTAAATATATGCCTTTGAAGTTTCACTAATGGGTTTTATATTATCCAATAATAAAAGGAGCAACTTGTTAATATAGTTTCAAAAATGATTGGATATGAATTCAATTATAAAGTAGATTTAGGGAACCTTGGAGCTTTAACTAGCATGACCTGCTTGACTGAGGATTGCCTGATAGGATACCCCTGTTCTGGGTTTGTAAATTTAGACAATTACCTTGATGGTATTAAAGAACTTAAAGAAAATGATGACCGACAGAAAAGAGAATTGGACTTGGCATATCATGTCCTTCAAATAATGATTTACATCCCATGTCCTTCAAATAATGGTTTGAGGTATCTCTTCAGCTTTAAAGTTCCCACTTGCGTTTTTCCCTACTCATGCAATTTCTGGCGAATCAATGGATCATTTAATAATAATAATAATAATCTAGGCTTTTGACTAAGAAGGGAAGCGGAAAGCAATGCTACTTAGCACAGAGAAAATTGAGGGTTTACGGTTTACCAGTATGTCAGTTGTAAACATTGTCAGGTTTATGTTACGAAAAGGAGCACAATTCATTTTTACAACTCGTCTGAATCAAGACTACGTCGAGCAGCACTTCAGTAAAGTAAGGGATTTGGGCGGAGCTGGTAACCATCTTAATTCAAAACAATATGGCAAGCGAAATAGAAAAATTCAATATCTACGTCGTCAGGTCAAAACCCCAACTAATGGCAATTCTGGGGTTCCGGTTTCTCCTACTACTAGCCCAGGACTTTTAGGGTTTGACCTAGAACATTTGAACATAAAGATGAAAATTGGTACATGTGTTGTTTTTGATACAACAAAAAATATACTAAAAGTCCCCTGCTGTAGAGCGCGAGCTTTCGCCGCCATCTTGGAAAATGGCTGCCGGGAATTACAGCTACAATGTATTCCACTTTCTTCTTCGAAAATTATGAAAATTGGTACACATAATGATTGGAACCACATGAACATCATGGCAAAATGCTACAGCTCTGTGTTCAATAGTTTGGCCGCCATATTGGAAAATGGCCGCCGTGAATGCTAGGTACAGTATATTTCACCATGTTGTTGGAAAATTATGAAAATTGATAGGTATGATAATCAGAGCTGTGTGAACCTCACAGTAAAATATTGAAGCCATTAAACAGATATTTTGGCCGCCATGTTGGAAAATGGCCGCCATCAAAATAATTTAGATACTGTATATGGTTCAAAAATTATAAACATTGTTAATAACTATGTTGAAGACCGTCTTAACATCATACTTGAATATCGAAGACGTGCTACAGTTAGCTTGGGCGCCATCTTCGAAAATGGCTGCTGGAAATGCTAAATATATTTCAAATATGTAAATCTTTTTGAAATTCCTATTTTGAATAGATGATTTTCATTAACGTAATAAACCACCAAAAAATGGATATCTCGAAGTTGAAATTATCGACGCCATCTTTAAAAATGGCCACACGAAATTCATTGCCCTAAATTCGGAAAGAAAGAAAAGTTATTCAAAGCTGTTATTCTCGACATTTTTATTAGAGAATATGATTTAATATGGGGTTTATACATTCTAATGTTGTTTAAGATTAGATTTTAGACAAATCTCTAACATTTCATTAATATTCATCGTCATCCTGAAGATTTTTCATAATAATTGCATGTCAGAACCCTTGATTAGGCGCTACACCTAGCAGGGGACCTTATCAGCGCCCCTCCCAATCATATTCGAAATTGAACCTGAGGAACCGCCGTCATGGCACACGGGATCGGCCAGTGGGCCCGACAAACGCCATTTAAGCAGGTGACAGAAGCTGAACACCGTCAGCGGCGAGCCCAGTCAGGAGGTGGTCGGTGACAGGGATGGATTAAGGCAGCAGAAGACTCCAGGGGACGGGTGAGTTCTCTCCAAGCACAACAGTGCCAAACGTCCCAAACAAATAGTGTATCCGCGACCCCTAGAGGGTTGCCAATAGAGGGGGCGAGCCAAGGCAACACCTGGGTGGCGGCGAAAAGGCCGGGCAAAACCTTCACGGAATGGGGCAAGGAACGGTCTGAACCAAGGGCGAACCCAAGGAACTCCCGAACCGTCACACCGAACTCGGGACCACTCCGCCACGACAAGTCCTTTGAGTTAAAATTGTTAAGAGAACACTTCTTTAATTTACGTGACAGATAATCAATCAATGGAACCGTTGCCACACATACTGTCAAGTCCTCATTTGATCTCGCTAAGCTTCATCCAACAACCGACGCCGCAAAACTACATTTTTTCCAAGCGTATCTTCAAGTCCAACAATAGCTAGGAAACGATTTAATCCCGAACAGTGGGGATTGGTTCGCGATAGCGAAAGTCGAAGAACAATTCACACCATTCTCCTTCCGGCATCAGATGAACTTTTAACACTCATTATTTGTACCTGCAGTCTGCAGAACATCTTGTATAAAGAAATGTGAATGTAGACGATCAGGATTATCTTGCTGGACAATGTGTGGTCATTGTCAAGGTATTAGCCGTAATAAAAAATCATCAGGAAGGAGAGAAATATGAACGTAATGTTAAAAATGTGTCCTAAATCTAGTCCTTAACGACACTAGAATGTATATACCCCATATGAAATGATTTTTCCTAACCAAAATCCTTAGTAATATGGTTTTGCTTTTCTTTTTTCCAGATTTTAGGATAGTAATATTCCAGCGACCATTTTTGAAGAGGGGTCGATAATTTAGACTCGAAATTAGTTATTTTTATGGCGTTTAATACGTTCATGAAACTCACCTACTCAATAAAAAATATCGAAAAATTTATATATCGGTAATATATTTGGCATTTCAAGCAGTCATTTTCGAAGATTGCGCCCAAACTATCAGTAGCACGTCTTCAATATTCAAATATCATGTTTAGACGGTCTTCATCATAGTTATTACCAATTTTCATAATTTGTCAACCGTATACTGTATCTAAATGACATTGATGGCGTGTTAAAACTAAAAAATGAAATAATGTAAAAAATATCGTAAACGTAAATTTATCGCTATTCGGGCATAAAAAATATAGATTTAGTTTTTTATCTTCTGTATATAAACTAAGAACGCTACCATAGAAAATCAATTGTCATCGGTTATGAGTTACCAGTTGTTATCAGTTAGTTACCAGGTCTAAGTTGTCAGTACTTAATGAGCTTAGCTTGTAAATATTTTCCCTTTGCTAATAATTGACAATGTCATAAGAGTTCTCGTGACGAATAAAGTTTTTATAATATTTAACTCCAGTTGAAGTTACTTATAAGTTAGCCACTACCAGTTTTATTATAATAAGAATTTAGTTACCGCAACGATATATTCAACAAATTAATGGTGCCGAAACCCGGGAATAATCTGTGGTAACAAGAAATCAGGAAGTAAACTGATAGTATGGATCCATTGGAAAAACTTAAGAGAAAACGTGGAACTCTGAAGACGTCAATTACAAATCTCATCAAGAAGTCCAGCGACGAGTTGAAAGCCGACCCAGTTGATGCGGTGAAGTTGCGAATTTCATTGAACCGTCTAGTGCAAAAGCAAGGGTGCTTACAAGAAGCCGACCACGAGATTCAAGACCTACTGACGGTGCAAGCTGATTATGACAAGGATGTTCAAGAATCACTGGAACTCATGGACAAGATTAGCGAGAGCAGGACACGCATCGAGCTAAAGATCGAGGAGAGTCGAGAGACACGAGTCAGGAGAACTCGGTCAAGAACAAGTAGCGCAAGTAGCGATGACACAGAAATAGCGAGACCAGTTTCAGTGAGGTTACCCAAGTTAACAATGGCAAAGTTTAACGGCGAGAAGACCAAGTGGACAGCTTTCTGGAGCCAGTACGAAATTGCAGTACATGACAACCAAGGATTCAGCAAGGTAGAGAAGTTCACGTACCTGCAGTCTTACCTAGAAGGGAAAGCAGCCAGATCTATCCAAGGCCTTGCTGTCACTGAAGCGATTTATGACGAAGCTATAACCATTCTCAAGGAAAATTTGGAGATCAGGGAGATATAGTAGATCGGCATATGGGGAATCTTTTGAAACTAGAGGCCGTAAAAAAATCGAGCGACGTTAAACGACTTAGACGGCTCTACGACACCTTGGAAATCGAAATTCGCAGTTTGAAGGCGCTGAATGTTGGATCAGAGTCTTATGGACAACTACTACGAACAGTCTTGAAGCAACGTATACCACAAGACATCATGTTGGCATTCTCACGGTCGAAGAAAGGTCAAAAATGGAACGTAATGGATTTAGTGGGCTACTTACGTGACGAGGTGGAGTCAAGAGAACAAGTTCAAGAATTTCAAGAAGACGACACGCCAAACAACAGAGAATCGAGTTCAAGGGCATTCCTGGAGAAGAACAAGTCAAAACCATGGCAGAATCTAAACAATCAGCGACAAGGAAGACTAGCATCAGCGGCGGTACTGAGTGTTGGTACTGTTATAAAATGCCTATATTGTCAAGATCCAGGCCACACCCCAGAGTCCTGCAGCAAACCAATGGAAGAGAAGCTACAACTTGTTCAGAAGGAGAGACGATGTTTCATATGCCTCAAAACCAGACACTCTGCGAGAAGCTGTTGGGAGAAATCAAAACTTGAAGTGTGCAAAAGATGCAACAGGAAACATCACCAAAGTCTATGTACAGAAGAACATATCGCCAACAAGGAAAACGAATCTTCATCGTCAGAAGTAATCTCAAGACAAATCTCCAGCCTTTCGACAGTAATGACATATCCAGCAGTAAGAACAGTGTTGTTGCAAACAGCCCAAGTGAAAATATATGGCGACAAGGGTCAGAGTAGAAGAGTCCGATGTCTACTTGATGGTGCAGCTCAAGGGACGTTCGTCAATCAAGCATTATCTCGTCACTTGCAATTACCTTTCATGCGAGAAGAAACGATATCATCGTACGGCTTCGAGGAAGATAAACCAACATCCATAGTCAGAAGAGTTGTGAAGATTACCTTGGAGAACATCAGAGATCCAACAAGAAAGGTCGAAATAGAAGCCATGGAATCACCCAACATCTGTAGCTCTCTCATCGCTATTCCATGCAGAGATACCAATAGTCAGTTACGAGAGAAAGGACTAGAAATTGCGGATGAAGAAGGTCAAGGCTTTGATGGTCAAGGCGATATTGGCGTGATGATTGGTGCTGACAGCTATTGGACGGTAGTAACGGGCAAGACCGAGCCGTTGGATCCTAAGCTACGAGCTGTGGAAACAATCTTTGGATGGGTGATGCATGGACCATCAATTTCGACGACGACATCAGTTGGAATTAATATGGTGAGCATAATGACCATAGCCATCAATAACGAAAGTCAGTTATCAAGACAGATCCAAGCCTTCTGGGAACTCGATGCGATGGGAGTTACGGACAATGGAAACAACGATGTCACAGATGACGGTATAAAGTCGGAATTCGAAAAGTCGATCCGGTTTATAAACGACAGATATGAAGTTTGCCTGCCATGGAATGAAAAACGAGATAATCTCACGGATAACTATGAGGTTGCTAAACAACGAACAGACCGTCTGATGTCCAGATTCAGAGCAAACCCCGTATTACATACTCAATACAAGGATGTTATAAACGAACAAAGGGAGCAAGGCGTCATCGAAAGAGTTGATTCACCAGAACGGAGTAGCAACAACCCTACTTACTACTTGCCGCATCAAGCAGTCATCAGAGCCGATCACGATACCACCAAGCTGCGTGTAGTCTACGACGCATCGTCCAGTGATAAGGGAAGGCTGTCCCTTAATGACTGTCTCTCATCAGGGCCGAATCTAAACCCAGAACTGCTGTCCGATTCTTATGGAAGGACGATCCTAGACAAGAAAATTATGAAGTATGGCGAATTACGAGAGTACCGTTTGGAGTGACGTCGAGTCCTTTTCTGTTATCAGCAACGATCCAACACCATCTGAAGAAACATCAAGATGAAAAAGCCGACCTTTGCGAATTGATCAAGAACAGTCTTTACGTTGATGACTTAATATCTGGAGCGTCGGAAGACGAAACCGCCTATGCGATATCGGTGGATACGAAAAACCTAATGAAAACTGCTGGAATGAATATCAGAAAATGGCGAACGAATTCAAGTCAACTTCAGTCGAGATGGGATGGCGAATGCGTAGATCCAAAAACTCTAACTACGCTTGGACCGAAGACATCAGAAGAAACACAAAAGGTCTTAGGATTGACCTGGAATCCGAAATTGGATACCTTAATCTTCGATTTACGACCATTACTGGAATTCATCACCACACGCAAAAACACCAAGAGAAGCGTTCTACAATGCATTTCAAGAATATTCGATCCTGTAGGATTTATTGCGCCATTCACAGTCAGGATGAAGACCCTCTTTCAAGAACTTTGGCAGTTGGGCGTGCAGAGGGATGATCCGTTACCAATCGAACCGACAAGAAGATTCGAGGACTGGTGTTTGGAACTATCACTGCTGAATAGACTGGCAATTCCTCGACATTATTACCATGGCCTCAGCGTTTCTCAAGTGAAAGAAAAAGAAGTCCATATTTTCTGTGATGCTAGCGAGCACGTTTACGCCGCCGTTGCATACATCCGCTATGTACGAGAAGACGAAGAAATAAGCGTATCAATTATCGCCGCCAAGACGAGAGTCGCCCCGCTACAAAGAATCACCTTGCCACGTCTCGTATTAATGGGAGCAGTAGTCGGAGCTCGTCTGGCCCAATATCTCAAACATAATTGGTTGCAAGAAGAAATACCGATATACATGTGGACGGATTCTTTAATCACGCTTCATTGGATCAGAGGAAAATCTATAAAATGGAAGCCTTTCGTTGCAAATCGAGTTGCGGAAATACAATCACTGACTGAGCCCAGCATTTGGAGTCACGTGAAGGGCAAGGAAAATCCTGCAGACCTACCGACCAGGGGATGTACCGTTCAAAGTCTGATTCAGAGCAAGATCTGGTGGGAAGGCCCAGAATGGCTACGACTCGAGAAGGAACATTGGCAAATCAAACAGATGGAAGAGCTACCGAAGGAAACCATTGCCGAAGAGTCTCGTACCAAGTATACAGAGGTCACTCAGCTAAATGTCACCATCAAAGAAGAACCGCTCATGGATCTTTCAAGATACAAGTCCCTCACGAAAGAAAAGAGAGTTATGGCTTACATTTGGCGTTTCATGGATTACATCAAAACCAAGAAAATCAGAAAAGGGGCTTTCAACGCAGAAGAGTTCGAACGAGCTGAAAGATCATTAGTACGCATGGCCCAGTCACAAGACTTTCACCAAGAACTGACGTTGTTGAAGGAAGGAAAATCGCTACCAGTCAGCTCCCCAATATCAGCTCTGAACCCAATTTTGGACAAGGACCAATTGATCCGACTTGGAGGACGATTACAGAAGACCAACTTTTCGTATTGCGAAAAACATCCGTGCCTACTAATGGGAAGAAACAGACTGTCAGAATTGATTGTCCTTTCTCAACATAGCCAACTTATGCATTCCGGTTTACGAGACACCTTGGCTGCTGTTAGAGAGAAATATTGGCTCACCCGTGGAAGGCAAGTGGCGAAGACTCTACTCAATCGCTGTTTTATCTGCAAAAAACTCACCGTGAAGCCGGGTACGACTACTATGGCGCCACTACCTAAAGACAGAGTCACAAAAGCACCTCCATTCAGCGTTTCTGGGATAGACTTCGCAGGACCGGTGTACGTGAAGGCCGGCAAAAATAAATCCACCAAAGTTTACATCACGATCTTCTCATGCGCCGTTACTCGTGCGCTACATTTGGAACTGGTATCGAATATGACGGCTGAAGCCTTTCTGATGGCCTTCAGATGATTTGTGTCAAGAAGAGGAGTACCAACTACCATCTACTCCGATAATGCAAAGAGTTTCAAGAGGGCCGAGCAAGATCTTAAAGAAATCTGGACCAATCTCAAATCACCAAAGACAGACGAGTACCTAGCCAACCACAAGGTCATATGGAAGTACATCGTTGAGAAGGCTGCCTGGTGGGGCGGATTTTATGAAAGGATGGTACGATCGGTCAAGAGTGCACTTAAGAAAGTATTGGGGAAGGCGCTGCTAACATCTGAAGAGTTCCAGACGATCCTTACAGAAGCAGAGGCGGTCATTACCTCCAGACCTCTGACTTTTAGCTATAACGATGCTGGGGAACCATCACCATTATGTCCCAGCAACTTTCTCGTCGGCGAGCGACTTATGGCTATCCCATCAAGAGTCCATGATCGGCTCGAAACTATATCCTCTACGAAGCAAGATCTCACAAGGAGACTGAAGTACCGCCAATCCCTGCTGGACAACTTTTGGAATCGTTGGCGAAACGAGTATTTATTTGAGCTGCGATCCATTCATCAGTACCGAAATCCACCCGAAGGTCAAGAATTCAAAAAAGGGGACCTTGTTCTGGTACATCAGGACAAAACACCGAGGACATTTTGGAAAACTGCCCTCATCGAAGAAGTGTTCCGTGGCCGAGACAACAAGGTTCGAGCTTGCCGTATACATCTTGGGAATGGACAATATATGAGAAGACCAATTCAATTGTTATATTTATTAGAAGTTCAGTAATTGTTTGGATGAGTTCTAAAACTCATCGGCGGGGAATTTGTTAAATCTAAAAAATGAAATAATGTAAAAAATATCGTAAACGTAAATTTATCGCTATTCGGGCATAAAAAATATAGATTTAGTTTTTTATCTTCTGTATATAAACTAAGAACGCTACCATAGAAAATCAGTTGTCATCGGTTATGAGTTACCAGTTGTCATCAGTTAGTTACCAGGTCTAAGTTGTCAGTACTTAATGAGCTTAGCTTGTAAATATTTTCCCTTTGCTAATAATTGACAATGTCATAAGAGTTCTCGTGACGAATAAAGTTTTTATAATATTTAACTCCAGTTGAAGTTACTTATAAGTTAGCCACTACCAGTTTTATTATAATTAGAATTTAGTTACCGCAACGATATATTCAACATGGCGGCCATTTTCAAACATGGCGGCCAAACTATCTGACTAATGGCTTCAATATTTTACTATGAGGTTCACAGAACTCTGATTAAAATACCTATCAATTTTCATAATTTTCCAACAACATGGTGATATATACTGTACCTAGCATTCACGGCGGCCATTTTCCAATATGGCGACCGAACTATTGAACACAGAGCTGTAAAAGTTTGCCATGATGTTCATGTGGTTCCAATCATAATGTGTTCCAATTTTCATACTTTTGAAGAAGAACGTGGAATACATTGTAGCTGTAATTCCCGGCGGCCATTTTCCAAGATGGCGGCGAAAGCTCGCGCTCTACAGCAGGGGACTTTTAGTATATTTTTTTGGGTTAAAAACAGCCCTTGTACCAATTTTCATCTTTATGTTCAAATGTTCTAGGTCAAGCCCTTTTTTGGCCTATCTGTCCTGGCCTATACTGTACTGGAAGAAAATACGCGTCAACCAGTTAGGGAAATGCCTGAAGATGAATTAACCCAGTTTATTTCACCACGAAATATCTTTCTTTAAAATTACTGAAATGAATTATAAATAAGTTCTTTTCAAAACTTTAGTATCACATTTATTTATTTTTAATAAAGACATTATTGCAATTTTTTTTTCAAGTTGTCCAATTTTTTTATTTTTCATTAGTGACTAGTAATGTTATTATTTTGCATTTCAGATAGTTGGGTTCTGAATTTCTTTTCCTTGGCAACCTTTTTGAGATCAAGTTGATGTTTTTGCATCATTCGAGTTTGCAGACCATTCGACAAAGTATTTAGGAACTTGTTTATCTCAATATGATGGGATGATAGGCTATTATCAGTTTATCAGCAGGCAAGTCTCCCCAGCTGAGATTTCATTTATTTAAAACTTCTTCATTCTCAATTATTTCATTAAAGACAAATTGTTTAAGTCCTTTTGGAAAGCGTCGATTTTTTGTTGATAAAAATTTATCAGTTATTGAAATTAGCATCACGAAAAAGTTATAAACATCATCGTTGATGTCAATTAGTCCCCCTCTACTCTTTCCCCGAGTCCAGTTTCCGTGTATTGAAATTTCACTTGAGTTTTCCATCCTTTTTCTAATGCTAGTTTTCAAAGGGAGAGGTAGGGTGTTGATTAGGGCTCTAATAACTGAACCACCAACAAAATGAACAGCTTCTGGATCATGGTTTTCTTCCAGTTTCTGACTAGTTTCAAAAATTTTATTTGGTTCTTCTTCTATTTCATTTTGACTTTTTTTAATGGCCAAGGCTAAAATGAATTTTAGTATTCTTGTTAGCATGGAATGTGCAAAGTGTCTCAAGTCAAACTTCGTTGTAACGCTGGGTACAACTTCCTTTAAAAAAACAGCAATTAAGATTGTTGAATTAATGAATAGCTTTCTTATGAAAAGTGCTTACTGCTATAATTTCCATCCAATCTTCTTCAAGATCTTTCCTCTTCAATATACTTTTGGCTTCTGCTACGTAGTTTGACCGCGTTAAGTTTGTTAATAGGGAAAAGCTTTCCGCCAGTTTATCTTTAATTTTAATAAAAATCTCATAATCGTCCAGGAATGCCAATTTTTTAACAGCAATTCCAAAGTTCGGTTCGTAGTTGGTGCCTAACACCTCCCTTAAATTATGTAAGGAATCCCTTATCACAGTAAAATAACTTGGGTTGGTTGACACAATTTCTAAATACAATAATAAGTTAATTCCAAAAAATTGAGAACTATTTTAAGTATACAACATGTAATGAAAATAACCTTCAACATTCTCCCAAAAACATTTGGATGGTATTTCTATCTCATATGACATCTTGGTCTTTAGTCTTCCTATAAAATTTATATTATTAATAGTAATTCTTTTACCTATTTAAATAAGAAATATAATTGAAAGTAACTTACATTCAACTAAACACTTTCTCCAACTTAGGTTACGTTCTTATGTGTTTAATGACTTCCGAGCTTTAACGGGCCTAATGTCGTCTGCTATTTCACGCGCCTGCTTGTTTGACTTGAAATAGGTTCAAAATTGGTCGCGGCGTGGTGCTAGAGAGGCGCTAGAGAGACGCTTCCCCCAAGGAACCACCCGCCCTATCTTCATTCCAGTCCATCTGTGTTTAATGGTCTTAGGACTCACCAAGAGATTTACTTCAATTTCAAATCCCGATATGGCACCTGCTACTGATATTGTATCTAATAAAATTCCGGTACAAACAAAACGGTACGCTGTTTATAAACAATGGAATAATATTGATATTCAAACGCAATAAATGATGTGAAGAATGGCAAACGTTTAAGGGAGTCTGCGAAATAATACAAAATACCTGTTGCTTCATTGCACCGTAAACTCTCAGGAAGGTACGATATGCACTGTTTGCCAGGACGCAGAATAGTTCTAATGGCAGTAGAAGAAAAAGGTTTGGCTGCTTGGGCTATAAAAATGTCTCAAATAGGATATGGTCAGTCTTAATTTCAAATTCTTGACGAAGTCAAGAAGTTGGTTGCCAAAGTAGGAAAACCAAATTCCTTCAGTAATGGAAGTGCCTGGTAAAAGAAACTCAGCTGTGAAACTTATAACACCAGAACATTTTCAAATTGCTCGTGCCAAAGCTTGCACCCCAACTGCAATAACGAATTAGGTCATGGGATATCATGAAATTTTAAGCGATCACATTATGCTTTATGAATTACTATTGTAATTGTGATGAATCGGGATTCGCTTTATGTTCCAGATCTGGCAAAGTTCTAGCATCATCTACCCAGAAAATGTGTTACAGATCACAGGGAACACCAAGTCATAGATAAGTTCTTTGTGCAGTATCGGCAAGTGCAAATCTCATCCCACCTTATCAATTGTACAGCGGTGTTTGCATGACAATCAACCCTTTGGATAACGGAGTAAAAAGTGTTCGCTTTCAAGTGTCTAATTCTAGTTCGATGAATACTGAAGTTTTCCATGGCTGACTAGTCAATCACTTTATCCCTGCTTCGTCACCTTCAAAACCTGTAGATCAACTTTTAGATGGGCATGAGGAAAAAGGACCATCTACAGGAAGGATATATAGCGAAAAATATAAGTTAATATTTTTTTCTTCTTACCTATTTTTTAAGATACGATTTTGTTTGGAAAGTTACAATGTATAAATACGAGGTACCTTTAGAGATAAGGAATCCTTTTCATAATTCAACCTGGCAATAATGTACCGCCATATTATATCGTTGAGGAATAAGCCTTGTTTTAGGAAGTTCGTTATTATTTTCAATCCTATCCTTTAGATAAAATTCAGTCGTAGTTAGAATTATGATCTCTTACGTTTTATGGTGCCGAAGGATTAAATAACAAGACAAGTTGGGAAACCAAAATAAACCTCTCCGAGCCGTGACGAATTTACTTTCTAAACACAGGTCCACCAGCCAATGAGAAAAACCGGAAATACATCGTTCAAATTGGCGAAATACTGCCAAGGTCTTTAGCAAAGGCTTAAGCGTTTAATAATTTCCTTTGTATCCTCAATAATTCTAATGAGGACCTAAATGTATCACTGAAGGGTGTATTTAACTTTCGGCTCACTCTGAACCGTTAACACCTTTAAGAGGAGGCGAAACAAGGTCATTTCTAGTTTAAATCTCATTTCACAGACCCAATAGTTTCAACACTTGTGGATAGATGAAGAATTAAGACCCATATTAAATAATGAATATAAAAAATGCGATTACACTATATATAAATGTAGTAAAGCTGAATTATAAAGTAAACACCAAATTTGAAATGTTAATATCAAAAGATGTTCTTGGAATATTAAGATGAAACAGAGCTTTATAGCTACAGAAGTACTTAAAGAATCGTAATGCCGAAAAATATTTAAAATATTTACATTTAATATTCTGCAAAAAGGAAATGTTATCGTTTTGTAAGAGATCTTGTCATCGTACTCGCTATATATTAATTTTGATGTGCGTGTAGTGTTTCGATTCGGATGCAATCTTCATTACTCGTTCTATATAAACTCTCACTTGTGTCAGTACATAGAAATAAGTTTATCTTAAATAATTAATTAAATATAAATGATATTAATAATAATAATCTGAGCTTTGTCTATGAAGGGATTTCCATACTAAGGCTGTGGCTTGTTTACAGGTGGGTCCCTTACAATGCATAGAGGGGTGGTGGCTAGCCCCTATGCCACAGCTAATGATTATTATAAATATTATATATTTATATTTTATATTTATATATTTTAATCGCCAGTAAATAACTTTAAAAATAGTTAAATCGTTTAAAATAAAGTTGTTCCTATTATCTTTCGAAACTTTGCTAATATTGACGTTTAAAGTGAAGGGTACCCCTCTTGCCCGCTTTTTTCAAATTTTGGGATATATATACGATTCGTTTCCATTATAATAATAGATAAAAACGCATTCGCGTGAACCGATGGTGGAAGCCCTGCCTTTGGGAGGCTAGACATTTCTCGTAACCCTAGCCGATCGCCGCGTATATCTTGAAACCAAACGGTGACGAAGGAAAAGAAGCCGGAATGGACTGACTGGCGTCCATGTGGAGTGGACAAAGACCTGAAGATGCTGGTGTCAATGTGGAATTGACGAAGAACAGAGGATGGTGGTGCATAGAAGCTGGTGCAAGGTGAAATTGACGAAAATCAGAAGATGTTTGTGCTAGGAAGCTAGCAAGTACAGACTAGTGTCCATGTGGAGTGGAAGAAAACCAAAGCTGGTGGTGTTGGAACTCAAGTTGAATAGCCAGAGGAGACAAACCCAAATTTCCGTGAACTGTCAATGCAGTCCGGAGATTGGGAACACGTTTGCTCCGATACGCAAACTGCGAACGCGGTCACGTGGGGTCTGACAGACAGACACACAGACACGGCCGGTGTAATACCTCTCCGTGACATACGTCACTCGGAGAGGTAAAAAACTGTTACTTTTTTAGGGACATTGGATAATTGTCACGATATCTACTTGGTTCCAGTCATCGTATATGGAGCAGTTAACGAAGTTATCAAAGAAGCGATGACGTTGAGATGACTTGTCACGAAGTTAATCAACGAGATCAGTCTTACAACGATGCCTATGACGTATGAACTAACAGAGTTCACTCTTCAGTTAGAAGACAAAGAAGGAAAGCTAAAGGAGGTAAATGCGCTAATAGAAGAAATCATCACGAATGAAAACGACTATGAGAAGGAAATACTGGAAGCTAAAGCATGGCAAGACAAGATTGTCAATGCTAAAGCTATGTGTGAGGAAATGATTCAAATATGTCGATTGAAGACGTCAATTCCATCGTCGTCGCAGTCAGTCAAACTCCAAGGAATAAACATGGATAAGTTTTCCGGAGAAGATAAATCCAAGTGGCAGGAGTTCTGGCTACGATATTCAAGTAAAATCCATGAAAATCAAAGTATAACGGATGGCGACAATTTCAGCTACTTGAAGAGTTACCGCAGTGGAACTTCTTTAATGGACTGCAGCTCGCCAGTGAAAATTATCAAGTCAAGGTCGACCTATTGCAAAAGAGATTTGCTAATCGCGAAGATAAAATTAGAGTACGTACGCAGAATATCAGATCCCTGGAACCGGTAGCTAGATCGTCGGACGTAAAAGGATTGCGAATATGTTTCGATTTATTGAACGTCAGCGTGAAGAGACTTTAGTTTCTTGAAATGGATAATGATGTCTATGGAAACATCATTATACCACTTGTCACCGAACGGTTACCAGACGACTTTGTCCTCCGATTTTATGTACTTTGCGTGAATGTGGTTTGTAAAAAAGGTAGAAAATTTTCAAACCAAAGGAATTAATACTATGTCAGTTGTTGAAGAAGTTAAAGTATGTAAATATCATTTATTTTTCATATCTATTTAATTGAAAATATCATTTATTTTTCATATCTATTTAATTGAAAATATCATTTATTTTTCATATCTATTTATTTGAATATTTAACTTATTTCTCTTCTGACAGGACTCCGAAATACTTGAACAAATGTAAATTCTCGCGAAAGAACCATTTCTGTGCCTAGTGGTGCTTGATAACAGTACAATATCGAAAGCGGTGGTTGTTGGCAACGGATTCGAAATTATATATAAGGGTTATGAAATGAAACTCCCAACGATACTGATGACTCTGCTTTCTGCATAATACACTCAAGAATTAGACTACCCAATTGTGTTTCTTCAACCGATGGCCCTCTTTGCGAAATGGGTCATGAACCATTCATATTATAAACTTGGAAATAGAGAAGCAAAACTGGATTAGGAAATTAAAACACTATGGCTCTAATAAATGAATAGTGAAAGTGAAAATGTATACTGAATGATTGTTATTATTAGCATTTTAAGCACACTTCCAAGAACCACATCAAGATTATATTACGTGCCCTTAAATAAGGGAATTTAGAACACTTCGCGTTTTTAGAACACAATATACGGCACACTATAAGAACGTTTACCCACTTCAAGACCACATGATTGAAATGTTTTAAGAACGCATGAACATAACAACTTCACTTTCAGGACATATAAGTGGTCTTGAAATGATCCTGAAGTGATGTGTTCTTAAATCGATACCCAATCTGATGGTCTAAATGTGTGCTTCAACCATTTTTGGAATGACCATGGAATTTGCATTGAATAGAATTGCTTATGCGGGTTTAACCTCCAATAATGACCTTTTGAAATATGTTGTCTTCGTTGGCCGTCACCAATTAGAAGCCTTAGGGAAGTTCTTGACGCACCAACCAGCGGCATACGGCAACGGGAGGAGATTATATTTTCTGCAGAATACGGCCGTTGTTAACCAACTGGTCTCTCGATTTTGGTAGTTTCTTGAGAAACACAATCATTAGGTTAATTTGAAAACTAGCGGAATAAATCCTTTGTTTAGCTATGATTATGGCTTATTAGTGTTTAAATTGAACAATATGATCATACTGACTCATACACGCAATTAGATTTAATTTATTAGATAATAAAGTTAAAAGTTTTTTGGTATATTTGTTTTTGTGATATAGCAGATTTGTCAAATTCATTTTTGAACGCACAAATTAGATAAATGAAGTGTTCTGGGGGCATACAGATTAAGTAAAATTCTAATATTCTAGCCAACTTAGTTTAAGCACTGCTTAAGTCTGACAGTTGCACGCAATTAACGGTAATGGCAATTAAATTGAAGGCCTAGCGAATATAGATTGAAATACAGTCTCGGTAACTGTCGAACATTTTGAGTAACACGAAAGGTGACAATACAAATCTAGATATAATTTAATAGTGTTTTGTTTGGCGTTTGGTGTAGTGTTAAGACCTTGATTATTAAAAATAATATCGTTTAATTTGTATGAAAATGTTTTTATTGTTTCAGGTTGCCTAAGTGTAGATATCCAATTTTAATGTACTAATTATTTTAAATAGAATATAGATTGTTATGGTATTAGGTGGCCTTTGAAAATTAAAATTTAAGCAATTACAGATGAAAGAAATATTCTCATTAGATGTTTTAAGGTTAACATTGGGCAAATCCAATTTTAATTTTCTAATTAGTTTCATTAGAATTAAACTTCGATTAAGAATATTAGCAGCTCATCGCTTTGAGTGTTATAACTTATATAAAATCATTTATCCGTAAGCCCAAGAAGTATACCAACCAAGACGAAGGTGTCCCAGAGGTGGTAGACCGGAAAAATTGCTATCAACGCGGCAAATTAATTCGCGTAGCTGCCCATACCAACGTCCGTTTTCGCCACAGCCACAAAGAAAGTCAAGTGCACCGGCGCGCACCCTATTGGACTACCAAAAGACATCTAACAGCGTCATCTACTGTAATTGATAAACTAACGAACGTTACCAAGTGAAGTTAGCGTCTGACGTATATCGTCTGCATGTCAAATGACGACGGCAAAAACGGAACAGCTTATATAATTGGTCAAAAGTCACCACTGCCTTTACGATTTGTCACACAAGGATTATAAAAACATAGGCAAAAAGGACAAAATATGGCGAGATATAGGCGTTACGTTAGATGATAGTGGTAAGTAGTATGTTTTTTATTGTAAGCAAGCACCAAAGTAGAATTGACATAGCCTTTGGTATTATTGGTAATATAACGAAGCTTACTAGGAGTAGGCCATGATGCCTGAAGTGCATAGGTCCATTGGTTAAACGTCAAACAAGTTAAACACATGTACGTAATGTTAGGTAAATTAAACAAATCGCGAAATTAGATATTCACTATGTTTAATCCATATTATTCCTTATCACCAGAAATGCGGCTCATCTCGTGATTCATGGAGGAGACGGGACAGGAATAACGGGAAGATTTCATCTGTCGTCTGTTGCAAAGGCAGACGACAGCAAATATCTTCTAGTTTCTCGGCTCGATGAATCCCTAGGGCTCGGAGTTTTTATAATATAAGCCATTTGAATAATGATGACTATCATGTCATTATACATAATACGATATGCATTAATGGATTGTAACTGAAGTAGACGATGAATTTGTTCATATAACAAACAAAAGAAGTATATATTTATTCAATTTACTGTTATAAGCAGGGATAATCGAAATACTTTATCAGTTTAATTATCGTAACTTTAGACTTGATAACAGCCAACAAAATATAAACAAGGCGTATCAACAAATAAATGTCGGCGTTCATTCGTATATAGCGTTTTTTATAGATGAAAGAAAATAATTTCGTCATATACTTTATAATCCATTAAAAAAATTGCAACTTATTACACATCTTTTTAATACTCATAAGAATTTTTTCAACTAATAGAAATTATAAATCAACAATATGTTATATTTTGAAAAATATCTGCAGACCTCATTGACAGTTTAAAATCTTCATGTTTTTAAATCCTTCGTTTTGGCTACTCGTTTATGGTTTCATAACTTAGTTGCGATCCATTTTCGTTTCATTATCCATTGCCATCATGTTGGAGATTCCGCGTACCCGCATCAGTGTTTGGCATCATTTTGATATATTATGTGAAGCATTCGGTAATAAAATAAAACGTGTTGCGAAATGAGTATATTGTTTCCGAGTAGTAAGTGTTAAATTATTTTTGTTGACCTTAACTTTAACTAAAGAAATTACTAAATAACTAAACTGATTTTGATTATTAACCCTATTTTGTTTTGCGAACTGTAAATGTGTGTCATAACTCTGTACAAAAATTTAATTAGAAATGTTTTGTTTCATATTGAAATACTAACCCTTCAAATAAAAAGTTTTATCAATAGTCTTTTTGGGTTTCTCTTGCCCATAGTTCTATTTCACTTTCGCGTGAGTCACGCTTATGGTTTAAAGTAATAATTTTGTTTATTAAAATCAGTTCATTATTCCACCGAATTACTTCTGACCGACGTTAGTTCGACCAACCCTTTAATTTTATTCAAAGGTCTCAAATTTTAAAGTAAACTTAGCTCTCCCACTCTTGGGCAACCCTTCGGCCAAAATCCCATTGCACTACGTGGGACAGCTATAAACTTGAATTAAAAACAAGCGGGATTAGGTGTCCCTGCCCAAGCGTTCTCGGTTTAGTGGCTTTGGTCAAAATGTTTCAAAGTTTCCCAGAATTCAATCAAATACATGTGTCTAGTCCAAGCTTACTTGGTTTAGTTTCTTGAAGAGAGCTGCATTTCAGTTTTAAACGTTACCATTTTTTCCATACCAATTTTGTTTACCAATTCCACCCATATTTGTCATCAACCTCCCCATCCGTTGCCGATCCGTGGTTTCCAAATACCAACCATTCCCATTCCCAATTAAGAAACGTTATTGCAGTTCCAACCATTAACGAAATAAACAATAGCAGAAAAGCATTTCCCTACCAAAGAGTTCGAAAGAATATAACCTTTGAGCGTCTTGGTTTGGGCCAAAATTACTACTGCAATGCGGGTTCTTCATCAAGAATTTTAGTAAAAATAAGGAGGATGAACAACTGTAGAAAAATTTAACTTGGCTGAGGGACTCCTGTTCGCCTGTCGCCAAGTAGCATGAGTCACTTCCTCAAAATATCTATTCCGAGAATGAGATGACTAGTAGTGGCACCTATGTTATATTGCCTTATATCGTCTAATACTGTCAAAGGCAGATATCTGCCCTTACTCAGTGGCAAAACCGTTTTTATATATTTTAAAATTTTAGGATCTTCCATAGAAAATAGATTCTATCCATTTATTAACCATTTCCAACTAAAATGTGTATCAATTTAACCACTTTCATTCCATATTGGTTTTTTCCGTCCATTCCCGATCCGAAAAACCATCCATTCCCACGGTTTTCAATGGTTACCGCGATAAATGGAAATAAACCGTTTCCATGCAGCTCTCTAGTTTCTTGGGTTGAAATGTTTTAGGTTGAAAAATACAGCCAAATATAAGCGTGAGTAGGTGTCTTTGTCAAACCATAGAGGCTTTGATTGAGAAGTATTTCATGTTTATCAGAATACAGTCAGATACAAATGTACTCCGTCTAGTGTAGCGCCCGGAACCTTTTCGCACTTTAGTTTCGTTAAGTTTACAGTTCCAAAGAACTTGAAGTAGTTACTCCTAATGTGACAATTTTGAAATCAATACTTTCTGTACCGGAAAATAAATACCTCGTTAATGAAATTGCGGTTGGTTCTTCATGTATAACAGATGTATATAATACTTCTCTTCGAGAGAGGTGTACCACAATGCGGGGTAATTGTAACATGATTCTCTCTCAACATCAGAATAACGGTAATAGTTAGTGTAGGGCGCTGTAGGTTAGCTGTGGCATAGGGGCTAGCCACCACCCCTCTATGCATTGTAAAGGGACCCACTTGTAAATAAGTCGCGAGTTGACTTAGTGTGGATATCCCTTCCTAGACCAAGCTTAGATTATTATATTTGGAGCAAGGTTACTAAACCTAATCACATACGCGATGTTTGTTCACTCATCATATTACTTTCTTACGGCTTAACTATTTGAAAAGCCCCGCTTGTGGATTTATGTCCCGCGTCAGGACGAGGTTTCTGAGGTGATTGCTGTGGACTTAGTGTAGGCTTATGGAATTCACTAGATTTATTATTAATAAGTCAAACCTCATTTAAAACATTTAAAATTATTTAAAAACATATTTACAGAAAGGTGCATAAATTTATGTCCCGCGTCAGGACGAGGTTTTTGAGGTGATTGCAGTGGACTTAGTGTAGGCTTATGGAATTCAGTAGATTTATTATTAATAAGTCAAACCTCATTTAAAACATTTAAAATTATTTAAAAACCTATTTACAAAAAGGTGCATAAATTTTAAAAACATAACTCAGCTGACTTGTACATCTCGTACTGCATGAAGCTATTTAACTTTAACCGAATTGACCTGGGAATTACTTAACGCTAGTGAATTTAACTTAAAGGACTCTTGTGCATAGCTCATAAGAATATCCACGTAACTGAAACTTTATTATAATTGTTGTGGCACCGATATTTACAAGTAAACCTAAGTGTGTTTAAATACTTGTCAGTTTCTTAAAGTAGAGTTACCCACCGCGTTTGTAACGTTCGTCCTACGCATACACATCCGTTGACAATCTTTGGATCTCTTGTGAAAGTTTAAAATGTTATTGAGAGGCTATCTCGTTCAAATCATTTTTGATACCAAACACACACGTTATTTCATTAACGTCTTGGTTTAATTTATCATTAAAACACCAGGGAATCAAGCTAAGAGTAATGAAAGCCGTAAAATGACAACCCTTTCGTTGTGAAACACGAGTTTCGTCGCTTACAGCTGTAACGACTGATGTCATCTTGAAGCATATTTTTAAATATTAAACAAAGCCAGATCCTATATAGGCACGGAATTTAATTTAAGCCTCTCATGGATATACGTTAGTAACGGTAAAGTTGCTATACATTGTCTGTGAGAGACTACTTTCAGAAATAAAGCTTGTATGAATGGTTATGGAAAAGAGCCAATATGAAGAAATATGTTATCTTTATCAGTTGCCAATATTATACGGGAATAGAAATATCTAGCGCTAATGTTGTTTCCTAACAATGTCAATTGAATATCCACTAAGGTCTTCTATATACATATGTTATTGTTTGTAAACAACGTATTCATTAGCATTATTCGTTCCGCTATATTTATAAATAATATATACATCTCAATATCTATAATTTCAGATAATGTATAACGGAGTCCGAGCCCTATGAATCCCTCACTTCCGAATTAGCCTAAGGTGGATTGGCATTCCTATGTATGGAAATGAGACTGCAGTTAGTGTATCAAGCCTCGTTTATTCAGAAATAGTTAGAAGTTATTAGATAAGCATAAGTACAGTTGGTGGTTACAAAAGCATGATATCCTTTTGCATCTGTGAAATATGTTGTAAGTGTACTACATTAACACACCTATGTGACATTTGGGTCTGTGACCGTGGCATTAAAATAGTTCGCAAATGCGTCTCGAACTGCAAATGCTATGGTAGTTGCACGTCTGGAATCATTTCCAACAGCACCAAAAGCGCCAAGTTGTGCCTCAGGAGGATCCAAAGGTGTAAGCAAGGCCCTATTGCTGAGTCGACGAAAGCCAACACGGTGAAGAAGCCATTCTACTTCAAAATAGCCATCCAATACAGACAACGCATCAAGGAACTAGCGTTTGTATTTTAGCCAAACATGTCCAAGGACAAAAAGCACTACATACAACATTGTACCTTCTGCAGAACTTAGGATCGAAAAATCTTGGTGATTCTAATAAAACCGCTACCATCGCCAGCTTGACCATAAAATTCAATTGGAACGGATCTATTTCACCACAAGGATCGAAGCTGTATTTTGCTGATTGACTCCGATTGACTACTATTCAAACTTTGTCTTAGTTCATGAACTACAAACATCAACAGCCAGCGAAGTCATATCATTCTTGGCCCCGCAGATCACTCGCCACGGATTCCCACAGAAATTAATTAGTGACATCGGCCCGCCTTATAACTCGACACAGTTCAAACATTTCCTGGATGAATGGGCCATCGAACACGTAACTGCCAGTCCATATCACCCACAAGCAAATGAATTAGCGGAAAGATCAGTCCAAACGATAAAAAAACTCTCTAGTTAAAGCACTACATGCTGGTAAGTATCTTAACCATGTCCAGCTAGAAAACAGGTCAACACCGATACAGAACCTACCCTCTCCGGCGGAGATATTAATGGGCCGAAGACTGCAAACATCGCTTTCTACGAACCAGGTAGCACTTTAACCAAATCATCAAACACGGGGTATCTCAAAAACATTGGAAGCAAGAAAACAAACTATGATGCGTAAGCTTAACGAGGGTGACGCAGTATCTTGCAGCACCAAGGCATTGCATTCCTGCCGTTACTAGCTGTATGATTTCAAAAGTTTCTCTCTTTCATTCGGCGAATGCGTATCCGTTAGGCTATGCCCTGAGTTTGTGCCATCTTCCTTTACCCCAATTCCCATTTTTCTGCTGGTTCTTGGTGAGTGTGGATGTACGACGTATTTTGGGATTAATCTTTTGCAGACTGTGAATAATAGTTTTTGAAATATTCCTTAAAGTTAAAAGGTTACAGATTTATAACGATATCCAAGTGTTAATTTTTTCCTTGATTAAAGAATAAGATTGAAATAGGTGTTTGAACGTCCGAGGTTCCTTGGAGGGGTCGAGCTGGCCTACAGCCAGTGTTTTGAGACGAGTATATTTACCTCCTCGACTAACTATCATTCTCTTGTGGAGTGAGTCAAGCTTAAGGCTTCCCTTTTGTTAAGAGTTCTTATTCTTTCTATTACGTTTAGTTTTTTATTATTTAGGCTCATTCACTTACACGGAATTTCCAATTGCTTTAACTAAATAAGAGGGATTGATAAGTTTGTGCTAAGGCTTAAACGGCCATCCACGTCTTGAAAACACCTTCTAACATAGTTATTAGTGTTTGCTCAATTTAAAGCCAACTGAACAACTGTAAAATCTTAATGTTTTATCTCTTATATTTAATAATTTTTCCATTCCAAAGGCTGAAAAACCTCCGTATCTGGTCAGATTGTATGAAGGAAACTAAAAACCAGTGTGTGACAGTACTGTCCGCACCGATCGTTACTATTATAGATTGCCACAAAACGTTTGGGAAACGTTGAGTTATGCACCATTCCAACTATTAAACTAATCAATCAAATCCGTATAAGATGTGACCGTTTGCATTGGGACACCACTAGTGGATCTCCGAATCGATAACTAAACATTGCATAAACAAAAACATAAAGTGTTAATAACATCTAAAGATACAATTCTTTCGTTGGGAACAATTACATTGTTTGGATGTGGAGCAAACATTCATTTCAGAACCCGAAAATAATCGCTAATGACAGCCCAAGCAATAACCTAACTTCAACGACCCAAAATTTTCAAAAGCCAGAATGGAGAAAATGAAGATCGCAAATGTCATCATCTACAACGTTCCGCAAAAGTTGTTTTTCTCGTGATGGTTTTGGCCTTTTGAAATGTAATTTTCCAAATGAGGTTTCTAAAGTAGAGGAGGTTGCCAACTACCATATACACGTGATGTCACATCTACTGGTCCGAACCGTCAAAATATAAGTGAGATAACTCTAGAAGGCAACGAAAGTCAACATCCTATTTCTCACCGTAACATTTTGCTTCTTATAGTCAAGAAACTGGTTTATTAAGTGCTACTCCAATTCAAGGAACTCGTTTAAAAAGCGACACTAAGTCAAGCAAGCGTTTTCGAAAGTCACATAAGCGGTCCTGGAAGTCATATAAGCGGTCCTGAAAGTCAAATAAGCGGTCCTGAAAGTCAAATAAGTGGTCCTGAAAGTCAAATAAGCGTTCCTGAAAGACAATTAAGCGGTCCTGATAGCCATATGAGCGCCGCTCTAAGTCGGTTTAATGTTCCTCGAAGTATATTAAGCTCCTTGGTGTACGACAATCCATCCAGTGATGAAGATACAGTTATGAACGTAGACGAGCAAATTTAGGGAGACATTGAACAACGTCAATCAAGGAAACTATTAAAACAGGTATTTTATTGGGAAGCCTTCATATGAGCAGTTCCCATATGAGCGGATTTCAAAATAGCGGTCCTCATAACAACAGTTCTCTAAATAGCGGTTCCCGAAATGGCAGTTTACCCATTACTGCAATTACCGATACATCGGTTCTCGTAATAGCGGCGTACCGTTTCAGCAGTTCTCTAAAGAGCGGAACATCAAATATGCGAAAAACTATAGTTGTTTATGGTGTAAGCTGGCCCAGCTGGGTTATATGAACTCAAAAACAACTAGGTCAGATATGGATAATTTGGTTAGGTTAGGCTAGGTTAGTAATATTTTGGAAATTGTGTAACAATGTTACGCTTTTTCCAAAAAAATACTGTTTACAATTATCTACTTCCGAAATAAAATAACCTTTCTCGAATTATAATATACCTTTTCCAAAAAATTACTGTTTACAGTTATCTACCAAAAACAGCATGTTTTATTAGGTCACATTCCTGCAGTGGCGGGTTTAACGGTAAGCGGACTAAGCGGCCCCTTGGGGCCCCAGGATGCCATGGGGCCCCGAATTGAGCAGAATTAATTTTCTTCCATTAACAATTTTTTTTTTTTCAAAGTAAAAAATGGAAGAGACTAATAGTTTTAAAAGGAAGTAAATGACGAATATTTTCCCTTTCAGTATTATACCAAATAGGGATTTATATAAGAAGACCTAAGTCGCGAGATTTTACGCTTCTACTCTTACGCCGGTGTCCATGGACAAGTAAGCCCCACCCCTTTCATACCCGTCATTGCTCTGCGCTTTCCCATTGGATCCCATGGGGATAGGTCAAACGGACGCGAATTGTTCCGACTAGAGAAAAAGCAAACCTCGAGCAAAGAAAACAGAAAATGGAGCCAGCCCGCGGTGCTGAAACTTTACGACGGTTGCTTTTAATTGCCATGAACAAGTTAGTTAAAGGTTTTGAACATACATTACTTGATGGATTTTGAATACGTGTCTCTACGCGAAAATCGTTCGTTCTGTAATTGTTTCTAAATCGAATCAAGTGTACCTATGATTTCGCGAGTTCCAAAAACCAAACCAGGGCTTAACGAAAAGGTAAAAGAAATAGATGGTGGAAAACATATAGCGTTTTTCTTTGCGGTAAAAAAGAGCTGCTCCGAGACGGCGGCGCGTCTTACAATGACCCAGTCGCTCACTCCCGGTTTCCTCCCGGATTGATCCCAACCGTTCCGAGTCTAGAGACGGAGCGCCTGAAGACGTCACAAAACCGCTCTGAAAAAACCTTGTCTTTCATTCGGAGCAACTGCATTCGGTCCTCCGAGCTAGAGCGATGACGTAACACGTAAATTTGGAGCGATCTCGGAGCGCTCTCAGGCGACCCCAAAAAAACGATATAAGATAAAATAATAAGTCCCGGCTCCTTTTCCACCCCCCCCCCACCCATTAAGGGGGGATTGTCGACTATCACGCGCGCACCGAACGCTATTTTAGGCCTTTTTATATAAATTCCATCTTAGAGCTACTATTTAATTTTAATATCTTGAGTTTGGGGCCCCAAAATGGTTACCGCTTGGGGCCTCCACTTGACTTAAGCCGCCACTGCATTCCTGATTAAATGATCCCGGAAAAGGTAGTATTTGAAACCAACGAATATAAGTGTATTGTTAAGAAATGCTCGAAACTCAAGACAAACACTGTTGTTTCTCAAAATAGCGGCCGCTATTTCTAAAACAGCACCCGCTATTTTTAAAACAGCACTTTTGAAAAACTCGGCTGTTTTTTTGGACTCGCGGTTGCTATTTGGAGAACTGCTCTACAGGGAACTGCCCATATGAGGTACACCCATTATATTGCGTACACTAAGGCCATACATGGAAAGAAACAAATAGCTGGTCAAAATAACTTGAGATTATTGTACGAGTTCCAAAACAAAGAGTCATAGCAAAGTTCTAGATGATATCAACATAACCTAAGCTTCCCTAGAGTATTCTAATCAAAACTTTAGTGTCTGGTAATTAAAATTCATTACTTAAGAGTCCAAGACAAGAATAAGGGGCTCTATGCTACAAAAATGTATTTACCAACTTATATCATTATTTATTAGGAATATAATAAGAAAAAGAACAATAATGTCATTATTTACTATTTATGGCCTTCCAAATTGGTTTTTGAACTGAAGAATTGTGGGTTCTCTGGGCTATGGAGCTCACCGTTTTCAAGTTAGGATTGGAGTATTTAATCCACTTTATTCCTTATCGCCGGAAGTGAGGTTAACAAAGGGTATTCGGGGAAAAGCACAGGGTCGTCGTCTGCTTAAGTGTTGAATCGGCTGCTACAGTGAGGACAATTACAGTTCCGTGAATTTGTGTTTGTTTTAAACGTTTTAATGCGATTAAACGTGACAGAAATAATTTCTTATTGGAGAAATTATTCAAAAGCTGAGGTATGCAACTTATTTGAAGGTAAATCTTAATAATAATAACAAAATGCAAATGAAAAAAGTTTTTAACATATACTCTCGTTTTTAAGCTTCATCGTTTAGCCAAAACGTCATAACTCGAAAAGCTATAATTTTTGGTACATTATTATATTTATTGATTATTAACGAGCTCAAATGTTCATAACGTGACATAACCAACATGGTTCATCACTGTGCTGTACCACGATGTAAAAGCTCGAGTATAAAATTCAACAATGTTTCATTTCACACGTTTCCAAATAATCTTGATAGTAAAAAAATGGGCAAACTTGGCTAAAATCGATACAGAAAGAGTTAAGAAAAGCACACTCATATGTTCACTTCACTTTGAAGATAAGGATTATCTAAAAAGGCGTGGGAAGAAGAGTTTAAATAAACATGCTTGCCCCACTATATTTCCTTGGTCTACTTACGAAGGTGGAAAACCTACCATTGGACCTGAAGAACATTTTCAAGATGTTTTTGTTGTTCCTTTATCAGACCAGGTGGCTTCAACCAATGGTCTTAAAAGCCAGTCAACTTTAATAGTTGATGGAATGACAATAGAAGAACGAACAAATCTGAATAAAAGTTTAAAAGTAAGTTCTCACGATACCTTTCTCGTTCCTATAATGGATTTTAGTCAAGATGAAGTTGCTTATACACAGAGAAGTTTCACCACTTTAGTCACTGAAGGTTTAACCATAGAAGAACAGAGGGGTAAACTACCTACAAAATCTAAAACTGGACTGAACGAAACTGTTGCTCAAGAAAATAAAAACACCATGCAAACTGAAACTGTTTTGGAGACGGTCCTTCAACCAATGCGCCATTTCCGAGATGACACATACCTTCGAAACATGAAGAGGTTAGATGAAGAGCTTCATTACTGAGACTGACAACGTGTCCAAAACCACATACCTTAAGCGAATTCCATTTGGATAGTTTAAATGCAACTACAAAGTTTAAAATTACAACATCATTCATTTAGTATTCCACTGCAATAAAAAAATTTCTATGAAGTTGATGCAACCAAAGATCATCCTAGTTTTGTTAGTTTAGGATGCTCTATGAAACAACAATCCAAAACTAGCAAACTTTAATGGGGAAGCATTCACATGATCAGTTCCCTTATGAGCGGATTTCATAATAAGTTCTCTAAATAGCGGTTCCCGAAATGGCAGTTTACCAATTACAGCAATTACTGATACAGCGGTTCTCGTAAAGGCGGCGTACCGTTAGAGCAGTTCTCTAAAAAGCGGAAAAACAGATATGCGAAAAACGATAGTTGTTTATTATGGTGTATTGTTTATATGAATTCAAAAAGAACTAAGTCAGATAAAGATAATTTGGTTAGGTTAAAGTTGCTTATTTCAACTAAATAGTATTAGGTTAGGTTAGGTTAGGTTAGGTTTCGTTTGGTTAGACTTAGGCTAGTAATATTTTTGGAAATGGTGTAACAATGTTACGCCTTTTCCAAAAAAATTAATGTTTACAATTATCTACTTCAGAAATAAAATAACCTTTCTCGAATTATAATATGCCTTTTCAAAGAAATTATATTTACAATTATCTACTTCCGAAATAAAATAACCTTTCTCGAATTATAATATGCCTTTTCCAAAACATTACTGTTTACAATTATCTTCTTACGAAATAAAATAACCTTTCTCGAATTATTTTTCTTGTGATACCCAACTTAAACCCCTGCCAAAATATTCAGGGTTCCTCGGGGTAACCCTTTTCTTTTTGTGATAAACACAGCTCCTAAAGAGGGGGGATGTAACATGGCTGCCAGATTCTTTGAGTTTCCACTCCTTGGATCTGGCAGGGTATATTTACCTCCATGTTACATGCTCCTCCTCCTTTCTAACCTTCTGTGATTTTTTCAATGATTATTTTTAGTCGGTAGTCGGCTCTCAGAGAGAGCGGTTTTTTACCTTGTTATATTTTAGTTTGGTTTATAATTGGTTAATATAAACAACTAATTAAATGATTATTAACGAGAGAAGAGTAACAACAACTTCATAGCTTGGGTGCCATATTTGATCCGCTTTATTGATCTCCTCCTACGTTAGGCCTAATTCACTAGCGTCACCTAGCGAGGAGGATATGAACTATCATACATATACATAACATACCTCTCCGTGTGACGTAGTTCAGGAGAGGTTCTGTAACGGCCGTGTCTGTGTGTCTGTCTGTCTGTCCGTTGTTACACCCACGTGACCGCGTTCGCAGCTTGCGTATCGGAGCAAACGTGTTCCCAATTTCCGGACCGCATTGACAGTTCACAGAAATTTGGAAAATTGTTTTTCTCTCCGTTGGATACTCTTTACTTGAGTTCTCAGACCACCATGTTTGCTCTGCGTCCATCCCACATGAACGCCAGTCTGGTACTTTCCTGGCTTACAACACCATCATCTTCTGTTCTTTGTCAATCCCACATTGACACCAGTCTGCACTTACACTGGCTTCTAACACCACCATGCACTGGTCTTCCGTCTATTCCACATAGACACCAATCTGTATCATTGGCTTCTACTCCATTATCATCGTTTGGTTTTACGATATACGCGGCGATCAGCTAGGGTTACGAGAAACGTCTAGCCTCCCTAAGGTGGGATCGCCACCAAAGGTTTTCGCAATTGCGCTTTTTCCTTACTATTATAAGGGAAACGATTTCTATATATATACCAAAATTTTAAAAGAATCGGGTAAGAGGGGTACGCTTCAATTTAAACGTCAATATTAGCAAAGTTTGAGAAGATAATAGGTATAACTTTATTTTAAACGATTTAACTGCTATTAATGTTAATTATTGAAGATTAAAATAATAAAAAATAATTATATTTATTTAAATATTAAAGATAAACCTCTCGTGCAAAGAGAGAGATTATCATTGCCTCCTATATCTACCAAGGTCCGTGCATGCCATATATTTCCTTCATTGCCTCCTATATCTATCAAGGCGCGTGCATTGTGATATATTTCAATCATTGCCTCCTATATCTATCAAGGTCCGTGAATTGCGATATATTTTTCAAAACAACAACAAAAATGGGAAGCTCCTCTCAGAAACATAATAATTTCTTTTCTCTGTACATGAAATGAAAATATGGATAATATTGCTCTCCTTCTTTAATGCTATGAATCCTTGCCTGTCTATTAATATTTTACGTAGCAGTAATACGTTTTTAGCGAAGTCTAGAGAGGATAAACATAAGCGAAATTGTTTCGGAAAAAAATACTGCTTCCACTAATGGGTTTATACTCCTTGTTACTGTTGTATAGAGTAATCATGATAAAAGCTTAAAAAATTACGAGAGGACAGACCTTTTTTATCCTCTTGTTTTATTCTTAATAAGAATATAAAACATTTATTTTGTATCAAAAAATATTTTTTGGTGCTGAGATTGCTTTAGAAAAATCCAAACGGTTAGGCATTGGTAAAAAAGACATGTGTAAGCTATTTGCAGAGATGATAATTGTTTTACATGTTTTAAATAAGACTGAAGCTTCCACTATTGTGTTTTTGCTCCTTGTTTGTTTGACTGAAAACCATCTAGGTATAGATAACAGTCAGACCAAAACATTCAAAAATATATATTTTAAATCTAATCAGATACGCCCACCTAGTTGAAAATAGACCTTTTAAATTTGCGGGAGCCATTCTTGAGAATTTTTCTTTGCTTTTAGGTTGTCAATTTATCTTCCAGTAAATATTTGTGTTCGGAAGTTGGATATTAAGTCAAATTAAGTGTTGTAAAGATCCAGCAGGTTTTTGCCGCTTCTTTTTGTGAGTATTTGATTTTTGTATGTAAAATGAAGGAAGATAATGTTGAGAGTAAGGATGAAATGCGGAAGCGCAAAGCGCGGGAAAGGGTGAGGGCAAAAAGGTCGACGTTTTCATTGGATACTTAAGTTTATATAATCTTCTCGACACGGAGAGGTAATATTTTGGTTTTCCCAACTTGTTGTTACTTGAAACTGTAAAAGTGTACGGACTGGTTTGGGTTTATATCTTTTCACTTATTATTAATAAAACTTTAGAAGATTACTCTTCAATTTTTGGATAAAGAAGTAAGTTGTCTGTAATTTATTTGTGTTGTTTCAATTTCAGAAGAGACTTCTTTCTTCATAACGACATATTTTTATCAGCTAGTTTACGTATCAAATTCCTGTACTTGACTAATTTTCTCCTTATTTTATTATCTATGATAACATTTCCTTTTTTTTAAGTATTTTTAATTTTATTAAAAAAATTTCAAAATTAACCTTTACTCAAATAATTCAAAATTTCCAACTTTAATTTTACAATGATAAAAACTAGTGCAGCTTCTTATTTGTACTTAACATGCTGTAGTCAAGAGACACTTGTATTTTACTTGGCAAAATTAGCCAAGTTTGATTTTATAAGTGAAATAGATTAAACACATCATAAAATATCGATTAATACTTGTCTTCAAAATTTTATCGGCTGAAATTAATTAGTTTTTACTCTTTCAATTAAACGAAAAATTCACTTTTTGTTGCTGGAACTTTGTGATTCTTAGACCTAATGCTTTTAACTTCGCTACGCTTAGCACTACTTACCTATCTTACACAAAATCTAAGCAACATAATACATTAATCAAAACGCGTCTTGGATATAACCAAGACCTAAAAAGTATCGATAAGAACAAGGTTAATCACTTGACTGAATGCACAGATATTGAAACGTTTTTTTAATTAAAACTTACATGCTTAAGAAAGTAATGTTCCATCACCCTATTCCATTGAACAAAACATATTTTACTGGTAGTAAATTTTTTCCCTCTCAATAATTTTAAAAATTTACTTATCTCGGGTTTTCGAGCACAATTCCATTCCCCGAAAACATTTTATAAATACATTTATTATCACTTTTAAGAGAGTACGTGTATGACATTGGGTGCGATTCATCTGCACAGTGATAAATTTTTTATATCAACGTTATGATTTTTCAGCGTTACGCTCGTAACGCAAACCTCATAACGCAAATTTTAAATATCACTCTGAAATGCGATTCAACGACATTTGCGCTATCTAGCGGGGATTACTTAAAGCGTTAACAAAGAAAATAACTTTTGGCGCCATAATTTAAAATTTTATCGTCTGCTTGTGAAAATTTCAGCAATATTGAGGGAACAACAACATTTAAAAGTGACAACAATACCTAGAAAACGTGGGAAAATGGTTTATGAAGAGCAACTGAATATGTTGTTAAGTTTTAGGGAAGAAAATAAAGACGTAGTAATAGGAACTTTTAAATTCTCGAAAATTAATTATGATTAAAGATGGAATCAGCTAGTCGCAACGCGAGTGGCTAAAAGTGCGCCTCGTTTTGTGAAAAGTGTTGCAATAAATGAGCTAATTAGCATTAATTTGGAAAAGGTAGCGACATTAAAGGGTAAAAACTTACCCAATTTAGTAATACATTGGAAAAGGGGAAATTTATTCAGTTGATGAAACTTGATCAAAAACAAACGCACATTTAGCCGCTTTTGCCGCAACGAAACTCGCGGCACGAAGGTAGTGCAGCAGTGGAAAAAAAGTAAGCCATTAACCAATACCATAAGTTCATAAAATATGTTTTATAAGTTTGTCACTGGTTACTGAGAGTTTGTCATGAAGTGACGTAGGGGAAACGTCATAGATGCTCGTAAAGCGACTCCTGGACTGGTGAAGGGCTGTCAAAGGCTTAATACAGACTAAAAAGGAAGATGGACTGCTAAACCGCGTGTAGTCAATTTTCACGTTGTTCTCGAACTACCTCTCAGTAAGCCTCTAGCATTACGAAGTATAGGCTGTCTCATACTTATGGAACATATCTTATAAACTTATGCCAATACTAATATTACGTGTAGAGAAAAAACTTTCAAGGACACGCCTCCATGCTGTGCAATATACCTCACGCCACGAGACACCACTAGTGCCATCCCAAGCTCACTGCATGTGAGCGAATAGCCAACTCTAGCGGTGTCTCTAGGCGTGACGGTAATTATCCAAAATGGAGGCTTGCCCCTGGTAGTTTGTTTCCCTGCATGTAATATGCGCATTGTCCGCTCTCATCACTGCTATTCGCGCTGTTTATGGAACCATTGGCCCGAAGATTATTGGCATCTCAAGTAGGTTTTAGGATTCGTCACCCATCTCGACAAATTGATCATACTATTCCTGGTATGTTCTTTGCGGATGATATTTTCACAACAGCGGAAACTGTAAATGATCTACAACGCGGGCTAAACATTTGTGGAGACTATGCTTCCGAAACCGGGCTTCTCTTCAGTGCAGCAAAGTGTTTTATTATGTCGTTCGGTACAACCTTGGATATCGCCAATACCCCGTTTACCATTCAAGGCACTCTCGTAGCAAGCGCCAAGTCAGTTCAATACTTGGGAATTACTATAACCGACTCGACTACTTACTTGCTGGACCACGAACAACGACTACGTGAAAAGGCTCGCCGCCTCATGGGTGCTGTCAAACACAAGGGTCTACACAGCTATAATCATTACATCGTGACACGCCGCCTTTGGAAGGCAGTAGCCGTACCTGGACTAACTTACGCGAACGAGATCATATGCCTGTCGGACTCGACTGTGAAGAATTTGGATCAAAACCAATTTATAGTGGGGAAAGCAGCTATAGGAGGAAACTTTATGACGGCTCGCAGTGCTATTAAGGGTGAACTATCATCATGGTCCTTCTTCGTGGAACGCGAAGCTGTTAGTAAGCTACTATATTTAGGCCGCTTGAAATACATGCCCGAGTCAAGAATTGCGAAAAAAGTCTATGCATATGTCCGAGCCATGGGGAATCACACGAAATGGATTAACCGTGTATGGTTTCTAGACACCAGGTATGGGACGGGTCACTCTCGTATTTCATGTGATTCGTATCGAGATTGGTCGTTGGTCGTGCGTAGGGCAGTTACCAGTAGTTCAACGGAGTATTGGCGGGCTGACATGGCTAAACACGAACGCCTTGCGTTGTACAGGCTTAAGAAAATCCCAGCAGTGGAATGTTTTTATTCCAATGGACGGCCGAGTCAACTATTATTCCTCGCTCGCACAGGTGCACTACCAACAGCCCTGCGAAACTCGCAAATATTTGGGGAGAATCCTACCTGCCCTCTATGCAATGACTCACCGGAAGATATAGCACACGTGTTGACTAAATTCCCAGACTAAATTCCCAGCGTTTAGGGCAATACGTGATACGGTCTCATTGTCAACCTCTGACAAGGCCAATATGGAAAAGTTCCTGGGTTACACTCAACCATTGCACTTCGATTTTATTGACTGCGCAAAAACTATTTTACTGTCTTGGTATACGCTCCGTTCCGGAAAACTCCTTCTAACGACTAATAATTGTTGGGGTGGTTACCATTTGTTTGTTGATTGTACGCTATTTTTTTTTTCTTTTTGTTCTTTTTCATTTTAAACCTGTTTATATGAACCGCTAAATATTTTTAAAATTGTTCTTGGGAACCATTGTTCCTCCCTGTAATAAAAGGGATCCATTTGTAGTAATGGAGAGAAAATAAATATTCATCCATTCATTCATTGAAATTATTATTCAGTACTATAATAAATAGCTTCTTATAATGAAATAGCAACATATTAAATCGATTATAAGTATTGAACTTACACTTCAATAAAAGCAGAAAACAAATGCTTACTCTACAATCGTTTAAAATAATTGTGGGCCTTGGCCCAGTAAGACTCTCGCAGAGCCTATAGTCAGTGGTAGTTAACCGCAAAAGCATTCGAAAATATTTTTTCAGGCATTTCAAACGCTCGGGTATCATCTCTAAAAACGTTTTCTCTATTTAAAGAAAAAGGGTAACGGCCCATAGGATTTTGGGCGAGCTAATGTTAAAAAACTTTTGTTCGCTGCTGCGGTGTTTCTACATGCGTATTCTACGTGGCTTGGATCTCCATCGTTTTGTTCAAAAAAGAGGCAATAAATCTCAAGAATCTACGAGTTGAGGTCATTTTATGTTTCGCTCCATAATGCTAAAGATAGGCAAAATAGGCCGATTAAACCTCGGGGTAGACTGTCTTCCCCCACCTGAAATGACTTGAAAGTCGGAACATATCTAAACTCTAAATCAATAATAATTCTGGGAAAGTTTCGTTTTGTAACTGCAAAGGGACACCGAGAAAAACGTCCCTGAAATCTGGCCTAATTCCAGTTCTTTTAAGCTGACCGAACACGTATCAATTTTCGCTAAAATTGACGGTTTTTTCGTTCATTTTAGTTGATATCAACTAAATTGAGGATCAATATTGATGGTTGACCGCAGTAGACTCAAGTCTACTGCGGTCGACATCAACTTCGATTGATGAGGCAACTAGCCAATTAGGAAACGTCTAATCACGTGCTTAGATGCTGAGGCAGCAATATGGCGAACTCTTTATGCGCAATAACTCGTAGTTTTGTTTGATATTAGTATAAAAATATGGGGAAAAATGAAAAAGGTATAACCAAGAAGTCCAAGAATGAGTGGAAGGAGCACGAGAAGATAGTTGTAGATTTTTATATGAGTTCATAAATATTGTAGATAAAAAATATAGCGCGTGTTGGATGCCAGCAAGACTTGGCTATTGGATAGTTAGATCTTGTGCTCTATATAAATATTATAAGCTATCCATTTTCAGTACATATCCACATGCTTGTAAATAATATCACAATATTTAGATCATATGCCACTTTGGAATCGAAGGTATGAAGGTCATTTTAATAGTTTTAAAACAGACTACTTTAGGAAACTTAGTTCAATTGCTAGGGCAAGATGGCTAGGACCAGGCGTATACAGTTACCACAAATGATTTAACTTATCTTTATAGTGTGCATGACATATAAAGCCTAATATTATCGTATGGCCATCTCAACAAACAGCATCAATATTGATAAGGTTGAGGACTGTGTTTTCGCGCTTCTTATCAACGTCAACTACCAATGTGATTGACATTGGCCAAAATGGTTGATACGTGTTCGGTCAGCTTTAGACCAAACGCCTGTAGAAATGTTTAACACGCACGGCACCAATGTATTGGGGATGAAGCGAAATCAAGGGGCTGCCCAAAGAACATATACAGGTTTACAGGTTTATTATAGGTGCCATACAAAGTATACCCCTTTAAAGCGGGGCGGCTCCCCTGTTGAAGGAGCTCAGCAAAATTGACAATAAAATTACAAAACAATCGCACAATAAAAGTCTAAAAAACTAGGCTTTAAAGCCATGAAAGTCCGAGGCGGATTCGACTGGGTGGGCGCGACGCCATTCCTGGTGTTGGGACCACCACGAAGTCCAAATAGCCGTCACGACATTGTGATCCCACTGACAGCCCGACAGACCCAGGACGTCGCCTAGGGGTGCATCACCCCATTTGGCCCGCCACTCTAACGTCTCAAAGTCGGGGCATGTCGCGACGCACTCTTGAGTTTCGTTGGCGGCACCACAAAGTCTGCATTGGTCGAGTAATCTCCGAAATCAGCCCGGCGGGCACCAGTGAGCAGGGAGCCAGTACGTGCCTGGAACAGAAGGCCTCCTCCGTGAGAGCCGTCATAGAAGAACTCGGCGCTCGGGTGGGCCTTAGCCTTATAGTGGGTCAGGCTTTGTTTCTTGGAGACAGCGTGGTGCCATAGGCGTTCGGCGTGTTCCCTCGATTCGCCTTCCACCAGACGTGCCCAGGCAGTGTAATTTTCAGCCTCGCCTCTTAGTGTCCCTTCGCCGTACTTGCGGTCAAGTGTGGCCACGCGGGCAATCCAAGCCGTGGTGAGCCCGTTGGCGCGAATCGACTCGTAGATTTGTTTGGCGAGCCGTGCAGGAGGAAGGAACTTCAACCTGCCTAGGTATTTCAGTTTAGACTTGGCCTCCCTCGCCTCCATGGAGCTCCAGCCCATTTCACCTTGTATGGCGGCGGAGGCTGCCATAGTACCCGCGTTAATGGCGGTCTTGCCAATCAGGGACTGGATCCGCTCCAGCGTGTTGACGATGGCGGTGGGGAAACAGAGGATCTGGATATAGCTATATAGGCTGGGTTGTATAGTCTTTGTTTTCCCCCATTAATAGTAGGTAAAAAATAACTAAGAGTAATAATACCAACAATGTTCCCAGAAGTGATATTTAACACGTAGGCAATATAATCATTAGACTTTTTATCATGGACATACTAAATATTGTGTACACTATAAGCATTGAATTTACATTATTTACAAGATTAGGAATGAGTAAAATCCTTTTATTTATATATTAGCCCAGGACTTTTAGAGTTTGACCTAGAACATTTGAACATAAAGATGAAAATTGGTACATTTGTTGTTTTTGACCCAACAAAAAATATACTTAAAGTCCCCTGCTGTACAGCGCGAGCTTTCGCCGCCATCTTGGAAAATGGCCGCCGTTAATTACAGCTACAATGTATTCCACGTTCTTCTTCAAATATTATGAAAATTGGTACACATTATGATTGGAACCAAATGAACAACATGGCCAAATTGTACAGCTCTGTGTTCAATAGTTTGGTCGCCATATTGGAAAATGGCCGCCGTTAATGCTAGGTACAGTATTTTTCACCATGTTGTTGGAAAACTATGAAAATTAATAGGTATTACAATCAGAGCTGTGTGAATCTCATAATAAAATATTAAAGCCATTATTCAGATAGTTTGGCCGCCATATTGGAAAATGGCCGCCATCAATGTCATATAGATACAGTATATGGTTTAAAAATTATGAAAATTGGTAATAATTATATTGAAGACCGTCTAAACATCATACCTGAATATTGAAGACGTGCTACTGACAGTTTGGGCGCCATCTTCGAAAATGACTGCTGAAAATGATAAATATATTTCAAATATATAAATCTTTTTGAAATTCCTTTTTTGAATAGATTATTTTCATTAACGTAATAAAAAACAAAAATTGGATATCTCGAAGTCGAAATTATCGACGCCATCTTTAAAAATGGCCAAATGAAAATCATTGCCCTAAATTCTGAAAGAAACAAAAGTTCTTCTAAGCTGTTATTCTCAACATGTTGATTAGAGAATATGATTTAACATGGGGTTTATACATTCTTGTGTTGTGTAAGATTAGAATTTAGACAAATCTCTAGCATTTCACACATATTCATAGTCATCCTGAAGATTTTTCATAATAATTGATTAGGCGCTACACCTAGCTAGGGGCCTTATCAGCGCCCCTCCCCATCATATTCCAAATTGAACCTGCGGAACCGCCGTCATGGCACAAGGGATCGGCCAGTGGGACCAACAAACGCCACTTGAGCAGGTGACAGAAGCTGGACACCGTCAGCGGCGAGCCCAGTCAGGAGTTGGTCGGTGATAGGGAAGGATTAAGGCAGCAGAAGACTCGAGGGGACGGGGGAGTTCTCTCCAAGCACAACAGTGCCATACGGCCCAAACAAATAGTGTATCCGCGACCCCTAAAGGGTTACCAATAGCGGGGGCGAGCCGAGGCAACAACTAGGCGGGGGCGAAGCAGGGGGGGTAAAAACCTTCACGGAATGGGGCAAGGAACGGTCTGAACCAAGGGCGAACCCAAGGAACTGCCGAACCGTCACACCGAACTCTGGCCCCCTCCGCCACGATAAGTCCTTTGAGTTAAAAAGTTTAAGAGAACATTTCTTCCATTTATGTGCTGTGACTGGTGTGGTTATGATAAGGCGTGGTTTAAAGTATTGACAGATAATCAACATCTTACAAATTTGGTGCGCTTTTTTAATGACCATATTGCATCTAGGGAAGCCATAGCTGCTGCCGAAGAGAGATTTCTTTTCGCTTTTCATAGGGTGATAATTGACACGTCACGCTTCAACTATGTAGATATTACACGTATAATGGAACGGTTGCCACATATACTGTCAAGTCCTCATTTGATCTCGCCAAGCTTCATCCAACAACCGAAACCGCAAAACTACACTTTTCCGAGCGTATCTTCAAGTCCAAAATAGCTAGGAAACGATTTAATCCCATTCACACCATTCTCCTTCCGGCATCAGATGATTTTGTAACACTCATTATTTCTACCTGCAGTCTGCAGAACATCTTGTATAAAGAACTGTGAATGTAGACGATCTGGATTAGCTTGCTGGGCAATGTGTGGTCATTTTCAAGGTATTAACCGTAATAAAAAATCTTCAGGATGACGAGAAATATGAACGAAATGTTAAAAATGTGTCTTAAATCTATTCTTTAACGACACCAGAATGTATATACCCTAACCAAAATCCGAGTAATATGGCTTTCCTTTTTTTTCCAGATTTTAGGATAGTAATATTTCAGGGACCATTTTTGAAGAAGGATCGATAATTTAGACTCGAAAATAGTTCTTTTTATGGCGTTTTATACGTTCAAGAAAATCATCTACTCAATAAAAAAATATCGAAAAAATTTATTTATCGGTGATATATTTCGCACTTCGAGCAGTCATTTTCGAAGATGGCGCCCAAACTATCAGAAGCACGTCTGCAATATTCAAGTATGATGTTTAAACGGTCTTCAACATAATAATTACCAATTTTCATAATTTTCGAACCATATACTGTATCTAAATAGCATTGATGGCGGCCATTTTCCAACATGGCGGCCAAACTATCTGACTAATAGCTTCAATATTTTACTATGAAATTCACACATCTCTATTTGTAGTACCTATCAATTTTCATAATTTTCCAACAACATGGTGAAATATACTGTACTTAGCATTAACGACGGCCATTTTCCAATATGGCGACCAAACTATTGAACACAGAGGTGTACAATTTGGCCATGTTGTTCATGTGGTTCCAATCATAATGTGTACCAATTTTCATAATTTTTGAAGAGGAACGTGGAATACATTGTAGCTGTAATTCACGGCGGCTATTTTCCAAGATGGCGGCTAAAGCTCGCGCTCTACAGCAGGGGACTTTTAGTATATTTTTTGTTGGGTCAAAAACAACACATGAACCAAGTTTCATCTTTATGTTCAAATGTTCTAGGTCAAGCCCATTTTTGGCCAATCTGTCCTGGCCTAATAGAGAACACCAATCATCTACCATCGGCACCAACCACCATTTCTTATCTTAAGAACTCGACCGCAAAACATGCCTCAAATAATCGTTTCACCAAACGTGCCGTATCTAATTCTCAGCAATCGTAATGTGGCTTATGTGGTGGCCATTACCCGCACCAAAAATCTCCTTGTCCAGCTAAAGGCAAATCCTGCAGTAACTGTGGCAGATTGAATCATTTTGCTAAAATGTGTCGCTCACCATCCAATCAATCTCATCAGGCCCCTACAGAGAAGGGTCCACCTACCTCAAACCAAAGGCGTCCCAACGTTCGTATGTTGCAAGAACAACACGACGATGACACTGAATTTCTCTTCGCTGTAAATGCTCACGAGGACAAACCAGCCGGCGCCAAACCATTCCTTAGGGTTCATATCGGACACGACGTAATCACTGTCCTTATGGATTCGGGCTCGGATGTAAACGTACTCAGTTACAACACCTATCAAGCCTTAACCAATAAACCACCGCTACAACCAACTCATCACGCCGTGCACACTTATGGATCTAAGACACCTATGACTATACTAGGGACTATTGAGGCTGATATTCATATCAATGACCATAGCGCTACGGAGAACTTTTATGTTACTCAGGATACAGGTTTGGTTACTCCATCGTTAATTGGATATCCAACTCCGTTTCAACATACTTCCATCACCTGCTGAATTACCCACGCTCAATTCACTCAATAAAGAGGATATCATTGGACAATATCCTAATCTCTTTCAAGGTCTTGGTAAGATCCAGAGCGTGAATATCACACTTGCTATTGATGAATCCGTCAAACCGGTAGCGCAACCACACAGAAGAGTCCCCTTTCATCTACGCCAGGCTTTAGAGGAAAAGCTCGATAAACTTCTGGCTGATGAGATCATTGAACCAGTTTCTGGCCCTACCCCTTGGGTATCTCCCATTGTCTTAGTAGCAAAAGGCAACAAAATACGACTATGCGTGGATATGCGTTTTCCTAACCAAGCTATCTCAAGAGAACGACATGTTATGCCGACCATTGAGGACATCATACACAAACTTAATGGTGCTGCTGTGTTCTCAAGGAAAGAGTTAAACAAAAGGTACCACCAGCTGACATTGGATGAAGATTCCAGGCCAATAACCACCTTCAGCACTCACAGAGGGCTTTATCGGTATAAAAGATTAAGCTTTGGCATAAGCTCTGCCGCCGAAGTTTTTCACCACATCATCTATTGCATGATCCAGGATAATAATGGTTCCGTTAATGCCACCGACGACATTCTAATATTTGGCGCAACCCAAGTTGAACATGACATAGCATTAACAAAGGTTCTAACCCGCCTTCAGGAAAATAATGTTACGCTCAATAAGGACAAATGTCTGTTTAGTCAACCTCGGTTGGAATTCTATGGTCATATCTTGGGGCCATCTGGAATGTCACTTCAAAAAACGTAAACCAAGGCTCTGCAAACAATTGCAACACCATCCACACCAGATGAAGTGCGCAGTGTCCTCGGACTGGCCACTTACTGCTCGCGCTTCATACCGCACTTCTCTGACACCACCCTACCACTACGGGTTCTCACCAAGAAAGATGTCCCATGGCATTGGGGTACCGATCAGGAGACCGCCTTGGCAACCTTGAAAGCTCAGCTCTCCCAAGACTTCAGTCTTTCATACTTTGATTCCGCCAAGCAAACCGTTGTTTACGTGGATGCCAGCCCCACCGGCCTTGGCGCCATTTTATCGCAATTGGACTCGAAGGAAATCTTTACATCATTTCCTTCGCAAGTAAATCTCTCACTGAGGTAGAATCAAGATACTCGCAAACGGAACGAGAAGCGCTCGCCGTTGTGTGGAGTTGCGAACATTATCACCTGTACCTTTATGGCTCAGCGTTTAAAGTCATTACAGACCACCTACCTCTCCTGACGCTGTTAGGCAACCCAAAAGCTAAAACGTCAGCTACGATCGAAAGATGGAATTTAAGGCTGATGCCTTATGCCGTATCACTAGAGTATAAGCCCGGCAAACTTAATCCTGCCGATTACTTATCACGTCACCCCATCGCCACTTTGACACCAAACACATGTACTTCCCCTCTCTCACCTGCCACCGAAGATCACTTATGCATGATACTACGTCAGGCTACACCGAAAGCCGTCACCTATGAGGAACTCGTGCAAGAATCCAAAGCAGATTCTACGGTACCACGCGTAATCCAACGCTTGATTACGGATAACTAGAACATTCATCCGTCTGAAGCTGACCAGGACGTTGTCAAGGCCTTCTCACAAGTCAAACACGAGTTATCAGTAATTGACGGTGTGATCTTAAAGGATCATCGCATCTACGTCCCAGCCGCTTTACAAAATCGTGGTATAGCTATCGCGCGCGAGGGACATCTAGGAATTTTTAAGACGAAGCAACTCTTACGAACCAAAGTTTGGTTTCCTAAAATGGATGCCTGCGTCGAGAAAGTGATCAAATCCTGCATACCCTGCCTTGCAGTCACACCTCACTCATCCACCGAACCTCTAAGAATGACCCCTTTACCGATAGGACCTTGGTCGGAAATTGCCGTTGATGTCATCACCCGTAACGCGTCCTTTTATAAGTCCGTGCCGCCTGTAACATCAAACGAAGATTCTACTGCTAATGAAAACCCTATCATCACTGAAGACATTTCTTCTCATAACACGTCTGCACCAGCGGTCGCTTCGCCAACTCCTCCGGCTCCTCTAATGGAACCCAACCGTTACCATCTACGACGTCATCGCGTTCAACCGAAAAGACTAATTGAAGAAGCGTAGTTTATATTTAAGTCTCCTAATGACATCACTAAAGAAAAGGGAATTGTAATGTCCTAGACCACCTGTCATAACCAAGTTCTACTCAATGTATAATACTCCATGTTCCTATCTATCTTTAAAATGTTTATTACTCCATCTTAAGTTCTAGCAGAGGCAATCAATAGTTTTGGTTTGAATGAAGACGTTGTATAAATCCATTGTTATTAAATTTAAGTGTTCATTACCTGAGTCTATTAATCCATAGAAATATAAGAACACCAAACCACTTTTCCCGGAAAAATGCAGAAAGGGGTACAGGAAGAGGCTTACGTGGACGAGGAAGCACAACCTTCAAGTAAAAGTGTCATGGATGCCGGAAACCTGGCCACAAGGTAGCCAATTGCCCCGACAGAGACAATGGTTCAGGCATAAGAACCAGCAAGAAAGAAAACGCCGATCATGTACTGGCAGAAAATGAGGCCGAGAAAGAATTCGCATTGCACCTGAAAGCTGATCACGATTCCTGGTGCCTGGAAAGCGGAGCCACCTCACATATGACTTCCAACAGAGACTGCTCCAACGTTTACGAAGAGACCACGAAATCTTTAAACCTGGCCACTACAGAGTCAACGAAGATACGAGGTGTTGGCGAAGTAAAAGTACCCGCAACGAATGGCAGCGACAATCGAATTCTTCGCCTGGAACGAGCCCTTCATGTCCCGGATTTAAGAACAAATCTCCTATCCATTCCCAGGATGTGACAAAGGACGTGAGGTCACATTCAAGAAGTCGCAGGCTTGGATTAAGACGGCAACTGGGGAAGTGATTGCAGTTGCTGACAGAGTTGGAGACCTTTATTTCCTGAGAAAGGCTGAAGAAACGGTCCATGCAGTGCAAGCGGAAATAAAGCCTAGAAGCAACCTGGAGAACTGACATTTCCTACTCGGTCACTTGAACGAGAGAAGTTTAAAGGAAATGACCCGGAAAAATTTGGCTGCGGGACTCAACATTGAAAAAGAAGGGAGCCTGGGAATCTGCCAAATCTGTATCAAAGGAAAGCAATCGAAGGAGCCGTTCCCGTAAACCGAAGATAGCCGCACCTCGCATGTCCTGGAAATAGTACACTCTGACGTATGCGGCCCGATGAGAGTAACGTCGATGAGCGGAGCCAAGTACATCGTCGTTTCACTGATGATTATTCCCGGTGGAGTGAAGTCAGTTTTTTAAAACACGAGAGCGAAGTGTTGAAAGCCTTCAAAGAATTCAAGCATCGAGCTGAAGTGGAAACTGGGAGAAAAATCAAGACCTTGCATTCCGACAACGAAACCGAATACTGCAACAATGAATTCGACAGATTCCTGAAAGACTCTGGGATAAAAAGGAGACTCACCGTACCATACACCTCGGAACAGAATGGCATTGCTGAAAGAAAGAACAGAACACTCCTGGATATGGCTCGATGTATGATGATACAAGCGCAACTTTCATCATCATTCTGGGCGATGGCCACGGCTAATTTCATTCGAAACCGTTGTCATTCCCGGAGCATAAATGGAGAAATACCATTTACCAGATGGACCGGATAGAAGCCATCCCTGCAACATTTGAAGATTTTCGGCGACAAAGCTTTGCAGTTGGACGAAGGTAAAAGGAAGGGGAAGTTTGCAGCCAGGAGCAAAGGATGGGTTTTCATCGGCTATTCTCAAGTCTCGAAGGCCTATCGACTCTGGGTTCCGTCCGAGAAGCAAATTTACCGAAGTCGAAATGTCAAGTTTCTGGGAGAATTTAATAAAAAAGGCGGACATGATGAGTTCGTCACTCCAGAAGTCAACCTGAAATACGGAAGCAAAGCTAAAGGCGAAATCGAAGTCCCGGCCACTACACACGCTGTAAAATCGCCAGGCAGGGAAGAATTCAAAGAAGTCAAAAAGGAGTTCAAAGATAAAATCCCGTTAGAATCTAATGCCCAGAAAAACGAAGACGTCTTCGAAGAACCCTCAGAAACCCTCGTCCTGAAGATAGGTCCTGGAAGACCGAAGAAAATAAGAACTGGAATACGCGGACGACCGAAGAAAAAGTTCAACATGATTCCGAGCGTCTCAAAAGAGTCTACTGAAGAGGCTACTGACGAGCAAGCAAACCTACTAACCTAGCCATCTTATCAGAACCTTTGTCCATGAAGCAAGCCCTGGCTTCTCCGTACGCATACGATTGGAGGAAAGCAGTAACGGAAGAGTTCGTTTCGCTTATCAAGTGCGAAACCTGGGACATCGTTGACTGTCCGGAAAACTAGAAGGTCCTTGGAAATCGTCTCGTCTTCCGAACGAAGTACTTACCCAGCGGAGAAGTAGAGAAAAGGAAAGCCAGGCTCGTAGCAAAAGGTTTTGCCCAGAGACCAAGGATCGACTACCAAGAGACGTTCGCACCCGTCATTAGAACCAGATCAATAAGACTGCTTATGGCCCTTGCTGTGAAAATCGGTTTGGAAGTTCACCAAATGGATGTCGTCACGGCCAATCTTAACGGCGAACTCGAGGAGGAAATATATATGGTCGTCCCGGAAGGATTAACAGAATCTCTAGAAGAAATCGTCAAGTCAACCCGGTTCGACAAGTCGATCATTGCCAGAGCACAGAAATGGACCTGGGACCTAGAAGAAGAGGGACATAAAGTCTGTCGCATCAAGAAATCTCTCTACGGCCTAAAACAATCGGGCCGTCAATGGTACAAGAAGTTACATCAAAGACTTTCGGAGATTGGAATGACACCATTGAAGAGCGACCCCTGCTTATACGTTTTAAGAGTGGCGGAAGATGTTATGATCATTGGAGTCTACGTCGATGATCTGATTCTTGCAAGCAACAACCCGGATTGGATGACTGATGTAAAGCTTGAACTTCGGAGAAAATCGATATGAAGGACCTGGGACCAATCCATCACTGTCTTGGAATGAAATTCCACCAAGATCTAAAACAAAACACCATCCGGATTTCCCAAGCAAAATATGCAGAAACGGTCCTGAAACGTTTCAACATGCAAAACTCCAAAGCAATATCGACTCCAATGGATGCCAACAACAAGTTGCAAAATCCAGAAAACCCAGTAGCAGAAGACATCAGTCGTATTCCGTATCCATCTCTGGTCGTCTCTCTCATGTACCTGGTAGTGTCATCACGACCGGATATGGCGTATTCAGTCAGCACATTGAGCCAGTTCAACACAAGTTATGACGAAACTCATTGGATTGCCGGGAAAAGAGTTCTAAGATACCTGAAGGGAACTCTTCATCATGGGTTGCTTTATCGGAAGACCGGATTGCCAATCAAGGGTTTCGTTGACGCGGACTATGGAGGCTGTCCGAAAGATAGAAAGTCGTATACTGGATATGTCTTCAAACTAACCGGCGTTGCAGTATCCTGGGAAGCACGGAAACAGCGAACCGTTGCCTTGTCCAGTACAGAAGCAGAATATATGGCAATGTCCGACGCAACCAAAGAAGCCATATATCTCAAAGGACTTCTCAACGAACTTGGAGTATCAGTTCAGGCGATCGAGCTGTACAACGACAACCAGGGTGCCCAGAAACTCGTTCAGAATCCTGTTTCCCATGCCAGAACCAAGCACATTGATATCCGGCACCACTTCGTTCGAGACACCTACGACCAGGGACATATAGCCTTGCGGTATCTACCAACAGAGGAAATTCCAGCGGACTCATGTACAAAGAGCCTGTTCCGTCCGAATCACCTCTTCTGCATCAAAGCCCTGTGACTGGAAATAATTAAATAACCACCTCCTGGATAGAAGATTGAAACCACCGATCTTAAGAGGGACTGTTGTAAATTAGAGATAATAACGCTTGTTTTTTATCTATATCCAAATTCTATTTTTTATACTTGTGTTTTTTATGCATCGCGGTCATTCTTGTAACCTTTTATTTTTTATTGCGATGCCTTTAACTATATAACCGGATAACATTCTGATAACGTCAGTCAGATGTCTGTTGTCAGTCGCTGGTCAGTGTTCAGTCAGTAATGTTCCGGAAATTAACTTTAATGCTTTAACTAAATCCAAGGTTTCGTTGACGCAGACTATGGAGGCTGTCCGAGAGATAGAAAGCACACTGATATCCGCTACCACTTCATTCGAGACACCTACGACCAGGGACATATAGCCTTGCGGTATCTACCAACAGAGGAAATGCCAGCTGACATCTGTACGAAGAGCCTGTTCCGTCCGACGCACATCTTCTGCGTCAAAGCCCTGGGACTGGAAATAATTAAATTACCACCTCCTGGATAGAAGATTGAAACCACCGATCTTAAGAGGGACTGTTGTAAATTAGAGATAATAACGGTTGTTTTTTATCTATATCCAGATTCTATTTTTTAAACTTGTGTTTTTTATGCATCGCGGTCATTCTTGTAACCTTTTATTTTTTATCGAGAAGCCTTTAACCCAATAACATTCAGATATCAGTTGTCAGTTGCCGGTCAGTGTTTCTGGAAATTAACTTTAATGTTTTAATTAAATTAATAAAGAGTTTGTTAACCAGTTAGTTCCAGAGTCCATCTTGCGTCAAAAAACAACAATGTTTGAGTGGTAATTCGTTAGTGAACGGCTGTCTCAATGGTCACATCGCATTTTGATTGATTACATAGGTGATATATGGGTGAAACTCACACCACTCTGTAGTGACTATATGACGTCAGACAACCTGATATCAGTATGAGATGTACAATATTAAAGAGTTACTCGAGAAACAATTTCAAATTATGCTTGAGAGGAACGCAATAGTGTAACTTGGATGAATACTGGACCTCTAGAATTCACGCCAAAAAAGAACGCGAAAGCCTCAAAATATGCCCTTGTGTATTGGATCGAGGATGATAAAATAAGCATAGCGAAAGAAGACGCTTTCATTAATAAATGCGAAATGCTTAAATCAGCAACTACGAAAGTCCGCTGGTCCAAGGGTAAACGACCCTTTGTTGCACACGTTCCACATGTCCGTGATGTTAAGTAAAACCAAATGTTTCGTTTTAATGTAAACTGTCTTAAGTACCAAGGCTTAGTAATCCGTTGTGTTCTTTTGAATAAATGAAATTGATCCAGAAAATAGGGTTAGGACCAAGGCTTACGGCGTCCTTTTAATCCAAAACGTTAACAATTTATTAATAATAATGGCTGCAGTGTAATAATAACGGCAATTTATTATTGAATATAACGGAGTATATCTGGATAATTCAGTAGATATGTTGTACGTATCAAGAGGTAATTTCAACCTGTGCAGCCAACTTTGTGTTTACTAGTTGTATATTCTGATTATCAGACCTCACAACCGTGCACATATCTGACGACTAGGCCTAAACACTGAATGCCCAAAATAGGAACAAACAACACCTCCACTTCTGAGATTATTCAACTAACGTGGTTACTTTTCTGTTACAGACTACGAGTATCTTCAACAAGAAATGGATATATTAAAGGCTAAAATTCAACATAAAACCCCAGAGGTGGTGTTGGGAATGCTATATATAAATTTGGATGATGACGTTTTCAGAACTTTCTCACAAAAAGAAAAAGGGAAGCCACAACGAAGGAAGTTCAATCCAAGAAGATACAATTAAAACAACGAAAAAAGGACGTCAGTCTGGCCAAATGTAACATTTAGAAGCATATAGTGGCACTTCCTTTGTTTACGCGAGACAGTGAGTCATAGTGACCCCACGTCACGCCTACTCACTTTGTACTTAAATCCACTATCTTTTTTGCAGATCTTGACCTTCACAATAAGAGTCAAACGGACAAAATCGATGTATACCAACAGTCTACATGAATGTGATGACTTTTCTCACGAAAGTATGTGTACTGAAGAGATGGATACGATATCGAACACCACAACACAAATTAGATAGACGTATTGAAACGTCAAACTGACTTACAGTCAGGCGGAGAAAGACGTTGGGTCATTCCTTTCGCTAGCACAAGAGAGTGAGTCAAAGCCACCCAACGTTGAGCCGGTGGGGCATTACCGCCACAATATTGTTGCGGATCTCGAACCTCATAATAAAGATGCACCAGAAAATATCAAAGATATGTCCTTCAGACGTCTTGATGAATTGGTACCTGCGACCAATAATATCATGCCTGAAGATGGTGAAAAGGAAGATGCAGAAAAGAACCATGATGTCATGAACACCACGATTCAAGCCGCAAATATTCCGATACTGCCGGGAAATATTGGTAATTGACTAATATTTATTTGAAGTGTTTACCGAAACAACAGTCACCGAAAAACTTTCTTATTGGCAGATATGTCTAAATTAAACAAGCTTATGACGTACTTTACCAATTTTAAGTAAAGAAGTGTCTTCTCATGTGTTTAAGAAAGATCTCGTTGGTTAAGTACTCTTCCCTATTTCTGTAGTTGATTAACCACTCCCTTTAAACCCTAATGAAATATTAATTGTGTATTATCATTATTGATTTTTAGTGCCCGATGAAACTATTGATGTTTTTAAAACAATTATGGAGGTAAATGAGGTTAGTCGTTCACATCTATTAGACTGAATGCAATTCCCAATGACTAAGCAAAGAAAATTGGGGGCGGATCTTCCAAATGACGTCCTATTGACCAGCGTTCTAATTGCCCAGCCAACAAAGCATGAGGTGATATAAATATACGTTCTTTTTGCGTGTCGACTTACTATACTATTTAAATCCTTAGCCTAATCTTCCCATATTAAGAAACATGCCTGGACCTTCTCGAGGACGTCAAGTATATATTTTTCATTAAAGAGCAGACACTAGTTACATCAATTTGGTTTGTCGCAATAAATCGAACTGTAACTGGTTGCGGGTATTATGTTGCGGAAAACATAAAACATAGTATTAAAGCTCGCAGCACGACACCTGGCGCAGCTATACGCGCATTTCTGGATTCACGTTACACTGAAAAGGCGTAAGTGAACGATCAGCGCTTGGTAGCAATTATGCCAAGACTTCTATCAACATAATTATTATCGACGCTATTACTGGTAGAAAATTGAATAGTCGTAAGCAGCATGTTAATGACCGTTTCATTACCTACTTAAAGAAACATACGAAGAGGGACACGCCGGTCATTAAAGGTTTAGTGGAGTAGTATAGACCCACACTTCGTACCTCCGTAGGTGTAGAATGTCAAGGTCACTTTGTCAATGACCTATGACGTCATTATGCCACGCCCCCTGGGAAACTCCCGCGCGCCCCCTCGCGGGAAAACACTGCGCGGGAAAACACCTGTCAGTCTCTTCTACAACTGTATCTGTGACGTCATTGGCGGGAAAACACCGTGCGCCGTCTATTGGGAAATTCCCTGCTGGAAGTTGCGCAATCCATTGTAAGTTTTAGTTTTGACTCAGAATTTCAACCTTTTGTCAAGGAGTTTATTTTGATTCTGGTATTGTTTTAATGGAAATTAAAAGGTACACGTAAGTAACGTATATTATGGGGTGGCGGTAAAGATTTATCATTTTTAAATGAAAATGTGTCAAGTTCATAACGTAGCGGATACAGTAGAGGTTAAATAATCTTTAAACAATTTTGATAAAAATTCACTACCTTGATCAACATAAATTCGTAACGGCTTTCTTTCTTTGATAACTCTCCGCAAAGCTTTCAAAACCTCTTTACTAGTTTTATTTTTCAAAGGAAGACTCAAAGCATATTTTGAGAGGATATCAATAATAGTTAGAATATATTGAAACCCTTTATTATATTTTTTAAGATTTCGTAGATCGATCAAGTCGCACTGAAATACTTCACTGGCTGTTGTAACGTAAGTACGATTTCTTGGAAAGTATATCCTCCTTGATTTGTGAATGGTATATGTTGGCTGAGACTGAAGCCATGTCTTAATTTTTTTCTTCGAAACATTTTTCACTCCTTGTTTCAATTGCTTTGCGCTACCGTAACTGAGAGGACTTTCACTGTTATAATACACTCGGCTTAACTTATTTTCCATAATTACACTTTCTCAATGAAAGATTTTCTATTTAACCCTTGTCAATGTACGTTTAAAGCTATCCATTCATCTTCGTCTCTTATCAATGACGTCACAATTGTAGAAGATTTAGCCCTTGTCAATGTACGTTTCAAGCTATCCATTCTCGTCTCTTATTAATGACGTCACAGATACAGTTGTAGAAGATTTAACCCTTGTCAATGTACGTTTAAAGCTCTCTCTCTCTCTTATCAATGACGTCACAGATACAGCTGTAGAAGAGACTGACAGGAATTTCCCAATAGGCGGCGCGCGGTGTTTTCCCGCCAATGACATCACAGATACAGTTGTAGAAGAGACTGACAGGTGTTTTCCCGCGAGGCGGCGTGAGGGTTTCCCCGTGAGGGGGCGCACAAGTTTTCCCGCCAGGGGGCGCGCGAGTTTTCCCGCGAGGGGGCGCAGCCGCCAGGGGGCTCGCGAGTTTACCGCGAGGGGGCGCTCGGGAGTTTCCCAGGGGGGCGTGGCATAATGACGTCATAGGTCATTGACACAGTGACCTTGACATTCTACACCTACACTCTACACCTACATTCTACACCTACGGAGGTACGAAGTGTGGGTCTATACTACTTAGTGGGTTTTGCATGAGACAACTATACATGTATTATGACGTTGCATTACATCCTGTTGGGCAATCGCGGTTTTCCTCTAGCTATTAAGATTATGGTCAGATCTCTAAATGGCCGGCGTACTCTTTTGAAGCAAACGTCTATTTTCCATATAAATATATAAAAGTTAGCTATTATGTATTGTACGACGTCGAGTGATTAAAAGGGCATATATCCAGGTTAATTCTTGTCCTGTCTCATGTGTTTAGCATACCTACAGAAACACTTTCAAAATGTTGAATATACCATGAAGTTCATTCATAGGCCATCAACACGAAATGTTATATAGCTCGAAAACAAATTAAGTCTATGAAACGTAAAGCGTCAAAGACTCAAGAGGACAGCAACAGCACTAAACTCAATGATTATCCGACGTCAAATGACGATTCAACATAATAGTTAAAATTTTGTACTAAATAATTAAAGAAATATTGATAGTATTTGAAACAGTGTGTATCATTGCAGATTACATTCATAATTGGTGTATTTCAGTTAGTCAAGCCTATCATTGGGCGACCTTTGTATATAAGAGTAATTACGCGCGACACAGTCATTTAAGCCCCGTTTTCACGGTCCCTTGTAAGCGTCGCGACGTTCGTAGCGAAGTTTTGGAGTGTAATTTTTTGCGTGTAAACGAGAGCGAGGAAAAGTTTCTATGCGACTCCTATTTTCATGGATGCGTTTGAAATGCTCTTGCTTATTTTTATTACTGTTTTAAAATGGCGGAGAAAGCACGTCAATGTTTGCTTATTCTAAAGAAAATTATCTTATTAAAGTTATTAGTACTTAAAAAATAAACAAAGAAGAGGTAAGCGTTGGTGGGTTGAACCAATTTGGCTCAATCGAAAAACTGAGGGAGATTTTGGATCTTTGGTATGTATCTAATAATATGTATATCCATGCCTTGGCCAATAAATAGAAGTTATTATATTTTTATTCGTTCAGCTTCGATCGACTAACATGATCATAGGTATTTCCAGAACTAAACTAGAATGAGCCCTGATAGGTTTGATCAACTATTGATTTTATTAAAGGGAAGACAACCAAAAATTTGCTTTGGAAAGTCAGATATTATTTCAACAGGAGAAGCAACTGCCATGCTTCCAGACAATGTGGATGCTATTGTCAAGGCAATTGTGGTTTTGCATAATTATTTGATGAAAGAAGAATCGAAAAGCGGTAGCAAGATTTATTGCCCAACTGTCTACGCAGACCATTTTGATGACGAAGGTATTCAGATTTAGGCAAAACCCTGCTAATATAGCACCTACTGCTGCCAGGAATTACTGATTTGGGAAAAATTGGCGGAGTATTTTTCGACTCCAGAGGGAGAGGTTGCCTGGCAATATGTAATAACTCCAGGATTGATACATAACTAGATTAATAAAAACTGTCATTGTAGACAAAGACGGGAAAGTGTAAAAGATAAGTGTAGAAAATGAATTGCCTGAAGTAACAGATATTAAAATTTTCACTTTTGAAGACATGATCATAAAACATCGATTATTTGAAAAAATTCTTATCTTAGTTTTTTTTACCAAAATTAGTCAAAATATTTTGTCATGAAACATGAGGTTCATTTTAAAAGTAGTACGCGTGAACATTTTATTTTATTTCAAAAATTTACAATTAGTTTTGAGTATTCGGTCCCTTAAGGAGAATTAAATAGTCAGAAAATGGTTGAACAAAAAACTGTGTGAAATCTTGAAAAATCGTAGTCGTTAATTTGAAAGTTTTAAAAATATCAAAATTAACGTGATGTATAGCTCCCAAAATATCTTTTGAACATTAATAACTACATCACAGTCAAACGGCCTTTGTAATTTTTTGCTTGGCAATATTTCCAATTATAAAATATAAAAATTGGAGTATTTGAACTAAAACCTAGTATCATGCCAGTATCCCTCAAAAAACTTGAAGATACCATCTTTTCTGGACTACTATATAGAGAAAAATACTTGTGTAAATAATGTAGAAAAATATTTTGAGTTTAATGAAAATTTAGTGAAAGAACTAAGATAAGAATTTTTTCAAATAATCGATGTTTTATGATCATGTCTTCAAAAGTGAAAATTTTAATATCTGTTACTTCAGGCAATTCATTTTCTACACTTATCTTTTACACTTTCCCGTCTTTGTCTACAATGACAGTTTTTATTAATATCTGTCACTTCAGTCTTAATATTAATTCAAATTGTTCAGAAACCTTAGGAGAGTAAAAGTATTAGGGCATTGTGCATATATTAGTTAACTCGTTTGAACTAACCAACCATCTATTATAAAACTGTCATTCCTGACTGCTTGACTTGACAATGAACGTCCGGTCAAACTCAAATTGCTTTCCCGTCATTTTCACATGCAAATACAGAGGAAGCTGTACATAGTTATACCACAAAAAGATTCCGTATACCTGAGCGCCAACACATGTCATATACTTATCAAGTTCAATTACCAGTCGTCGGTAATCTGGCTTAATTACCAGTCGTCGGTAATCTAGCTTAATTACCAGTCGTCGGTAATCTAGCTTAATTACCAGCCGTCGGTAATCTAGCTTAATTACCAGCCGTCGGTAATCTAGCTTAATTACCAGTCGTCGGTAATCTAGCTTAATTACCAGTCGTCGGTAATCTAGCTTAATTACCAGTCGTCGGTAATCTAGCTTAATTACCAGTCGTCGGTAATCTAGCTTAATTACCAGTCGTCGGTAATCTAGCTAAATTACCAGTCGTCGGTAATCTAGCTAAATTACCAGTCGTCGGTAATCTAGCTTAATTACCAGTCGTCGGTAATCTAGCTTAATTACCAGTCGTCGGTAATCTAGCTTAATTACCAGTCGTCGGTAATCTAGCTTAATTACCAGTCGTCGGTAATCTAGCTTAATTACCAGTCGTCGGTAATCTAGCTTAATTACCAGTCGTCGGTAATCTAGCTAAATTACCAGTCGTCGGTAATCTAGCTTAATTACCAGTCGTCGCTAATCTAGCTAAATTACCAGTCGTCGGTAATCTAGCTAAATTACCAGTCGTTGGTAATCTAGCTAAATTACCAGTCGTCGGTAATCTAGCTTAATTACCAGTCGTCGCTAATCTAGCTTAATTACCAGTCGTCGGTAATCTAGCTAAATTACCAGTCGTCGGTAATCTAGCTTAATTACCAGTCGTCGGTAATCTAGCTAAATTACCCGTCGTCGCTAACCTAGCTTAATTACCAGTCGTCGGTAATCTAGCTTAATTACCAGTCGTCGGTAATCTAGCTTAATTACCAGTCGTCGCCAATCTAGCCTAATTACCAGTCGTAGGTAATCTAGCTTAATTTCCAGTCGTCGGTAATCTAGCTTAATTACCAGTCGTCGGTAATCTAGCTTAATTACCAGTCGTCGGTAATCTAGCTAAATTACCAGTCGTCGCTAATCTAGCTTAATTACGAGTCGTCGCTAATCTAGCTTAATTACCAGTCGTCGCTGATCTAGCATAATTACCAGTCGTAGGTAATCTAGCTTAATTACCTGTCGTCGGTAATCTAGCTTAATTTCCAGTCGTAGGTAATCTAGCTTAATTACCAGTCGTAGGTAATCTTGTTAAATCACCTTTGTTGTTACTGTCTCTAAGGCAGTTGGTAACTTCATATATATGTGTGGGGTCCTTTTCCAACTTAACTTGTTAGCTAACACAAGCTTAGGTTCTCTTGTTTTTTACCACTACGAAAAATTGGACCAAATAGCCTTAACCGTGCTAACATCATAAACTGACTCTTATCCATGCTTAAATATCGCAGAATGGAATGGTTTTGAAAATGTGAAATTAAACACACTTTAACTTAAATCTAATTAATGAAAATTGGAAAGCACAAAATCTAAATACCAGGCTTTCGTTTAAAACCGTTTTCAAGTCAAACAACCGAATAGTTATTGCATTACGGCTGCCACAAAATGGTTATTTGTAAAATTTTTTCCCATGTTATTTCTATGGGAAAATTTTATGTTTTTCATCAAAATATCGTAAAAGTTTTATGGAAATGAAAACCACCCTTAGCAACTTTATTTTTTATAAAATAAACTATTAAATGAATCTTTTTGAAATTTTAACCACATATTGAGGGTCCGAATTGTAGTTCTGTGGAATTTTTTCAAAACAGTTAATACAAAACAAAAAAAGTTATATCCAATCAAAAAACCATCCTTATACATTAAAGTCAGTATGAAGTCTTATCTAAGAGAGCTACCGCTCTCCTAGAATTTTATTTATTCTTGACGTGGATTTGTACTTTGTGAAATAAATTTATAGAAATGTAATGTTAAGAATGTAAATTTATTTGTTTGCCGACTTTCTGTTTTTCAAATGTTTTATAGCTACATCTAAAATATCAAGTTGACATTCTTCTCTGTCATTTTCTGGTAAACGTCGGATTATCGTACCGAGTGAATTTGCTAACACTATCCACAGTTGTGTTATATATTTGTCTATATATATTAAATAAATTAAGTAAACTACAAAACATCTCAACGTCTTTTTCTTCAGGAACTAACTTTCGAAGCAATGAGTGTAAACCTTTAAACTCAGCATCCATGAACCTTTACCAAACCTTGGCTCATCGCATCCGGCTAATTCCTGCGCTCAAATAACTTGTCTTATTTTATATCATCCGGGTTCTTCCGCATACCTCCACACTATTAGGGAGGTTGCGAATCTACCATTGGTATCAACTAGGGATATGATTAATTTCAATTAAGGATACGGAAGGTTAACATGGAATCATTGAATTTAATATGCATCATATGTAACACATTGAGTTTAAACTTAAACTACAATCTTACGTATGCATTAACCTAACCTCAAACAACTTAAAACAATAATCAATAATCCTAAAACTTCATTCTGCACATTCCTGACAATACAACCCTATTACTAACCCATCCAAAATAATAATAATATAAAACAAAACAAAAACAGTCACTTATATACATTTGGTCCGTCTTTCGGCAACCCTGGCATCTTTTGTTTTTCCGCGTGGTGGTTTCACGAACACGCGTTATCTTTCGGGCGCGATTACCGCGCCGCTGGCTTTGTTTCCTTGGCGGCTTGTGGGGTGCAATCTCATTCTTCAGATAGCGGCGGCTCGATCGTACTTTATACATTATATACAATATATACAATAACCCCTTGACTGTGATAAATTATATTTTAAAATATTTGACAAAAGAACCATAGTAACCTTCGGTGTTTTTGGGGTCAATAGGACAGGGGGACCTATACTTCTCAAACGTGTATGTGGGAAACGATTTCTACTGCTAAAGAACTCAGATAACTTAATAAGATAACAGCTCAGAGGCGACGGCCACGATATGCGCACAAAGCAACCACGAGCCAAAAGTATTACCTGCGTTCATCCAGCGTAAAACGCTGGGTTCCCGCTAACCAACCCTTCAAGCCCCGGGGGAAGAAAGTTTAATTTTAAACCATAAACCATAAGCCAATAAGGCGGTATGCAAGGCTAATTAATTTATTTTAAAGGTATATCGCCGTATATTTATTTTAGTCTAAAGGAATATGGTTATGAATATTTCCCGTAATTTCACCTAACTGTCCCACTTATCCTAAAATACTCAAGTTGCATAAAAACCACGTTACGCATGCACCTTCACTACCCCTTACCACCCACAAACTAACGCTACAGAACGAGTTAACAAGTCTATAGGCATTATGTAAGACATATATGTAAGCTATTATCATCGACATTGGGATCGTAACTCAAATGTGTTAGAGTTCTCTCTCAACACAAGACCTCATGAGACTACTGGCCGTACGCCATTTTATTTAAATCATGGTCGAGAGGCTCGCTTACCATGGGAACTCCCTTTGGATCCTTTCCAACCCCTGACTTAGCTCAGTTGGGTGATAGATTGGAATATAGGGTTAGCCAATTACAGGCAGATGTTTTAGCCGTTAGGACTTATATAGATCGTATGCAGGCTAACCAGCAACATTATTATAATAAGCGTTCGGATGAATGGGAATTAGATGTAGGCATGTTTGTATGGAAGGCAGTACACCCCCTTTCCCATGGTGCATCCTATTTCTCTGCTAAATTGGCTCCTAAATGGGATGGTCCGTATCGGTTTTTTGAGAAACTGGACGCATTACGTTACGTAATTGAGGAGGTAGCAACGGGGAAACATTCATCTTAAGCTATATCGTTCTACTTATCGATTTCAACCCACATCGATTCCCGACAAGGACTCTGAGGAACCTGTTCCTTATGACACATCTAGCTAACAAAGATTTTCCTTGCTTAACAGTAACTTTAAACACTAAATCTTATGCTTTGTTACCGGTACCTCCGATATCGATTGGTACTCTTGAATCGGCCGGTGATAAGCAAGATTCAAGTCCTGCATTTAAGGAAAGTACTATGCCACCTTTACAAATCCAGGAACTTAAGGCCTTATTAACAAACTTTCCTGCGATAACAGCATCTAAGCCATGTCGTACACATATGAATACACACAAAATAGATACAGGAGACAGGAAGCCTATTAGAAAATTTGCCTATCGTTGTACAGAAGCAAAAAGAGCAATCACCTTGGAACATAGAGATAAAAATGCTAAAGGCGGGACAAATACGTCCTTCCGAAAGCCCATGGTCCTAAGGAATATGCCTTGTACCTAAGAAGGAGGGCGGATGGAGATTCTGTGTGGATTACAGAGCACATAGTAAGGATACTAAGCTTGACCCTTATCCCTTTCCTACGGTGGAAGACATTTTGTTGGGTTTGAATAAGCCAAAGTACATTATTTCGTTAGATTTAATGAGTGGATACACTCTAAAAAAATGTTGAAATTTGAACGATTCCCTGTTCTAAGCGCTTGTCCCCTATTTAGAACAGGGATTTGTTTTTAGTAGAACAGCACTCTTTCTGTTCAATATTAAACAGCACTAGGTTGTTTTATTTAGAACTTCATCGAGTTTTTAGCATAAACGATATTCTGTTGCATTTGGAACATAGTCTAGTTCTAGACCGGAACTAAATACTGTTCTGTTTGAAACTTAGGTAAGTTCTTGGTCTGAACAAAATTTAGATCCATTAGTAACTTAGTGAAGTTGTTGTTCTGAAGAAATTTTTGTTCTATTTGTACCTAAGGCAAGTTTTTGGTCTAAACAAAATTCAGTTCTTTTAGTAACTTAGTCAAGTTCTTGTCCTGAAGAAAATTTTGTTCTAGTTGTAACTTAGGCAAGGTCTCTGCTTGAGCAAATTTTTGTTCTATAAGTAACTTAGTCATGTTGTTGTTCTGAACAAAATTGTGTGGTTTTCGCAACTTCGTCAAGTTCTTGGCTTAAACTTAATTTAGGTCTATTAGTAACTTAGGCAAGATCTTGGCTTAAACTTAATTTAGTTCTATTTACATCATAGTCAAGTTCTAGGCCTGAACTAAATTAGGTTCTAGTTATAATCTACTGACCAGAACTACTTGAACAAAATTTGGATTTTTTTACAATTTAATGAAGTTCTCAAACCGAACTAAATTGTCCTCTATTCTGAATTTAGCGTAGTTCATCACCTAAACTAAATATTGTTCAATATTGATATTAGTCGAGTTCATTGCCTGGATTAAAATTTGATTTAAAATCTATTGTTGTTCTAGGACGTAACTATGTATTGTTATTGCTCTATTTCGAATTTAGTCGAGTTATTTGCCTAAACTAAATAGGTTTCAGTTTAAAATATATTGGGTGTTAAAAAAAAGAAAACAGGATTTTATGCAAAACTAAAAAGTTCTTTAATATTTTTGATCAAGTCTAACAGATTTGATTTACGAAATTTGTAACAGAAATTGAAATTTTTCTGCCATCGATTCCAAAAATTATCTTTTGGAAATATTCCATCGTTTTCTTAAGTTTTGATGGATATTTCAAATTAAATGAATAAAACAAACTAAACCAGCAAATGATTGCTTTTTTAATTGAGAAGGAAATGATTTCCAAGTTATCTACGGTCACTTTCATATTTGACTTCCCTACACCATTCCTCAACATCATGCAAGGCAGTTTTCATCAGTGCAGCGATAGTTGCAGGGAACGTCCCTTTAACAATCACTGCGATGTCATCCGCATAGCCAAAGCAGTGACACCCCCCTCCCCGAGTCGATCCAGCAGCTCATCCACCACCAGGTACCAAAGAAGAGGGGAAAGAACCCTTCCCTGTGGGGTTATATCAAATTATTTATGAAATCTGAATCTATTTTGATTTTTAAAATCATTCGGAGGCATTTCCTGGATGTTTCACTATGCAGATAGGTCTTATAATTAGTAGAAGAATCGATAAAAATCTCTTGATTTTCTTTTTCACCCACCCTTTAAGGGTAGGGATGTGTTATCTATAAGCAAAAAAAGACTTAAAAGTGACTGAAAATTACAAAATCAAGCTATTTAAAAGGGTCGGGTAGGAAGAGAGGTTTTTCAGTGAAAACCGATTTTTATAATTAAAGATATTTTAAAGGTCTGTAAAATTAATCTGTGAGCTTTGACATTTCAGATCTCAGGCGAAATTAAATTGAAGTGCAGCTCAGAATTTAAACTAATTGCTATCATTTCAAATAAAATCTTTAAAAATTCTTTAAATGTAATTATGCGAAAATGGAAGGGAAAAATCTCCTGAGCGAGCGAACCGAGCTCCGCGATTATTTATCTGACCAAATGAGATTTCGCTAATTCTGCGTTTCAAGCGTCATACTTAAGAGAGAAGACCCTTGAGGAACCGCGCAGTTTACTGGGTATTCTACAGATGTCACCGTTCCGTTGCATTTGAGAACACTGACCCTATCCTTTTAGTAATCGGAAAGCCATTCCAAATGGTTGCCATTGATGCCCAATGAACAAAGTTTGTCGCGCGTAAAACCGTGGGGTACGCGATCAAAAGCTTTAGCCCAGTCTAAGTAAATTACATCGACTTGACCGCGATTCTCAACCTCCGGAGCCACATAATTCATGAAGGCAGCATGGTTGGTATCCACCCTTTTACCTGGCGAGAGCCCATGGTGGCAATCTTTATTGAAGAACCCAAACCATTTCTGCAAGTGCTCGTGCATCGTCATGTCAAAAACCTTAGCAAAGATACACAAGAGAGACTGAACGTTATTTGCCCGGTTCACAGGCCGCTCCAGACTAAAAGATAGGTGCGACCAGGGCCCGCTTCCAATAACTCGGAAAGGTACGGCTGTTTATAGACAAGTTGTAAATGCGCTCCAAGATCGGTAGAAAGATATCCCCCCAACCTTTAACAATGAAGGCAGGGACACGATCCACCCTAGTTGAAGTTTCATAATGGCGCGATACATATCACTTAACGATATAATCTGAGTTGTATAAGGGTTAGCAGCTATCCCGGATTCCCCAATATGGTAAGTTTCCCCTGGGTTAGTGTTGTCTAAGGAAACGCGTGAAAAATGCTCAGCGAAGCTCTCAGCCAGACGATGCGGATCAGATATTAGTGTATTGTTTAGTTTCAACACAATGGATCTGGAATCCTCGCGAAGGTTCCCTTTGACAAAACTCCCGAACTTCTTACGATGCGATGACGCTTCTTGACACACAGCCCCCACATGGGTAATCTTATCACGCGAGAGTAGCCTGGTGACCACCGCGCGAAAAAAAACTGAAAATATAGTAAAAGTTTAACCCTTATAAAATTAACTTAAAAATTGATATAATATACCATCCATGTATTCTAGAGGGCCGGTAGGCCCTTCTAGATAAGATCCCACACCCTCCCGTAATGTTAAATGAAAATTCACAGATTTTCCCATAGGAATAACATGGTGTTTTTGGTGCACCAGCACATCGAATAATTTAAAAACTAAAGCGAAGTTACATTTCGGAATACTTTTAAATTAACAAGTAACTATTCAAGGTGTGCCTTTTTCAAGTTTCATCAAAATTAATTAAGTCTAAGTTTTGTTAATTTAATTACAAATGTAAGTACCTCAAAAGATTACTCTACAGTAGACGACGCTAAATTGCCAATTCACCGCCTTGAAACTTTAACTTGATATTTTTCAATAAATTTAACACTATATTTATTAAAAACTTCACTGGCGGGTCTAATTTTCGTTTAATTATGTGTCTCGGTTGAAATTCTTTACTTAAGATACCTTTTTAATTTATATTTTAGATGTTTGTTTCTACCAAGGCTAAAGTTGCCTAACTTAGGCAGACTATTGAGTGAGTCCATGGATTAACTAACGCTATCCGTTAGTTAATCCATGGCGAGTCTTATGTAATGGGTGATTTTAAAAGCTTTGAAGGACATATTTAAGGGTAACCAGAGTCCAGACATTAATTCAAATATTTTAATTATCCACTTCTTTAGTTTAGCAGACGCCTACCAATGGTGAGTTAATTTACCACTAGCCTATCAATGGTGAATTAAGTTACCAATCGCCAACCAAATTATTTAAACTTTCCTATAAAATTATGACTAACACTTGGTTTGAGCCAATATGCTCACCAAAATCTTACTGAATCCTCGAATGAATGACGTTATAGAGGCAAAAAGTTATTTTAAAATAGATTAATACGAATAAAGACTGAAGGAACAGATATTATATAAAAAGGACTTGGTTTGTCCAAGCCTTAAAAACAAAACGATAAGAGTTTTTTCAGTTGACTGAAAAGCGGATATTTTTTTTCCATATAATTTTAAAGACAATCCGTATTTACTACTCTTTAGAATTTAATACAATCTCCTGATTTTACTGGTAATGGATTTATTTCCTATAAATTAATTGAAATAAAAAATTACTTATCTCAGATTTTTCAACAATTTTATTTTCCTAAAACATTTTATCATGAAATTTACTTTTAAGTCATATCGTGTAAATTTAATCTAATTTACACATTCTTTTCTAATTTACACATTAGTAGGTGTGAAATAGGCCTACTGTCGATCCCACCATGGTGATGATTCTGGGTGTGACCATATTGTTTTTTTGCACTAGATAAGAAATTTTTGAAACTTTTTCGGGGTTTGTAATATGTCCGGCTCATCTTGTTTGATTCCGAAGCTCCTCGAAAGCTGGGGAAAGACGATAAGATAAGACAAATCCTATACGAAGTTTGCACGAGTTCGAATCGCGCGGTAGAATTTAATATGGTCTTGCCCGTCTTGTTTGTAAAAGATTAGAGTTTCGTCGAACTGATAAACGAGTAGATTTTTTTTTTTTTTTTTTTTTGAGGTTTCAATGCGATAGGGTCTATGGACCGCGGCAAGGATGTGATTATTCAGGTTTCAGTAGGAGTGTAAGCAGGGGAAGGAAATGAGGTTTACTTGGGAGGTGACGGACGGGGTGTGGGGGTCAAGTCACCTCCGGCGGACACGGGGCAGTCGGCACCTATAGGGTAGGATCGCCGACATGTGTCGTATTCCCTCAAACTTTGCCGCCCAGTAGCTTGGCTTACAGGAGTGCGCCACACTCCCGGCCAAACGAGTAGATATTATTATTTTTCGTCTCCGTTTTGACTCTTGTTATTCGTAGATAAGATAAGGGAGAAAGTCTAGATTACGAGAAATTTCTAGGAGTTCCATACTACGCGATTAATTTTAAACCATATGCTTGAAAACCTCTTTAGAAATATTTAATTTTTGGAAGTTTAATTACCACGGAATATCGCACGAACCGCGGAGTAAGTGACATTCCAGGTTTGCGGATCTATTTTCAAGAGTTCAACGACATTTCAACATCAAAAAAGGTTAAGCGTGAATTTGTTTTTTGGGAGAGGACGCTATTCAATTTTTGTTTATACTCAATTTGACTGAAACAATGAACCTATTTGGTGCTAGTATACTTACGGAATAAAATCGAAGTTTCGAGATTGAAAGAACTTGAATGGAGTTAATTAATCCAACGTATTCTCGAATAATTAGACGCGTAATATATTGATTGAGAAATTTGGTTTTCTCGTATATTTATTTTCGAGTGTTTCGTTTCATGACGAATCAAGAGGGTGACTCATCGAAATTTCCCAGAAATCGGTCTTGTGAAATATTTCGTTTGGAAGATTGGTTAATGATTTCGTTTCACTTATACCATCTGACAAATTGTATGTCGTATTGGTCCTTTTGTTTTCCCGGAATTGATCTGAGAGTGGATAAGACTGTTTCTATGCACGGTTCATCTTGTTTCAGTCAAGAATAGATAAGGCCTTTTCGATGGAATGTTCTAGAATTTCTCAAGTATAAAAAACCACGTTCTGTATTTTAAATTCCATATTTGTTCATCATCTTGTAAGTGCTAGACGTTCTCTTTTTACTCGCGTTTATTGTTTAGTGTGTTTAAATTAAAATGTATACCTGTGATATCTGCTCTCTATCATTTACTACTTTGAGGAGTTTACAACGTCATAAAAAATCGGTACACGAAAAACATACGTTCGTTTGCGGGGTGTGCGCGAAATCATATACGCGGAAAACTAATTTAAATCGACACGTCCTAAATGACCATCCCGGTGATTCGGAGGACGCTTTGTCCGCGCCTTCAACGTCGCGAGGTGTACCGAGGAAGCGACGTCTATCCTCCTCGGACAGCGAATCATCTTCCCCAAAACGTGTCGCTTCACCCGATCACCAAAGTCATCAATGGGAGGAAGTGGCGGCGTTGGGAGACGTTGTTTCCGCTAACCGGTTGACTCTCGTTGACGTGGAAACGGACCCGGTAAAACTTTTAAATTTTTATAAAACATCCATCGAACAAATTATCGCGAAAAAACTAAGATTAAAAAAAGGTTTAAAATGGTACCTGACCATTCGCGCGCGCTTCACCCGCCCCCTTGGTGAAAATGACGCGGAAGCGGAAATCTTCCCTTACTTCCGGTCAGTTACAAATACCACCATGAGCCCCGAAACTATTTCGGGGCAAATATCTTCGAGCATTCGGAAAATCGATCAAGCGATGACCGAGTTCGAAGATATGGGGAGCGGGTGGATTTTAGATAGGATTTTATTTATTCAAATCAATATTATCGCGTACGCGCCTTTGGTCGGGGGAACCTTCATAGAGCTTCCGGTGTGCTTGGTGAGAAAAAAAGCACTTGTGAACATAAAGACGAGCGATGACAAGTGCTTTCTGTGGTGCGTGTTGGCCGCTTTACATCCGGTGCCGAGGGAAAATAATCTGAATTTACCGAAGCATTACGCGCCTTTCGAAAATGAATTAGATCTTTGCGGAATAACGTTTCCCTTCGAATTGAACGCGCGCAAAGTAAAAAAATTCGAAGAAGCCAATAATGTCTCGGTGAATATATTCGGCTTCGAGGAAGACTTAGTTCCCGCGAACGAAATTTTCCCATTGTACATCAGCGCCCACAGAGTGGAGGAATCTCGCCAAGTGGATTTACTCCTGCTCACGGAAGGATCCAAAAAACATTTTTGTTTAATCAAAAGTTTAAGTCGCCTCCTAACTGGTTTCTCCAAAAGTCATTGCACTTCGTACTATTGTCGCTATTGCCTTCATCGGTTTGCGGGGTGCAATGCGCAAAGAAACCACGAGACACACGTCGACGAATGTAACATCCACGGACCTCAAAAAGTATCGATGCCCGTCGATAAACCAATTTTAAAATTTGAAAAATATAATTGGCAGCAAAAGGTGAGGCTTTTCTTTTTTCCGGGATTTATAATCTACATAATCTAAAATCAATCAATATAGTTCTGTTTTAGGTTCCGTGGATTATTTACGCGGATTTTGAAGCGGTTTTGCCCAAAGTTACCACCGCCTTTCCCGATTCTTCGCTGTCTTCTACCACAACGTTAGCTTTACACGTGTCTTGCGGATTTAGCTACGTTGTGGTTGGTCCCGACGGTACGCCGTCCAAACCCGTGACTTATCGGGGAATGGACGCTACCGATAAATTTTTAGACCGGTTGATGGCGGAGGAATCGGTGATTAAAGAAAAATTGAGCGTTGAGAAACCTCTCCAATTAACATTCTCGGAGAATCTTGGTTTCTTAACGGCAAGAACGTGTTACCTTTGCGGCGAACCGTTTACATTCGACGATGAGAGAGTACGAGATCATGATCACGTAACAGGTAATATATTTTGGTAAATGTTTAAAGCTTAATACCCCAGTTATTTACTTAGCATATTTTGTAGGTCAATTTCTGGGCGCGGCGCATAATTCATGCAATTTGAAGCGCCGAATGCCGCAACATATTCCGGTCGTAATACATAACCTGTCGCGTTACGACGCGCACCTTATTATGCAAAGAATAGGGTTAATTAAAGGACCGGAAATTAAGTGCATTCCCTCGAACTCCGAAACGTACATTTCCTTCGGCCTGGGTTCTTTGCGCTTCGTGGACAGTTTCCGTTTCTTACCAACCTCCTTGGAAACACTCGTCGGTTATCTCGTCAAGAGCGGGCGAGATAAATTCAAATGTTTAAACTCCGTGTACCAGCCCGAAGAGGTAGACTTGTTACTCAGGAAACAAGTCTACCCCTACGATTATATGGACGACCCCAAACGCTTCGACGAGACGGAATTGCCTTCGAAAGAAGGATTTTACAATTCCTTGACCGACGAGTCCGTAACGGAGCTGGACTACGAACACGCTTAGAACGTTTGGAGGAAATTTAACATTCGTACTCTCAGAGATTATCACGACTTGTACGTCACGTCGGATACCTTATTAATGGCCGACGTGTTTCAAGAATTCAGGTCAATATGTATGGCGTACTACGAGCTAGACAGCGCGCACGCCTACACTTTGCCTGGATTTTCCTGGGAATGCGCTTTAAAAATGACAAATGCGAAATTGGACCTGTTCGTGGACAATGATATGCACCTGTTCATCGAGAAAGGGATTCGTGGGGGCGTATCTGTCATAAGTCATAGGCTCGCGACAGCTAACAACAAATACATGTCCGAGTCCTATGACCAGACAAAACCGAGCACGTACATTACGTACCTTGGTAAGTCAAATTTGTAGAAAATGTAGTTTCGTTACTGAAATTATGCTATATACTTTCCTTTTTGTTTTTAGATTGTAATAACTTGTACGGTACGGTTATGTGCGACGCCCTACCGACCCGAAATTTTCGATGGGAGGTGCCTTCTCTCGAATTCACGGAGGCGACTATTTTAAATCACCCCGACGACCACGAGATCGGATATATTTTGGAAGTGGACTTGGATATCCCGAAAATCTCCACGTTGAACATAATTGTTACCCCATGGCTCCGGAACGGAGGGCCATAAAATCCTGCGAGCTCTCGACGTACGCCAAAGAACTTCAGTCTGATTTTGGTATTAAAGAAAAAGACAGTTTACCAAAACTCGTCACCGACTTTAATCCCAAAATCAAGTACGTCGTACATTACCGGAACTTAAAATATTACGTACAAAAGGGACTGAAAATCGGTAATGTACACAGGATTTTATTCTTTCATCAAGAGCCGTGGTTAAAACCGTACATTATGTTCAACATGCAAAAACGTCAAATGGCCGCTAACGAGTTTGAGAAATCATTCTTCAAACTCTTAATCAAATCGGTGAGAACCTCAATTTTTATAATTAGTAAGCGAGTTGTTCTATCTATAATATTTCGTTGCAGGTTTTTGGTAAAACGAAGGAAAACTTACGCAATCGTATAAATTTCCATCTAGTGCCAACGGAAAAGCGTGCCATTAAGAAAAGTTCGAGTCCCGCCTTCCAAAAATTTTCCATTTTCCACAACGATCTCGTGGGGATTCACATGACCAAAAAGAATCTCATCCTGAATCGTCCCACTTTCGGAGGTATGTGTTATATACAGGCTTCTGTGTCCTAGATTTATCCAAGCTTTTTATGTATAAATTTCATTACGACATCATCAAAGCGCAATACAAGGATAAGGCAAAATTACTTTTCACGGATACAGGTAGAAGTGTTTTTTCCTATTAATACATTCGACAAAGTTTAATACTAATTTATCTCATTACAGATAGCCTGACGTATCTCGTTGAGACCCCGGACCTGTACGCGGATTTCGCGCTTCACGCTGATAATCACTACGATTTTAGCGATTCCCTCCTAGCCACGCCCTTTACAGCGTCAACAACAAAAAGAAACTCGGCTATTTTAAAGACGAAATGAATGGCGCGATAATAGCCGAGTTTTGCGGGTTAAGGAGAAAAATGTACTTAATGATCACTGCCACCGGAGTTGAGAAAAAAACCGCTAAGGGCGTTGACAAAAGAACGATTAAAAAGAGCGTGAAGCACAAGGCTTGCCTCGTAAACCGTGCTCGGACGTCGGCGGAAATGAAGCGCATTACTAGTCACAAACACGAAGTTTTTTCGGTACGCCAAGTAAAACAGTGTTTGAATCCGTCTGATGACAAGCGTTTCATTCTCCCCGAACATCTCCGGAATTTCGACTCTCGCGTACGGTCACGTTGATATAAGGGAGCAGGATGAGATAATTTAATTATTTTATTTTATTTATTTATTTATTTATTTATTTATTACTTGTAAATAGTTAATTGTAAATGTAAATATTTTTTGTAAATACTTAATTGTAACTACTTCTGAGTATTTAAATCAAAATGCATCTAATATTTGTTGTAATTCTATTGAATTTGGAAAGATGTTTCATTAATTGATTTAAAAAGAAAACCAATAAAATGTTTTAAGGTAAAAATTTTATTGAAAACTTTTTCTCCATAAATTCGGAAATCATAAGGTCATTAATATTTGTATTATTGGAAAATTTACTAACGATATCGTACAAATTTATTCCTCGACATCTATTTAAAGTAAAATATAAGCTGGTGTTGTTTTGCAGTTGCTTTGAGTTGAAAGTCACGGTTGAACTATTTTTCTCGACAAAATAGTTAAACTGAAAGAAATCCGGTGGGTAACCGAAACTATCGAAAAATTCGCAATTCTTCTTTCTCGAGAAATAAATAACAGTCCAATGTTCACCCGGAGTATTTGCTAACCCCGTATTGACCACGTAAACCGATGGAAAAGAAGTGACGTGACGAGGTAATTTATTAGCCGCAAAGACACCTTGAAAGAAATTTTTGGTCGCGGAATCTTTCTTCAATATTTCAGTTAATTGTAGCGTATCCATAATCTTAGCTCGAATAATCAAAGAAAACCGCGCGATTTTTATCTATTTCAATCAAATTTTGAAACTCGCTAAAGTAGATAACGCAAACAGTCTGGGTAAGTGCGTTTTCGAATTTTATCTCTAAACGTACGCTCCCGTTCTTTATCAATTGAAAATGTTCCATGGAAGGAGAGAGGTCCGGAGTCAAGTCGAAAACAAATAAACAATTCCCATTGAGAAACTCTTCTCTTGAAATAAAATTGCCCTCGTCGATATTAAATTGTCCAGTTTGCAGAAACTGATTAATGTACGATCTAATGTACAGATTGTCTTTGAAACTAGGAGATAACGGTTTGTGAGGCACCGAAACCCCGTCAACGTGCAAAGCTATATGATTAACCCCCAAATTTTGAAAATTGAAGGGAGATTTTTTATAATCCCCTAAATACGCGTTCTGATCGAGCAGGCCAATCACAACTTTTTTCGGTTTTTGACCGTTAAATAAGTTGTCTCGAATTGTTATTTTGGATCCTTGAGCGATGGAAAACGAATTGCATTCAGATCGGATAATCGGATATTTCATTGTCCCGCGCTCTACGGCCTTGGAATGAGCAATTAATATTTCATTAATTAGATGAACTTTCCGGATATACAAACACGCCATTTCGAATTTGACTTTGTATTTCACATCGGTATTTGTATGAAGACAAAATTCGTTTGGGTTTTTTGGTGAATTTGAACTTTAGGTTCAGCATATTCGGGAGGTACCGCGATTGCTGACAAATGTCCGTATGAACAACACCCATCATATCTATTACGCCATTGGCGGCTATCGCTTTTCTCGACTTAAATCCATCGTTATTGAGGGGGTCGTCGAATTTACCCGCCGTGTCCTTGTAGAAGAGAGAACTCGTTAAGAAACTGGTTTTCGCCGGACCACCAAAAGTTAGCAATGTTTGGATCATGCTTTTGTGAGCGTAATTTTGAGCGGAAGCCGTGATGGATTTCTCGTTCATAAAGACGTGCACTTCGCTAAAGAGCGAGTGCAAAAATAAATTTTCCGGTCCCACAACTTCCTTCGTGTAATCAATGGCTTCACCATCGGCTCTGATAATTTTGGCTTGAACGTGTAAAAGGGTTTTGGAAATATCGATGTAACCTTCGGAATATCCGGGAATAACGAACGTTATGGTAGCATTTTCGTCTACGTTGGACACCGGATCAAATTCAATCCACTCGCCTCCGATTATGCCAGACTGAGTAAGCGGTACCTCGAATAAATCCAACTCGGAAATCATCAGGACACCCGATTTAGGATGAATCAACGCCATTCCGCGTATTTAACGTTGATCTATTCGTAAAAATGTCGGAATATATAGGACTTGACCTTCTCTTCTTGGCCCTCACGACCGAACTAATCAGTTTCGACTTCTTTCTTTTCTTTTTAAAACCGCTTCCCGTCATCGCCCTTCCGATATCTGACGCGCCTAATTTTTTTTTAATTTCATCGCTAAATTGCGAAAGCGTTTCCTTTCCGGCTTCGGTACCTCGCGTTTTCAACGCGCTTTTCAACGGAACACCGCTAGCGACATCTGTAGCTACTTTCGCGCCGGTATTTAAAACTTTTTTTCCAAGAAAAATCGCTCCCTTTTTAAACAGTGGGAAAACGCGTCTAAATGCCGAGGCTACTATGTTAGCTAACCCGTATCCGCGTTGCGCCGGAACACCGCGATAAAATGGAATACTTCCGTTTCCGGCTTGAAAAGTATAATAATTTTCATACTCCGGATTATATTTCGAACCAAAATGCGCTTGATTTAAGTAATATCTCTCGTAATCCATCGCCATGACTCGACTCTCTCAATATCTTCTTATCAAATGAAGATGGTAGTAGCTCTTACCGTATACTTATAACGACGTCCATATTCTCCTCGGTCTGAAATGTAGCGTGACGTGAACTTTACCTCGTTCGAATTGAACAGGAACTCCCAATTCGCTAGTAATACTTATATCTATTGTGTGAAAAGAATTACTAGCGACGGGGATATAATGAGGACGTATGAAGTCTTTATCTACAGTATCACCGTCTTTCCCTTGTACACTCACAATTCGAAGTAGAGGGGAACTAACGTCACCTACAATTCGATTTTCCACAATGTCGGAGTAAATGAACAATGAATGCATACCGACATTCAAATCGACCGTAAAATCTCCTAGATAATAATCGGTGATACGAAAATCTTCAACCATTTCTCTCGCAAAACCGAGTGTAATTGCCAAGAACCCCGATAAGATAACTGTGTAATCTTTCTTCAAAGTGACTGAGACCCGACGTTTGTACGGAAAATATTCAAATATCACAACCTTTTTATCAGTACTACTTTTCGATAAAGATATAGCTTTCTCTACTTCGGAATTAAGAAAATGTATCAACGCTAATGTATCAACGCTGTTATCGTATCGTAATATCCTTTCTGTAATTTTATTTCCGTCACGAATTGATTCTTCTTTACTAACGATAGTACAGCGTCTTCCTTGATATTGCTCCAAGTTCTAGGATAACTTATTTCGGCTAGCCCGACTTCGTAAGGGCCGTTTAAATTAACAGTTTCCGGTAAACCCGTACGAAACCGACTAATCCGATTGTCGGGGAAATAGCCCATTGAAGAATCGGATGGTAAAGTAATGTAGAAACTCATGATTTTATCACTATCTCTCTCACCCAACTATCGAAGGAAGCTGGATAACCTTTCCAGCGTACGAATTTTCAATTGTACCGTCAGAACAGCGCCTTTCCTTCAAAATTTTTTCTATCTTAAATAGACTGTTTTCCAGGTCCTTCCCGACTTTTTGTATTTCCTCTTCGTAGAAAACACCCAAAATGGGTTCAGAATTTAAATCCTCTAACTTATATAACGGCGGCTTTCGCGGTAATCTTTTTGTTACTCGAAATAATTCCTCACTCCAATTGGGTAAATAACCCTTCTCAAAGGTCTTTTTGTTCTTGCTAATTCGTACAATATCCCCGATTTCCAAAGGATAAGAAATTGGAGGTGAAAAATCTATATCACCGTATAAATTCTTCCAAATTTCACCGGAATTCTGCGGTGTTACGTCAATTGGTTTACATTTTATAGATCTATGATAACTGTTGTTATAAGCGTCAACTAAATCCTTCAAAACGTCGATATAATTTCTAGTATTATTTTCGGTGAAGTATCGAAACATACGCTCTTTTAAAGTACGATTGAAACGTTCTACTACCGACGCCTTTGTTTCGGAATACGTGGCGAAAAATTTTATTCCCAAATGACGTAATCGTTTTTGCACAGCCGAGCAAACAAATTCATTTCCGTGATCACTTTGGATTGTTTTCGGCTTCCTTCCCGATTCTAAAATATTATTCAGGGCTCTTACCATGGTTTCCCCCTTTTTATCTTTAGTGGCAACGACAAAGGCGTATTTGCTAAATACGTCGATACAGCATAATATATATCGGTAACCCCGATTAAACCGACTCAAATTTTGTAAGTCTACCAAGTCTATTTGCCATTGTACGTCGATTCCGTAAACTATAGTACGATTTCTTTTAAATTTCCGTCTAGCGACTTTGTGTAAAGTATACGTATCCTCGTGTTCTAAGAAATCTTCCACTTCTCTTAAATTTACTCTTATACCACGAGCGCGAGCGGCGCGATATAAATTCTTTACACCCCGTAAGATCCCGCTTGTGATACGTTATAATACAGTTTCTTTAATTTATCCATGAAGTCCTACACCCGTTCTTCCCATGACTACATTCAGTACGCTAATGACTACCAACACTCGCTATTTAAATAATTATACTTGAAATTTATTAACAAATGTTACAAAACAATCCAATTTTTAAACCCTTCTCCAGCCATAATTCCATCATCTTCCGCGTCAGTATATTCGTCATCATTGTCGATCTTTTTCGTTTCACTTTTGTAACGCGTTGACTGACGAGTACGAACGTTCGATGATTTGTACAAAGAACGAGGAACGTTTACACTAGCCAGGTACTCGTAAAATTCGTCTGATCCTACGGGCTTCTTACTCTTTTTAGATCCCGGTACTGCGTAAATTAATAAATCTATGATATGCGAACCGTTTATGGGACGTCCGCCATAGATTAATTCGCCCTCTTCCGTGACCTCGAAGCCAGGTGAACGTGCTAGAAACTTATACAAAGTCATCGCTTTGCTAAGAATATAGGACGGGATTACCGCGGCTATATCGCTTTCCCAATTTTTAGTCTTTAATTTGTTAATATTCCGTTTAACGTTTCGATTTATTCGTTGCTGTAATTTGTGAGTATAAATCCTTATTTTGTCGGTGTTATGTAAATTTCGTCGATTCATAACCTCGCTAGGATCATTTTGCAGTTCAAGAGTTGTATCTAAATTCGGTTTTATCAGGTTTTTTTCCGACGTTACTCGGGGATTTGATTGAAGTCTTTTCAAAACGTCCTCCGGTACTAAAATCATCTTCTTGGCCATGGTTTAGTTCTTAATAGCTTTACTAATGGCGGCTCCAGCCGCCGAACTGAGAATCGATAGAATTCCTGGAATTAACAAAGGAAGGAAACCGCCTTTTTGCCTGAGAATTTCCCTTCTTCTCGCGGTAGGTAACTTCCTGGTCAGTTGACGTAATACCGAACAGTGTTTCTTTAATCGAGTCCTTTCAGTTTCTGACAATTTCACGTTACCTCGCAATACATTTATACAACATTCGATTAAGGTTAATATTTCATTTTGAGAAGCGAATTTAATGGCGGCTTTCCTTTGACGAGGGTTGCACGAGGTCAAAAATTTGAGAAAATTCACGTGTTGACACAATTTCTTTGGGCAAACCATTTCGCGGTTTTATGAGCTTTCACGAGTGGAAAAGTGTCGTAGTCTTGATGGAACGTGCCACACGTATCCGTTTTGAGCTTGATTGACGAAAGTTTCGGACACCCGTACTCTTCAATGTTAATTACATTCGCGTTCAAGTACCTGGAAAAAAAATTGCGACTTTTCTAATCCTTTCGTAAAAAACGTCGAAGCCTTCTGCAAGATCACGTCGATGATCTCGTTTTGCTTAAAATAATCATGATCGCCTTCACTCCACCGCAAATCGCAAAATGTTTTTGGTTAACCACACGCATTGCCTTTTATCCTTGAGCGAAAGTTCCCTAAATGGATACGGCGGCTTTATTGTCCAGACCCAACTCTCGCCCGTTTCCGAAACTACTAAAGCGATTTCTTTTACAATCCATTGACCTCGAGCACGTAAAAAATTGGCTTCGATAAATCCAGGCATTCTAAAATAATAAATAAAAGAACCGTTTCTTTACTTAACGCTCTTAAAAACAAACACTTTTTTATCATTCTCTTACTCAAGTTTTGAACGGGTCTCGTCAAGGGCTCGGAACGAAATGGATCACAGAAGAATTGTCGAGTGATTTATATACATATCTTAACGACTTATTTGGGGAAGTAAATAGCGTGTTCTTCCCCTGGTAAAATCCCCGATCGTAATCTGTAATTCTCGAGTGTGTTCGGTTTTAAGTCGACAAAGAGATAACCGTATGGTCGAGCTACGGCTTGTCTAAACGCGTCCGTGACGTATTTACTATTTCCCGGAGATATTTGTTTCGCAATTTGAATGATCGCTGACTGATCTCGAGGAGATTTGAAAATAACTAAATAATGCGAATTTAAATTCATCGTTCTAACTTGTTTCCCCGGATAATATAAATTTTGCATAATTAAAAATAAAGAGGAATTCCGATGATGAGTGCCCCTACAAAATAAGTTAGTCATTTCCTGGTTATTCGCTATCTCGCACAATAAGTCGTCTAAAATAACGAAATTTCGAACATTCGGGTCGAGTGTTTCCGTATCTAAGAGTCCCTGATAAAACTCCACCGAAGGTGTATGTTGTAATACGTTATTAAATAAATCGGTCTGATATTCCGTATAACACCAAATAATTCTTTCCGGTGGTGGAACGACGCAAACATTAATATGCTTTATTAACTTAGCGACGAAGACTGATTTCCCCGATTGGGTAGCTCCGGAGATAATTCCGTTAAATGGATGATGTAGCCTTATATCGACGTCACTCATATTGAACGACCGATTTGTTCGGAATCAATACCACAAATGTTATCGTTTTCTTTTCATTTATTTCATTTATAATAAATTTTCTTTCGAGTTACAAATAATATCGTTTAGCATTCCTTTACAAAATTCACGCTTAGAAATGTTTTATTTAAGAATTCATCGTGCACCTCGTGATAATTGATCCTTTTCACGGCGTCGAAGTACTTTTCCCTTACTCGAGACGACCAGTCCGGGAGTAAACACTGATGTTTCAGTTGAGATGGGTGATCAACTTCGCACCCGGTGCATGTTATTTCTTTTATAATTTTTCTCAGTTGCGACATAACGTTTCGTTGAATTACTTTGTAAATCCTTTCGGACTCGCTCAAAAATACTATAATCCGCTCGCACTGATTTAGCAGGGATTCCCACACCTCGAAATTGGCGTTGAACCCTTTCTTAGTCGGTAAATACGTCCAGTAACTCGACCCGGTTCCAGGGATCATTTCTCGAATATCTACGACACGCTGATTTCGATACTCGCTTGTTTCGACGCGTTTGAAAGAATCTCCTAGAAACGAAGAAATTGGGGAGGTCTCTTCGTTCTTCAAAAACGACGTGATTGCATTTCTATTATTCCAAAGTTCTTCGAATTCCGTTTGCGACAAAGTAATACCGGAAGTCCCGTCGATAAATCCTAATCGAACCCGACGGTCCGGAGTGATTGTCGCGATCTTTTTACGAGAGAGTTGGAATACCCCGCCTTCAACCCTTAAAACGTCAAAATTTAAAAAATCTCTTCCAAACTTATAAAGTAAAAATAAGGGACTTACATGGTGAAACAATCTTTCTCGATCCTTTTCCGGGAGACGAATGATCTTCCGACCCGCGGTTAGCGGGTTTTATACTGATTCTTATCTACCCCACGTCATTGCAACGCGAATTTCCCGACACGTCATAGTCTCATGCGTTACTTCTGAATTTGGTTCGCGTTATATTTACCTCATGGAATTTTCCCATCCATTTCGAAAACAAAACACTCGATCTTTACCCTCTGTCTTTCCCCAGCTGTCTAGGAGCTTCGGAATCAAACAAGATGAGCCGGACATATTACAAACCCCGAAAAAGTTTCAAAAATTTCTTATCTAGTGCAAAAAAACAATATGGTCACACCCAGAATCATCACCATGGTGGGATCGACAGTAGGCCTATTTCCCACCTACTCACATTCTTTTCTAACTTCTGAAGATTTTCCTCTCGAAAGGTTTCAAACACAAGAAGTTTTCATAAACACGAACTTTTCTATTTCGTACCTCAAGGTTAAACTATAAAATATTGGATGTTATGGATTACATGACTATTCAACTGTAATTAACCCAGGTCTCTGGAAAATAAATATTCTTTGGCTACTGAAGTTTGATTTTTAGTCATTTCACCCTCCAACTACAAAAACTGTATTTTAATTCATGTGTGCTTTACTCTCTTTGTTTCACCATTATGATGAATTAACTAAGCTACCCTGTGTTGCTTTGTGCAACTCAACCAACACTTCTAAAATCTTCCCTAAACCATCCAATAATTGTGCCTGTGCATAAAGAAGAAACAAAACCCTTTCTCAAATATATTAAAGGTTATAAAAGTCCTCCCTTTTGTAGTCGAATAGACCGCTTAAAATATGTTTTTAATGAGAGAATTATTTGAAAGTTGAACCCCTTCTCCCTTGAAAAAAAAGGAAATTTCATGATAAAATGTTTTAGGAAAATGGAATTGTTGTTGAAAAATCTGAGAAAAGTAATTTTTTATTTAATTAATTTATAGGAAATAAATCCACTACCAGTAAAATCAGGAGATTGAATTAAATTCTAAAGAGTAGTAAAATACGAATTGTCTTTCAAATTATATGGCCAAAAATATCCGCGCTTCAGTCAACTGGAAAAACTCTTATCATTTTGTTTTTAAGGCTTGGGCAAACAAACCCCTTTTTATATAATATCTGTTCCTTCAGTCTTTATTCGTATTAATCTATTATAAAATAATTTTTTGCCTCTATAACGTCATTCATTCGAAGATTCAGTAAGATGTTCCTGAGCATATTGGCTCAAACCAAGTGTCAGTCATAATTTTATGGGAAAGTTTAAATAATTTGGTAGGCGATTGGTAACTTAATTCACCATTGATAGGCTAGTGGTAAATTAACTCACCATTGGTAGGCGTCTGCTAAACTAAAGAAGTGGATAATTAAAATATTTGAATTAATGTCTGGACCCTGGTTACCCTTAAATATGTCCTTCAAAGCTTTTACAATCACCCATTGCATAGACTCACCATGGATTAATCAAAACGCGTCTTGGATTTAACCAAGACCTAAAAAGTATCGATAAGAACAAGGTTAATCACTTGACTGAATGCGCAGATATTGAAACTTTTTTCATTAAAACTTACATGTTTAAGAAAGTAATGTACCATCACCCTATTGCATTGAATAAACTTATTTTACTACCACAGTAGTAAATTTTTCCCTCTCAATAATTTGAAAAATTTACTTATCTCGGGTTTTCGAGCACAATTCCATTCCCCGAAAACATTTTATAACTACATTTATTATCACTTTTAAGAGAGTACGTGTATGACATTGTGTCGTTAATAGGTTGCTAACATATCCCCGTTCATGCCCTGTACGCTTCATAGTGAAACCTTTTGTTTTAGTGCAAATTTCAACAACGGCAGCACGTTCAATAGGGGCGCTATGATTTTTAGCCATATCGTAGTATACGATAGGCTCTTAGTTTGACCCGAGCCGTCCGTAGTAGTAGTAGTAGTAGTACTAGTAGTAGTGGCCGGGGTTGTCGCTTCGTTATCGCCAGATTTTAGCTTAAAAGGAACTTTATATTACCACAACCCACCCATAGGGGTTACTGGGCTCGTTTAGAGATTTAATTTTAATTAAAGTTTTTTCAGGTCAAACCCGGGAATCGAACCCGGGACGCTGGCGTAGAAGACAAACATTCTACCACTGAACTATAGAGACTTGATAGAAACCCCGAGTTTTTTATTATTTATTTTTATCTCTAAAATGTCGGGGTGATGTGGGGTGGGGTACCTCTTAATTTGTGGGGTCGGATACTTATGAATTTGTATGTTTGGGGTTTTTATATTTATTTTCTTTTTATGTATGTGCTAATTACATAGATAACGATTTTCCCCGTTTCCTACCGCGCTCCTCATGTGTTTCGTTCTCGTTCGGTAGCTATCGTCATCTATGTTATGTTTGACTGGAACGTTTTGGCGGTTAATTCAAATGTGGGTTTAGATAGAGCTAACATAGTGTTAAATGAGCGTTATGCGTTTGATCATTTTAGCATTGCTAATGGTAATTCGAGGGGATAATCACTAAAATGCGTAATCACTATAACTAAACTTTCTCTTTCAAAAGTTTCTGGGCATAAGTCCTTGTTAGAAATTTATAAGATGCGATAAGTGTGCATCGGCATAAGTCTATGTTGTAAACTCATCGAGGGGATTATCACTAAAATCTATCTGTTCTTCGATTCGCCGGAATATTAGAATTACAGCATAAATAAATTTATACGGTCATAATTTAATCACTGTTTAGAGTAGGGAATCGAGGGGCTATTCACTCTGATTTTATGTACGGTAAATCATTTAAGCATTGAAAAAGATAGCGCTATTCACTCATTAGGGTAAGGTATAGAGGGGTTATCCACTCATTAGGGTAGGGTATAGAGGGGCTATTCACTCTTGTTTTTACGTAGAAAGGGTCTATAGCAGCGTCGGTTCTATGCCATGGCGTTTCTATGGTTAGGCCAGGACAGATAGGCCAAAAAAGGGCTTGACCTAGAACATTTGAACATAAAGATGAAAATTGGTACATGGGTTGTTTTTAACCCAACAAAAAATATACTAAAAGTCCCCTGCTGTAGAGCGCGAGCTTTCGCCGCCATCTTGGAAAATGGCCGCCGGGAATTACAGCTACAATGTATTCCACGTTCTTCTTAAAAATTATGAAAATTGGAAAACATTATGATTGGAACCACATGAACATCATGGCAAAATTTTACAGCTGTGTTCAATAGTTCGGTCGCCATATTGGAAAATGGCCGCCGTGAATGCTAGGTACAGTATATATCACCATGTTGTTGGAAAATTATGAAAATTGATAGGTATTATAATCAGAGTTCTGTGAACCTCATAGTAAAATATTGAAGCAATTAGTCAGATAGTTTGGCCACCATGTTGGAAAATGGCCGCCGTAAAATATTGAAGCCATTAGTCAGATAGTTTGGCCGCCATGTTGGAAAATGGCCGCCATCAATGTCATTTAGATACAGTATACGGTTGAAAAATTATGAAAATTGGTAATAACTATGTTGAAGACCGTCTAAACATGATATTTGAATATTGAAGACGTGCTACTGATAGTTTGGGCGCAATCTTCGAAAATGACTGCTTGAAATGCCAAATATATTACCGATATATAAATTTTTTCGATATTTTTTTATTGAGTAGGTGAGTTTCATGAACGTATTAAACGCCATAAAAATAACTATTTTCGAGTCTAAATTATCGACCCCTCTTCAAAAATGGTCGCTGGAATATTACTATCCTAAAATCTGGAAAAAAGTAAAGCAAAACCATATTACTCGGATTTTGGTTAGGAAAAATCATTTCATATGGGGTATGTACATTCTAGTGTCGTTAAGGACTAGATTTAAGACACATTTTTAACATTACGTTCATATTTCTCTCCTTCCTGATCATTTTTTATTACGGCTAATACCTTGACAATGACCACACATTGTCCAGCAAGATAATCCTGATCGTCTACATTCACAGTTCTTTATACAAGAGGTTCTGCAGACTGCAGGTACAAATAATGAGTGTTAAAAGTTCATCTGATGCCGGAAGGAGAATGGTGTGAATTGTTCTTCGACTTTCGCTATCGCGAACCAATCCCCACTGTTCGGGATTAAATCGTTTCCTAGCTATTGTTGGACTTGAAGATACGCTTGGAAAAAATGTAGTTTTGCGGCGTCGGTTGTTGGATGAAGCTTAGCGAGATCAAATGAGGACTTGACAGTATGTGTGGCAACGGTTCCATTGATTGATTATCTGTCACGTAAATTAAAGAAGTGTTCTCTTAACATTTTTAACTCAAAGGACTTGTCGTGGCGGAGTGGTCCCGAGTTCGGTGTGACGGTTCGGGAGTTCCTTGGGTTCGCCCTTGGTTCAGACCGTTCCTTGCCCCATTCCGTGAAGGTTTTGCCCGACCTTTTCGCCGCCGCCCAGGTGTTGCCTTGGCTCGCCCCCTCTATTGGCAACCCTCTAGGGGTCGCGGATACACTATTTGTTTGGGACGTATGGCACTGTTGTGCTTGGAGAAAACTCACCCGTCCCCTGGAGTCTTCTGCTGCCTTAATCCATCCCTGTCACCGACCACCTCCTGACTGGGCTCGCCGCTGACGGTGTTCAGCTTCTGTCACCTGCTTAAACGGCGTTTGTCGGGCCCACTGGCCGATCCCGTGTTCCATGACGGGTTCCAAGGGTTCTGACATGCAATTATTATGAAAAATCTTCAGGATGACGATGAATATTAATGAAATGTTAGAGATTTGTCTAAAATCTAATCTTAAACAACATTAGAATGTATAAACCCCATATTAAATCATATTCTCTAATCAACATGTCGAGAATAACAGCTTTGAATAACTTTTCTTTCTTTCCGAATTTAGGGCAATGATTTTCGTGTGGCCATTTTTAAAGATGGCGTCGATAATTTCAACTTCGAGATATCCATTTTTTTGTGTTTTATTACGTTAATGAAAATCATCTATTCAAAATAGGAATTTCAAAAAGATTTACATATTTGAAATATATTTAGCATTTCCAGCAGCCATTTTCGAAGATGGCGCCCAAGCTAACTGTAGCACGTCTTCGATATTCAAGTATGATGTTAAGACGGTCTTCAACATAGTTATTAACAATTTTTATAATTTTTGAACCATATACAGTATCTAAATTATTTTGATGGCGGCCATTTTCCAACATGGCGGCCAAAATATCTGTTTAATGGCTTCAATATTTTACTGTGAGGTTCACACAGCTCTGATTATCATACCTATCAATTTTCATAATTTTCCAACAACATGGTGAAATATACTGTACCTAGCATTCACGGCGGCCATTTTCCAATATGGCGGCCAAACTATTGAACACAGAGCTGTAGCATTTTGCCATGATGTTCATGTGGTTCCAATTATTATGTGTACCAGTTTTCATAATTTTCGAAGAAGAACGTGGAATACATTGTAGCTGTAATTCTCGGCAGCTCTTTTCCAAGATGGCGGCGAAAGCTCGCGCTCTACAGCAGGGGACTTTTAGTATATTTTTTGTTGAATCAAAAACAACACATGTACCAATTTTCATCTTTATGTTCAAATGTTCTAGGTCAAACCCTAAAAGTCCTGGGCTAGGTTCGCAAGCAGTATAGCCCAGGAATTTTAGGCTTTGACCTAGAACATTTGAACAAAAAGATGAAAATTGGTACATGTATTATTTTTGACCCAACAAAAAATACATTAAAAGTCCCCTGCTGTAGAACGCGAGCTTTCGCCGCCATCTTGGAAAATGGCCGCCGGGAATGCCAGCTTCAATGTATTCCACATTGTTCTTCGAAAATTATGAAAATTAGTACACATTATGAACGGAACCACGTGAACATCATAGTAAAATTTTACAGTTCTGTGTTTGATAGTTTGGTCGCCATATTGGGAAATGTCCGCCGTGAATGCTCGATGCAGTATATTTCACCATGTTGATGGAAAACTATGAAAATTTATTGATGCCATTATCAAAGCTGTGTGAACCTCATTGTAAAATAGTGAAGCTATTCATGGAATAGTTAGGCTGCCATGTTGGAAAATGGCCGCCGGGATTGTCATTTTGATACAGTTTGTTTTTCAAAAATTATGAAAATTGTTAAGTATATTGTTGAAGACCGTCTTTACATCATACTTGAATATTGGAGACTTGCTGCTGATAGTTTGGGCGTCATCTTGGAAAATTTCTGCTGGATATGCTAAATATATTTCAAACACAAATATTTTCGATATTCCTATATTGAGTAGATTATTTTCATTAACGTAATAAACAAAAAATTGCCACCCCCAAGTCGAAATTATCGTCGCCATCTTTAAAAATGGCCACTAATAAATTATTACCCTAAATTCTGAAAGAAAGAAAAGTTATTCAAAGCTGTAATTCTCAAAATATGGGAAAACAATTTAATATGGGGTTTATACATTGTAGTGTTGTTAAAGATTAGATTTAAGACAAATCTCTTACATTTCGTTCATATTCATCGTCAGCCTGAAGATTTCTTCACAATAATTACTAGTCAGAAAACTTGATTAGGCGCTGCACCCTGCTGGGGGCCTTAACAGCGCCCCCCCCCCAATTCGAAATTGAACCAGCGGAACAGCTGTCAAGGCACACGGAATCGGCCAGCGGGTTCGACAAACGCCCCTTGAGAAGGTGACAGAAGCTGGACACTGTCAGCGGCGTGCCCAGCCAGAAGGTGGTCTGTGACAGGGAAGGGTTTAGGCAGCAGAAGGTTCGAGGGGACTTGGGAGTTCCCTCCAATCACAGCAGTGCCATACGGCCCAAACAAAGTGTCCACGACCTTCAGAGGGTTGCAAATAGCTGGGAGAGCCAAAGGCAACACCTGGGCGGGGGCGAAGTGGCCGAGCAAAACCTTGGGGAACGAGGCATGGAACGGTCTAAACCAAGGGCGAACCCAAGCAACTCACGAACCGGCACCTCAAACTAGGCCCCCACAGCCACAACAGGCCCATTTTTTCTGCTCCATTACAGCTAGTACCACGACAATGTCTACGCATGGCTGAGCAAACTAATTGGGATCGTCTACATTCACAGTTTATTACACCTGAGGTTCCGCACTTAAAGATGATGAGTATTAATTGTTGGTTTTGAATGGCGTGAATGGGACTTTGGATTCGGCATCGTGTATCCATCCCCATTCTTCGGGGTTTAAATTGTTTCCTAGCCATTGTAGTAGCGGAATATCTTGGTTCTTTTGCTAGACTATCACACCCGAATTGGAACGTCTTCATTCTTAACTCTGAAACCAAACCACACGAAGAAGAAAATCTCAAATCGAGACATTTGAGAAAAAAGGTTCCGAGAACACTTCTTTCATTTAACATTAATAATAATAATAATAGTTTATTCCAAAGATATACAAAATTTGTTTGTTGGGACATGGCTAAGTCGTTGAACGACTTTTAAGCCAGGAGGTTTTTACATGTTTAATTGGTGTATGCTTTACAACATCTTTTTACATATAAAGATAACAACGTTATTTATTAACATTAAGTTTTAAGGTTTCATTAATGTGAATTTGGTGTGAACGAACGTTCGTGCTAATTTCTTAAATTCTATGATACTCAATGTGCTAGATGGGGATAGTTCGTTAAATAAATTAACTCCACGACAATATATAGAATTCAGTTTGAGGGAAGAGCGGGCGAAGGGGCAGTCCAGTATGTAAGGTTTGCGGTAAAGTATTTCGACAGGGCGCTGTAGACGAAGGGGTTATGGAGGTTATGTGTTAGAGATTTGAATATAAATACAAGCGAACAGTAGTCGATTACTTCGTATATGTTGGGGATATTTAGAGCTTCGAAAATCGGGGCAGTGTGTTCAAGGTATGGTTTTAGGTCGGTTATTCGGATGGCTCTTTTTTGAATTTTGAAGATTCTGTCTAGGCTTTGCTTTGTTGTGTTACCCCATATGAAGGTGCAATAGGTCAGGTGACAGTGAAATAGTGATTGATATAGCTAAACCCGAAGAGTTTTATTTAAGATATTTTTAACTCTGTTCAGTAGGTGAGTAGTGTAGGTGAGCTTTCTTATTGTTAGCTCTGTATGTGTAGACCATTGTAGCTGTGGGTCGAATGTTAAACCTAGATATTTATAGGTTTCTACTTCATTAATAGTGTTCTGACCAAGTAGGACCTTTCCCGTGGGTGTTCGGAGTTTGTTTCTATTAGAGAAGATCATGTAAACGGTTTTTTCGACATTGACCTCTAAAAAGTTATCTTTAAGCCATTTATCTATCTTACACAGTTTCCTGTTAGTGTTTTGTATTAGAATTTCAAGATTGGGGCCACCTCCTAGAAGGAGGATATCGTCGGCATATAGAGTAATGTCCTCGTCTTGATCATAATTTGCTATGTCATTGATAAAAATATTGGAAAGGAACCCTGCGGGACGCCTTGGTAAACGATTCTGGGAGCGGACAGAGTGCCGTTTAATTTTGTCTGGGCTGTTCTAGAGACGAGATAGGATGTAAGCCAATTCAGGCCGGTGCTTCTGATGCCCATTCTGATTAATTTTTCAATCAGGCGTTTGATATGGACGCGATCAAAGACCTTCTTAAGGTCTAAAAACACGAGGGGGTAGACGCTCTGGATCTCTGTGTACACCTGAGTTCAAAAGAGTTCAGCTTTGACAGTGCATTGAGTTCAAAGCCATCGGAACTCAGAGTTCAGCTTTGACAGTACATTGAGTTCAAGACATATTTTACACCTGAGTTCTCAACTGTCTACCCCCTCGTAAAAACACTCCCAAGGAGTATTCGCTTTTGTCTAGCCAATTTAGGATTTTTTGTACACTTCTGCTAGGGCCGATTCTACGCTACTTTTCTCTCTAAATCCGTATTGATTTTTGATGATCACATTGTATTTATTGGAAAATGATAATAATCTTGTGTAAAATGCTTTGTCAAAGATGGTAGCAAATACAGATAAAACACTTATAGGGTGGTAACTAGATGGCTCATTGCGTTCACCTTTTTTTAAAGATGGGGGTTATAATCGATCTCTTAAGACATTCTGGGTATTTTCCGCTTGTAAAGGAGAGGTTTATAAGATCGGTTAGTGGTTTAATTAGGAAAGGGGCTGCAATTTTGATGATTTTGGGTGAGATTCCGTCAAAGCCCGGAGCAGAGTTAGGTTTAAGGGCTTTAATTATGAGTAGTACTTCATTTTCGTTGATGCCATGTAAAAATAGTGAGTTGGGGATACAAAGGACACCATCCAAGTTTAGGTTGTAGTTGTCTTTATTTGGGAGATCCTGATGGTCGGGATTAAAAAACATGTTGAAAGTGTTAGGGGTGGCATCAATACTAGGGTTTGGTTTTTTATTTTCCCTTCCAATGAGGTAGTTAATAGTTTTCCAAGTTTTTTTTGGGTTATTTTGCGTTTGTTGAAGGGAATATTTAAAATATGCTAGTCTGGCATTACTAGGGTTCTAAATCGGTAAATTACCATCGTAATTTACACGGTAATTTACCAGGGTAACTGTAATTTACGATTTTCCCGGGTAAATTACGAAAACGGTAATTACCCTGGTAATTTACCGTCGTAAATTACCACGATGGTAATTTACCACCGAATTCTCATGTCTTTCTCTTGGAAAATGGTCTAAAAGCTCCATATTTTGCTCTAGCCGCGCATGCACACTTATTTCTTTTCATGAGACATGAGTAAGTCATAGAAATCGAACAGTAAGCGTGGAAGAAATATGATTAAGGAAATGAAATTTTATTTTCTGGTCTATTCTTGTTATCGAGTTTCTTTGCGTCAGCTGGAAACCCTATAGTTGTTAGAATTTTGTAGAGATGGGCCGATACCAATATCTGTATCGGCACCGATATAGGTTTAAACTGGTATCGGCCCATCTCTTGAATTTTGTTCTAAAAACGTGAAATAGCAATAATTCACAAAATGGGTAAGAAGAAGAAAGTGGATGTAGCTGTTCAAAAGTATTATGTGAACTGCAAACATCAAAACTCGGTATTTAAATAATGTACGACACTATGCTTTGAAAGGTATAGCTATGTTCAAGTGGTATTTTTCAATATTTAGCTTAGAAACGATCAATATAATTTATTTTTGAATTTTCGTAAATTACCATGAACGGTAATTTACGCGGTAAATTACCGCGTAATTTACCATTTTCCAAAATTACCGTAATTTTTGAACCCTAGGCATTACGTGTGAGATTATTGCAGTGGTTACGAGCTTGCCGATAAAGTTCTTTGTTTACCGCGGTAAGTTTCCTTAAGGCCAGCTTACGAAGTTTATCTTTAACTTTAATTGCTTGTTTGATGTTGCTATTAATCCAATTGTGTGATGTTCCTTCGAATACGACCATTTTGGGAAAACTTTCAATGTATATGCGGGTTATGTTTCCAAGAAATTCGCCAAATGCGTTGTCAATGTTGTCTGCGTTGTTAATTAAGTCCCAATTTGTTTGGGCCACCTCAGTTAGAAAGTTGGATATATTGCGGTCAGAGAGGTTAGTGATTTTAATTTTATCAGTTTTGTGTAAGGGTAATCGGAATTTGAGAAGAAGAGGATAATGATCTGACACGTTATAGTCGCTTAAAACACTAAGGTCTACTGCTAGGGTCGAATAACAATGATCGAGCAGAGTACTAGTAAAGTTATTAGATCTAGTTGGTAATGAAACGGATTGGGCGAGACCATAGCATTGGGTTAGGTCGAGGAGGCGTGTTGACTTTGAGTTTTTATCGAGTAGGTCCACGTTAAAGTCACCTATTACAATTTTTGTACTGCCGGGGGAGCCAAGAGCATTAATCAAAGTTTCGAATTCGACTAAAAAATTGTCAAAGTTTCCCTAGGGTCTATAAACTACACTTAAGAAGGCGCTGGCAACTTGTATGGTAAAGGTTTCCATTACTGGTGAAAAGACGCAGCCCACATCATGTATCTTATAGTCTATGTTATTCCTTAAGTAGAAGCCAACACCTCCGCCAACGCGACCCTGGCGGCCATGGCCTGCGAATTTGAAATTAGGGTAGTACTCATAATTGTCTCCTATGAACCATGTTTCAGAAAGGCATAAATGTCAATATCAATATTGGAGAGGGTTTTGTGGATGGCCTGAAGATTGGCAAAGTTTACGCGGGCGCTACGGATATTACTGTGTAACATATTTAGCATACTTTTATTGGAGATAGGTTGAAAGATTATTCAAAATTTAAGAACAAAAGTAATGAAAGATAGTATGAATTATAGCGGCGATTTGAGTTATTTAGTTTTTACAATTTTATCTTGCACGAAGTCGTATTTGAAGGCACTACCTCCAATTTCTATCATATTTGTTGCTATCCATTTATGTGGTTCTGGTCTGCGCGTTCTGGCATACTGTCGTAGTTTATAGCGTGCATGGAGTTGGTTTGGCGTATAGTCGTGCTCGATGTAGATTTGTGAACCATGGAGTTTGGGGATATTTTTTAGGATTTGCATTTTTAGGTCGTACGATTTGGCCTGATAAATAACTTTCCTATCTTGGCCGTTAGAAAAAGGGCCTCTGCGAAACACTTCGTCTGGTGTCACGAACACCTCAACCTCGAGTTTTTTATTGAGCAGGTTGTTAACGCTTTTGCAAAGTTGGTCGCGTGATTCGGTCTCGCTGTCTTTGAGACCTCTGATAACCAAGTTTTTCCGCCAAATTGTGACCTCGAGATTGTCTATGCGCATACGGGTTCTCTCAGCATCTGATCTTGATTGCTTCCTTATATCTACTAGGTCATTTTCAAGTTCGGTAACTCTTATTTTAAGTGGGGCAATATCTTGGATTTCTAATTGGACTTTATTTAGGATAGTTTCAATACGGGTTTGGTTATCTTCTATTTGGTCAACTTTCATATGGGTGTTGTATAAGTCAGTACGAATTGATTTTAGGTCGCATTGTATGTCGTCTATTTTGCCAGAAATGGCTTTAAGTTCATTCAAAATTACGCTTGTATCATCATTGGGCATTTTCGGGGGTGGACTTGAGTTAGAGTTAGTTTTCTGGCGGGTTCTCATGTATGCTTATCAGAAATGTTGTACGCGGCCGGGCAGAGTTCGCTTAATCTACTGTAAGAGGAAGAAAAGGTGGTACTGACCTATTGTAATACAGAAGTTTTGAGATTAGAGTGATTCAAACAGGCTCTTCGGAACTCTGCCGGCGTTCTGCGGTGCGCAATGTTCTTGAGGCTAGTTGAAAGTTCGTTTAGTTTACTGACACAGCGGGGCGTCGCGTAATCGCGATCCGCGGGTAAAAATAAGTCCGGGTGTGTGGTTTCCCGTTGGTGATTCTTAAATTTTTTTCTATTTTTTAATTTTTAATTTTTTAATTGGACGACGGGAAATTTGGGCTCCAATTTAAAGTTGGCTTGACTGCGGTATCCGGAAAAAGTTCCTTCGGTTTCGATCGTAGTTAAATCTTTTAGGATTGGATTGGAGTCCCTTTTGGAAGAATGGTGCAGGCTGCTGGGCGTACATAAACCGACGGTCGTCCGAATTTGCGAGCAAAGCAGGATACGTTGAAAAGCATATACTTGGATAGTGATCCACCCGCTTCCTCGTTGCTTCCTATTGTAATACAGAAGTTTTGAGATTAGAGTGATTCAAACAGGCTCTTCGGAACTCTCCCGGCGTTCTGTACATGCTGTAACTGGATGTGGTTATGATAAGGCGTGGTTTGAAGTAATGACAGATAATCAACATCATAAAAATACGTTGAGAGTTTTTAATGTCAATATTAAGTCAACAATAGCTAGGAAACGATCTAGTCCCGAACACTGGGATGGGTTCGCGATCTCTCCTACCTGCATCAGATGAACTTATAACACTTACTACTTGTAACTCAAGTCTGCAGACCATCTTGTGTAAAGAGCTGTGAATGAAAACGATCGGGATTGGATTTCTCGGCAATGTGCGGTCATTGTCAAGGCATTAGTTAAAATAAAAAAAATCTTCAGGATGACAGTAAATATGAACGAAATGTTCAAAACGTGTCTTACATCTAATCCTTAATGACACTAGAATGTATAAACACCATATTAAACGATATTCCCTAATCAACATCTGAGTAATATAGCTTTAGTTTTCTGTGTTTCAGATATTAGGAAAGTAATCTTTCAGCGACAATTTTTAAAGATGGGGTCGATCTTAGACTTGGAAATAGTTATTTTTATGGTGTTTAATACGTTCATGAAAATAATATACTAAATAAAGAAATATCGAAAAAAATTATATATCGGTAATATATTAGGCATTTCCCGCAGAAATTTTCCAAGATGGCGCCCAAACTATCAGCAGCACGTCTCCAATATTCAAGTATGATGTAAAGACGGTCTTCAGCAATATACTTAATAATTTTCATAATTTTTGAAAAATAAACTAATCTAAATGACAATCCCGGTGGCCATTTTCCAACATGGCGGCCTAACTATTCCATGAATGGCTTCAATATTTTACAATGAGGTTCACACAGCTTTGATAATGACATCAATAAATTTTCATAATTTTCCAACAACATGGTGAAATATAGTCCACCCAGAATTCACGGCGGCCATTTTCCAATATGGCGACCAAACTATCAAACACTGAGTTGTAAAAATTTACTGTGATGTTTAGGTGGTTCCAATTATAATATGCACTAATTTTCATAATTTTTGAAGAAGAATGTGGAATACATTGAAGCTGGCATTCCCGGCGGCCATTTTCTAAGATGGCGGCGAAAGCTCGCCCTCTACAGCAGTGGACTTTCAGTATATTTTTTTGGGTCAAAGACAACACATGTACCAATTTTCATCTTGATATTCAAATGTTCTAGGTCAAGCCCTTTTTTAGCCTATCTGTCCTGGCCTAGTAGGGGCGTGCATGATATTCGTATATATTGCAATATAGCCTGCGTTCACCGAGTCGCGTGATCTACGACGCTGTGGCTCGACTCTGCTACTTAGTCTGTATATCTTCCGTATTAAGAGAAGTAAATCAAGTTCATTTACTTCTGGTATTAACGGTTTTTAAAGGAATATGGGATTTTTAAACTTGTCGCTGTGAATCTTCCTATAGTAAATGTAGTATTTCTAGTAGTCCCAGAGACTTCTAGTAGCACTCTGTATGCATTTGGTAGAATAGTTTTATAGAAATTGAAATGGTAGAAGTTATTTATAAAATAAGATTTGTTTGAATATTTAAACTTCAATTTGGTCGAATTATTTCGTAGTTGTCCTATTTTATGGCGAGGAATGCTCTCAAAAACAATTACTATTTGCTGACCTTAGAAAGTAATTCACACAGAATTCTAGAGCAGCTTAACGCGTAATTGAGTGGGCTAGTGCCTTGGTGACGAGGCCAGCGAAAGACAAGGCAGGAGAATTCAACAAGGTGTACTTCTAGCAAGGTGAATGTATACAACTATATATACTACATCCTCCTTGTTCGTATCGGGCGCAGCAGAGGCTAAAGCAGACTACCCTAAATGGTTTTGTCATTGTTACCGTGTAGTTATATGGTATTTTCCACAGGAAAACTCTTAAAAGTGATAATAAATGTAGTTATAAAATGTTTTCGGGGAATGGAATTGTGCTCGAAACCCGAGATAAGTAAATTTTTCAAATTTTTGAGAGGAAAAAAAAATACTACCAGTAAAATAAGTTAATTCAATGAAATAGGGTGATGGAACATTACTTTCTTAAGCATGTAAGTTTTAATTAAAAAAAGTTTCAATATCTGCGCATTCAGTCAATTGATTAACCTTGTTTTTATCGATACTTTTTAGGTCTTGGTTAAATCCAAGACGCGTTTGATTAATATCTGTTACTTCGGTCTTAATTTTTATTAATTTTGCGTACATGCGGTGGTGATTAATTTATTTCAGTGCTCATTCCCGCAATAGACTGCGAGTTTGTAGCTAAGGGGACGTCACATCAATATTTTTAGTCTTAATTTGAGCTGAAGAAATAAGATATTATATTAGGGTGTGATGTCATGACAAAGATTTTAGTTCGACTATTTCTGATGAACCCAGACCAGAATCTACTAGTTGCTTTCACGCTAATTTTGAACTCCATTTCCAATGTCATTGTGTCAACAAGATCTTATTCAGAACGGATATTTCTCTTAACCTTTACACGAGATTCAACATATAGATTACCATCTTTTGTGATTAACTTTAACCTAATTTAAGAAACTAAAATAGTATTTTTTTGTTAAAAATGACATTAAATAAGACAACTAGCAATAAGTTGGCAATATTTCGGGGGAAAAGAAATACAGTTTTATAGTATTTTGGAAAAGCTGGCAATATCATAATAATTATATAATATAAATATAACGCGTCTTAAAAAGATTTTCTATTCCGTACAGTGTGGTAGTTTGGCATATTTTATTTTTCGCTCTGTCCTTAAGTACAATTTTAATTGGATTTAGCCATTGAGATAGATGACAAATGATTAGCCAGCGTACTACGGGAGTCTGGCAATGGAAATGTGCTTAGATTTTTCATTGAATATAGGAAATAATAAGATCAACAATTTGTTAGTAGTTATTATGAAACTAATGGTAACTATTTTACCTTTGATAAATAAAGTCAAATGAGAGTTACAGTAGTTTATTGATGACAAAAGTTAGGGTTAATAATATTATTTATTTTACATAATAGTTAAAATATAAATTGTAATTTTTAAAAGTTATGGCTGTTCAATAATTACTTTCAAATCATTAAAACAATAAATTGCTTTAAGAATATTTTGGTTAAACCTTTTTTTCAAAGTTAAAACACGCATGATTATTATTTTATTGGAATGTGCTAATGATTTATTTTAAAAACACATTTGGTTTGATAATTCCTACGTTTATTTATAGCACGCAATTTGGAATTATATTTCCCTGGTTGTTATTTATTTATGGTATTCATTATAATTATTTTCCAGTAAATAAAAATTTTGTTGGGCTAATAGTTGCGTATTTTTTAAAGGGTTTCATTCGTAACTTTATAAGGAAAATAATTTTTCACACCAGAAATGCTTTTGAGAATAATTAGTGATTGCGTCCTAACTGGCAAAAAATACACCTTAACGGGGAAAAGCTATGAATAACTATAATTAAATTTAACTGAATCTAAAATGTAAGTTTCACTATGAATACATGAGAGGGATTAAAAAATGTTCAAAGACAGTCATACGTGAAGGTTGGACATAAAAGGTGTGAAAAGTTCAACATAAACGTTAATCATTTTGTTAATCTCTCAAGTGAATAATTCGATGATGAAAAAATATTTATACACATTTAATCCTAGGACTGTAAAATTGAGAATATATAATAGCCAGAAAAATAGTAAGCATGGGTTTTAATGTTAAATTATTTTAGGTATAACAAGTTGGGAAAACCAAAATATTACCTCTCCGAGTCAAGACGACTACTTACAAACTTATTTATGGAAATGTTTCTTAAGTTAAAATTTATGAAATATTAAAGCAGTATACAAAAAGCATAGCAAATATACTGTAAATCAGACGACATTTTACATCCAATAATGTTATACTTGTACACATTAAAATCATCCGATGGGGGAGAAACGGGAAATGAAGAGATAAAACTTTGGAGGGATACTACCTTTACGTGTTTGTAAAGGCCCAATTTTCTAATCCTCAACTGTATGCCCTCTATGTTCAAAGCCATATTCACAACAGGGTTGCCATATAAACACTATCCTCTCGTTTCACCTCAACGATTTTCTCAGTTTGTCAACATGACTGTTAACGTTACATAACACCAAAGCTTATTTGTGGCTACACACACTGAAAGTAAATGCGTACCATAAAAAGCATGAAAACACGAAGCTATTATCCGATTACGATCAGACCTTTCACTGGTCTGGGCTGCGTTCAGCAGAGCTCACCAAAAAAGACAGCGGATTTTGGAAATGTTTACCGGTGAGCTCTGTCGTCATAGCTTTTCTCCGGTCATCGGCGTTTTATAAATGACGCTAGCGCAATAAAGCGTGCAAGGTACCAAGGCTTAACAAAAATTGTATGATAACATATTTATAGAGATAGATAACAACTTTTATAATTAAAATTAGAAACTAGCATATCTCTCAAAATTCTCGCGTGATCAACTGGTTTCACGCCAATTAAATAGCTATAGTCCCATAGAGCTATTTGTATTAATTCATCCATGGTTTTTTCGCCAAGCTGAGAACTACACGTTTTACGTCACGTTATCCAAAAAGCCGACTATTTTCTTTGAAGACCGCGCTAGCTCAGCGCTAAGCACCGTGACGTCAAAATTCAAAAGCAAAATCCCGTTATGTAGGACACTGCTAACAGCGCTGGGCTCTGCTGAATGCGGCCCAGATTAACTTTCGGCTCACTCTGAACCGTTAATGTCTCTGCATTACAGAAACGAAATCCAAACCCAAGCGTTTACTTTTTGGTTCACTAGGCCTATTGACAAATAGAAGTTAATTTGACCGACATAGCAGTGTTCTTCTTGACATCATTAAAGAAAGGATTATGCTATAAACAGATGTAGTATAGCTTAGGTAATATATAAACATCCATTTTAAATAATAATATTAAAAAAACTTTTTGGAATATCAAAATGAAATAGAGCTTTAAAGCTACAAAAGTACTAAATGCATCATAATTACGAAAAATATTTCCACATATTCACTTTATATTAAGGATAAAGGGAATATTATGGTTCTGTAGGATTCCTTTACACATCAAAACAAAACGAACTTCTAACGCAGCGCACTACTGAAACAACGGACGGACACACACAGACAAAAACATAGACTGCTTTTTAACTCTTTCCGTATTAATTTTGAATTGAGAAACAAGATTATCTTAAATATTAAAATGAATATAATTAATATTTAATATTTTCTTCGTTAGTTATTCGCCTTATTGAGCGTTACATCGTTTTAAAAAAGAACAATTAAACATTCTTGAGAGACTTGACTAATATTGGCGTTTGAAATGAAGCATACGCCGGTTGCTTCGCCTTATTCAAATAGGTAGTATATAAGGGTGTCGAACTACAGTTAAAAGCAAGAACAACCGCAATTGCGAAAACCTATCGTGGACAACCCACCCTAGGGAGGCTAGACGTTTCTCGTAACCCTAGCTGATCGCCGCGAATGTCTTAAACCAAACGATGACGATAGAGTAGAAGCCAGGTGTGCAGACTGGTGTCCATGCGGGATGTACAAAAACAAAGACCAGAAGATGGTGGTGTAGAAGCCAGGTGTACAGACTGGTGTCCATGTGGTATGGACAAAAAAAAAAGACCAGAAGATGGTGGTGTTAGAAGCCAGTGTGTACAGACTGGTGTCCATGTGGGATGGACAATGACCAGAAGATGGTGGTGTTAGAAGCCAGTAAGTACAGACTGGTGTTCATGTGGGATGGACAAAAACAAAGACCAGAAGATGGTGGTGTTAGAAGCCAGTGTGTACAGACTGGTGTCCATGTGGGATGGACAATGACCAGAAGATGGTGGTGTTAGAAGCCAGTGTGTACAGACTGGTGTCCATGTGGGATGGACGAAGGCCATAAGATGGTGGTGATTAGAAGCCAGTAAGTACAGACTGGTGTCCGTGTGGGATGGACAAAGACCAGAAGATGGTGGTGTGAGAACTCAAATAGAGTAGCCATTTCCGTGACTGTGAAAGCAGTTCGGAAATGGCGAACACGTTTGCTCCGATTTGGAAACTGCGAACGCGGTCACGTGGGTGTAACAACAGACACACACACAGACACACCCACACAGACAGACACACAGACACACACGATCGTTACAGAACCTCTCCTTGACATACGTCACTCGGAGAGGTAAAAAGGGAAGGGGGAGTTTGTTAAAATACTGCTAATATACTTAAAGATGCTTTTTAAAAAGGGTAGTGATTTGTTGGTGTAGAATCTGCAGTTTAGCTCAGAGAGTTAATGAAGCGCCCTGTATTTCGTTAGTGACATCTTCAATCCAGTTGATTTATTTTTTTTCTATATTTAATACTATTGAACTAAGATGGCGTTAGTGGTTAATGTCGTTAATTGGTAGCTTTTTTTACTGGTTCCATCGCGCTTGGTTTTGTTTTATTGATGTATAGTCTGCAGTTTAGTTCACAGTTAATGAGGAGCCTTGTGTTTCACTATTAAACTAAGATGGCGTTAGTGGTTAATGTCATTAATCGGTAGGTCTTTTTACTAGTTCCATCGCGCTTGGTTTTGTTTTGTTAATGTAGAATCTGCAATTTAGTTCAGAGAGTTAATGATGTGCCTTGTGTTTTTAGCGACATCTTCAGTCCATTTTATTTTTTTTTATATTTATTACCTTTGAACTCAGATAGCATTACTGCTTAACGTCATTAATTGGCAGCTTTATTTTACTAATTCCATCGAGCTTGTTTTGTTTGGCAAACGTCCGTAAAATAACGTTCATAATGATGGTATATTACCTTTAAGCCGTTTTGATGGAAATTGAAATTGAAGTCCAAGGTGATTATGCGGTTAATCACAGTTCGGTTTTTTAGAGTTACGAGTGAAGTACTTGAGGTTTAATCGGGTGGTGAAGGAGGGGGATTTGGGGTATTTCACCAGCCGCGGACACGGGGTAGTCAGTTCCTGTAGGGTAGGCATGCTGACAAGTCCCTTATTCCCTCAAAACTTTGTCGCCCAGAAGCTTGGCTTACAGGAGTGCGCCCAAACTCCCAACATAGTAAAGTACATAATTTTAGTAACAAACCATTTCTGTTCTAAATTTTAATAACGTTGAAGCAACTTTTGTTCAAAAAAGCTTTTTTAGTGAATTCATATCTGTTACCAAAGGGACAATGAAAAGGTTATAAAATTTTGAAGAAAAAAATTATTCCAGAAGGCTTTGCAAATTCTACACCTGTTGGTTTTACTCAATGCCACCCATCGCTCAGACTACTCCAGCTGGTGAGAAACACAAAGAGAATATGCAAAACTTCCTGGAATATTAATTGTAAAAAAAATCTTTTAGTTATTTTATTTAAAAGGGTAATGTAATATATATATATATTTTGGTAACCGCAATTGGGGAAATAATTCTCAAACTTTATAAAAACAAATTCTCCAACAATAGTAGGATATTAGTTAGTGGGACAAATGAATAAGTTCATATGGCTATAAAATAGTTTAAAAATCAATTTTTGTAAGTGCTATTAGATTGGGTCGGGTACACATTATTGATAAGTTATACAAAGAAAAGGTTATATTAATAAATAATATTTAAACATAAAATCTTCGCTACAGGGGTTAAAATTAAAACAGTATAATATTAAATTAAATTAATTTAGTTTATAAAATCTCGTGGATTTTTTTGAACGGTTTGAAATTGTTAATGCAAAAAAATTATAAGCGTCTTAATGTTTAAAAAAATACAGCGCGCTTAAAAGAGAAAAATGGTGGTTGCGAAATTGATATTTAGAGAACTCTTCGAATATATTAATTTTAATAAATATTTATTTAAAATTTGAATACGAGTGATTTAATCTCAGCTCAAAAGAATACGAGTGATTTAATCTCAGCTCAAAAAAACTGTTCAATGTTAACTAAAAGGATGCGTTTGTGTCAAGACTTTCACCAGCTTATTAAAGATTATTATTAAATCACATGGCATTACCAACAGGGGCTACGTTTTTAACTTGTTTTTACATGAAATACAATTGGGGCAAGAATAATACGTTTTTACATGAAATACAATTGGGGCAAGAATAATACAATACAGCGTACTAAAATTACTTCATTAGAAAATTCTAAAGTTAATGCAACAATCATCATCCTTTTTCATAACAATAGCATGGCCCTACAATCCTCCCTACAGTTATTATAGTCTGGGCAACATCAAAATTATTCCTGAACCATCGTAAACCTTGAACTTGCTCGAGGATTAACAATCTTACCCAGTCATAAATGACTTTAAAGGGAATATGAAACTATTAGTATATCTTTGACAGAAATGATGCTCCTTTCTGGTACGAATATTGAAATTTTGGACTTTACTCGTGGTAAATTTGATATGGATTCTTCAAGCACGTTAGATTCCCTTTAATGTGTCTGGACTCTTTCCAAGAGCAGAACAGTGACGTAAGTCAAGCTACTGACGAATCTCTCCCTTTTTCTGATCATTGCATCACTGACCTCGTACCAGCCGTTGTCTTTTCTCACAAAGTTCACATAATGTCCCTCGGCCAACGATTCACCTTTATGAATAATCACCCCTTTAGTTTAAAAAAGCATCTTACTCAAAGTGACATTTTGATTTTCAAAACTTGATATTTTGGTCGAAATCTTAATTGGTCGACCAATTTTGTAATCGCCACGGAGAAGACACAAAAATACGTACTTCCCGCTGGATATCAATACATCACACTCTTGTATTTTTGGATTGTTACAAAATACGCAAGGCACCTCTGTTAATCTCATCCTATTTTCTAGAGATTTCCAATCAATTTTATCTTGGTTTTCTGGTGGAAGATTGAAAATACTGCTTTCAACAATATTCTCCGAATTTTGTTCAACTTGACATTTGGGGCATTTGGTAACGTTTCGCGACTTTGACCAAAATATCTTTTAGAGCCTTAGAGTAATCGGCTTCCATTTCTTGGCTAAGTGTCGTCAAAAGGACCATCAAAAATTCACTGGCGTCTTGTTGAACGTTTTGCATAAAATGATTTCCGACAGCCATTCTCAGTTCCAACCCTTTACGACTGAAACTACCTTGAGAACTCTCGATGTCGTTTATCGTGTTATGGAGGCAACGTAAAACTGGTTTTCCAATGAATGACCCATTGTAAGATTTAACCAATTCTCTTAATTCCGGCACAAATAAGAGCAGTTGCAAAACGCTATTAGAGTAGCACGTTACTTGATCATCGTTAGCTAAACCCTTCAAGGGCAAACTATACAAACTCTGTTGGGCTTTCCATTTCTTCTTCGGTGTTTCTTCACATCTCTCTTCCTCGCCTTCTAAAAGGCTATTAGATAGTGTAGGCGCACTTCTTTTCCCACCTCGACTTTCTTCCGACTCCGTTATTTCCAAAAGAGGCAGATCTGGCCTATATTTTTTGCGAAGCCTGTTATACTCCATAATGGCTCGTCCATCCGCCTTAATTTTAGTCGGATCGAACTGTAATAGATGGAGTCCGGCTAAAGACGTCACTCTTGATAAAGCAACGTACGCCATGCCGGTTCCGAATAAATTCGGGCCTAAATCCATAATGGCGCATTTTAAACTCATGCCTTGGCTTTTGTGTATCGTAATAGCGTACGCCAGGATGACGGGAAACTGGGACCGCTTAATGTAAATTTTTGCCATGAGCAAAAATTTAACGCTAATTTTTTCAACTAAAAAATCGGAGATATCGTCGTCGTTATTCGGTTCGCGATCTACTCTGAGAAAAATACCAGTAACGTTTCCTTGTTCGTCCTTCTTGAATCCAGTTACGAAACCCATCGTACCATTTACAACGCCTTTTTCAAAACTGATATTCCTTCTGACCATTATTCGGCAGCCAACGCAAAGAAGTAACTTGCTCTCCAAACCGCCCGTTTTGGACGGTTCGTTTTGTAGCCTTTGCAGCCTCCCGAGAATGTTTTTATTCATTTTTTGTCACAGTCTGCCATTCTATCCTGACAAGGAATGCTTTCAACTTTCTCGCCGCTTTTTCGCAGCATTTCAAAGTTGAATTTTTCGCACATGGCTAATTTAGGCATCAAACAAACTGGTTGAAACCCTTCATTGGACAGCTTAATGAAAAGCTCCATAGCCACCTCGATGTTTTTTCCTCCCTCAACCAATCTAGTTTCTAAGGTTGCTACATCAGATTCGGAAATATTTCCAATTCTAACTCTGCTTAGAATGTCGCCGTAACTTTGGTCGTTGGCTTGTCTAACATTTTGCGTTAGTTCATCGTATTTAAAAAACTTCCAAAGATCACTTCCTCCGATGCAATTGAATCTAAGTCTGGCTTCTTCGGAAGTGATTTTGATAAACGCGGGATTTCCTTGAACCGGAGGCAATTGGAAAAAGTCTCCCAAAACAAGGATAAATACAACTCCACCAAATGGTTGGTTCATTTCCCAAAATTCGTTCAGCCTCAAGTGAACGTGAGTCAGTAAAACCGACGAGACCATGGAAATTTCATGAATAATTAACAGTTTTAAATTTCCCAAAGTTTCTTTCATAATGCTCATATTGTCAGAACTCAGTGAATGGTATTCGGCGATACGCCCATGATCTACCGGCAACATTAGTAATCTGTGTAATGTTACGCCATTTACATTCAATGCTGCCAAACCCGTTGGCGCGGCAATGGCCACGCTAGCAGGATTTTGAAAGCGTCGCCTTACTGCGTTGGCGAGAGTGTCTATAAGAAACGATTTGCCAGTGCCACCAGGTCCCGACACAAAAAGGCACTTGTTTCCAGATTTTTCTCCCTCTTGGGAGAAGTGATCCATGATGTGATCATAAATTCTCCTTTGATCCGAGTTTAGTAACGCCACATTGTCTACAACAGTCTCGAAATTCATTTCCATGGCAGCTTCCACATCAGCCATCGCATGTTCGGTTTCGATAACGATTTCCTTCCCTTCAGTGCATTTTCATCGTCGTCACTTTCAATCTCCGAGACTATGGTTTCTGGCTCTTGCGCCTTTTTAGAAGCCTTCCGTTTCTTTTCAACTTCTTTGGAAACCGAGAGTTTCTCGTGATATTCTCTCATGTCTTTCAACACTGAAAGCGAGTTTTCGAAAGCATCCGCGAAGGTTTCAAACTCGCCTAATAGCTCATTTTCGTCACGCCACGGTTTGAAGAGGATCAGTAGAGCGTGACAATACTTTTCTTTCTCCTCTATCGGTTCGTGAATGTAGTGCTCTACTATGTAGGGCTTAATTCTCTTTCTCATGAAACCCAGATTGTTTTTCAACTCGATTACATTCGCATTTTTCTCGACACCATCAGAGTGCTTCGCATAATCGTAAAACCGTCCAAATTCCCGCAAACTAAGAGTTTCCAAGCTGTCGGGACGATTTGGATACTTGTCGTCGACGAACCCTTTTAGGCAAGTGTCCTTGCTTTCGGGGTCAGTTTCCCTCAAACGTTCGAGTTCCTTGTAACCTTTCAAAATTCTCGATCGGTTTTTTTCCAGTTAGTGTTTATAAATTTAGTGCTGTCGGATTTGTTGTAAAGATCTTGGCCCAACATAAGATCCATAGCTTCGTATATGCCTACTGACTTAGGAGTCAGTGATTTCAATCTATAGGCAAATAATCTTTTGGACAAACTTTCGTGCCCTAACTCGGCAAAAGTTTGGTCCATGTCAGCCCGGTCTCCCTTTGTTACGTACGCCGTGACATAGTTTGCCACTATTTCCGATTTGTCAGCGACAAATTGCAAATCCATGTTGGCTTTGGAAGCCAAAAGTAGCGTGGGATTGTAATCATTGATTAAAACTTCGTGCTGTTTTCTCGGCAAGTTGTACAGTCGTTTCTGCACCTTTTTCACTTTACGGTGACGAGTAACTGATCTAACGGAATTCATAGTGGCAACGTTTGTTACGTTTCGAGGGTAACCGTAACGACACACTTTCAATCCCTTTTTAGAATTCTTCTTATAACAACTGGAGGTGCATTTGTGATTTTGGAATTTTTTTACCAGCCGGTGCAGTTCCGGACTTACGGATGCGCTTGGCATCGAACACGTGACGTGTTTTTGAACGTAATCCAAAATAGTCTCGGTCGAAGAAGTTCCGATCTTTGGAGCGTCCTTGGCCCACAATAGCATGTGGTAGTGAGGTAAACCGCGAGATTGGTATTCAACCCTCCAAAAGTGATGTTCTATCATGCCAAGAACTGGATTTTGCTTACACAAAACAAAGTTGTTTAGCAGCGAACGAACTTTGTTGTGAAAGTGCAAATTAACGCTAAGTGGGTCGAAATTCAACAATTCAGCAACCGTCATCGACTCTACTCCTGGAACGACTGAATTCACTTTTCTCAAGTGATCGTGCAGTTCCATATCATCGTACTCGGCCGGATTAAAAGTTAGAAGCCAGGTGGGAGGACCAAATTCCCGAATCATCGCTAAAACGTTTCTAAGAACTTCATACCAGTAGTCCTTCGTTCCTCGAATATGGCCCAAGAAAGTGGCTAAATTACTCTCAAGTTCTTTATCGCCAGATTCAACGCGACTGAGCAAGTTTTCAACCCCAATTGCCATGGGTTTTTTAAACGAAGAACGTAGTTCAAACTGCTAGAGATCGCCTTCATTTCGCATTCTTGATAAGAATGAAACATATAGGCGTAATCTCGTCTGAAAATTTGACTTTTGTTCAAAAGACGAGATAAACGATACTCTGTTTCAGTTAATTTCCCAAATGGTCTATTATCGTGCTTGCCGTAGCGACCCTTGGGGAACAAATGAACGAAGCTCAAGTACTCCAAGTTTTTGTCCCAAGTATTAATCGGCGCGGCTTCGACGCGCTTCTTTTGGTAAGCGGCCAATAAATCTTTCGGTGGTTGGACGTTCACCGGATGAATAGAGTAGTGATCGTACAGATCATTGGCTTCTCCCTCAGAAAGTTTTCGCAACAAAGCCTCTGGCTGTGTTAAAATTTTGTAGACGTTGCCTGGTGCAAGGCTAGACTGATTTTCATCCTGCTCCTGCATGTTACAAGCGTTTTGGTCACCTTCACCGTCGTGAGGACTATCCGGTGGTCCTTCTGTTGGAACCGCAGCGGAAGCGCGTGTCACCGCATCAGATCCATCGTTAAGCAACGCAAGTGGATCTGTTACGCTCAGTAAGTCATGGGGAGTCAATGAATTTTCATTTCCATCAATATCTTGCGTTCCACAAATATATTCCTCGCTCATTGAAGAAATATCAATGTCCTTATACAAATGATTAATTTTTTTCAGCACAGTGAACGCTTTCAACACTTTTTCGAGGCAAACAACCTGTTGCCAAACCTTTTTGTCCGCAGTCGGAACGCCATTCACTAGGATATGCAATTCGTGATTTTTGGGCAATGTCTTGGGAATCATCTTCAAATTTTTCTCCACTGGTATTGGAAGATAAATTACTCTTCCCTTTAAAGCTTTAACCGTACCGAACTGCATGTTGGAATTGGTTTTAGTACCTAACCGCACCACAGTGTGGAAGGGCTTCACAAGCTGAATTAAAACTTTCTCAAACATGTTTAAATCAGTGACATCTGTCGGAGGATTGTCAACCAACAAGTTGTTCAGGAAGCATCTGATGGGAACTTTTCCCTTTCGTAAATCCGTAGAGCAGTAACGACATAGAAGCTTGTCTGCCTCTCTTGTTTCTGAATTGTTTATTATCCAGCCAGCTCTTAAAATCAGATAGGCCTCGTTATCGAAAACAGCACTGTCTACCATTTTTTCTATTGATCTCAAATCCGATTTAAGCAGCAGTCACAGGGAGTGTCATGAAATTCCTTATTATTTAACGCCGCTCGAACGAATTGACTTTCGTAAAGGCTCAAGATTTCACCTTCATCGAGACTCGGTCTTGTAGCATTTTCGCTTCCTGTGGACGCATTGTTCTGCTCGTTATTTAAATTTTTTCCTCGCGCGGCAAGGACTTTTCTCAATTCCCTTATGATGTTGGTGAGAGAATCGTAATCACCACTTTCAATTTCATTCGAAATCTTTGTTAACGCGTTAAGCAACGCCTTCACTCGATAAATATTATTCAAAATTGTTCTATTTCCCGAATAATGAGGAGCCAGTTCAGCAAAAGGACGTAAATGGCTTTGACAGACTTCACTATCAGCGCAATAAGCCATGTGTCCCAGGAATGGTATCATTCTAACCACGTTCTCAGCACCATCTGGTGATAGAGTAGACACGTTGGATTACGACCAAAATTTATTTCTTAATTGGCATAGGTCCAAATCTGACTCAAAAATTTTAGTCAGTGATTTTTCATTTGCATTCGCAACCGTGTTTATGAAAGTTAGCACTTTTGCAATGGCTCGAACTCGAACATTACAAATATCACTACACTCCCAATAAACGGTTTTGGGTTTTGTTTCAATAAGACCACTTTCATTGATCACGAAATTTCTTTTCGGATTCTTCTCCCCAGTTTCAACAATGTTGAAAAGATTCGTAACCACTCCCGAATTATTTACTTGAAAGACTCTCTCAACATCATCAGCTTTGTTGTTATTATTAATGTCAACGAAATTGCCCATTTCGTCAACGAACAATTCTTTATTGCCATTGATAACGCGGTCTCTCAGCACTTTACGTACATGACCATCAGTATCCAATTGGATAACTTTGGCATAGCGTAATTCGTGGTCATTTTTCAATATTTTTCCATTATTTCCAATTGGGTAATAGGTGGTTTCATGGAAATAAGCCTCTTTGAGACTACAGTGAAGCGTTTTACCACCCACAACATCCGTTAAATTGTTCTGATTAACAGACGCAATTTCTTTGACTTTCTCGGCAATATCTTTAAATTCACTTACCATCCCTGTAAGATGGTAATTGTATGCCGAATATAATTGCCTTTTCAAATGCAAAATTCTACCCGCTAACAATTGGCATTTTAGATTGCGAGAGATTAACTTCGAATTCCAATCTTTATTCAAGCTTTCCAAAGATTTTGTCGCAGACAATCTTTTAGTGAGCCTTGTCACTAAAAATCGTTTGAAACTTTCAGCTATGATTTTTTTGTTTCTTGTTTTAAAAATTCCTTTATTGAGGGTTTTTTTTGGGAAACCCTTTTTACCCACCGGAAAAGCTTTCTTACAGGGCTCTTTATTTTTTGCCAGAACATTAGTGGCGCCACCTGGTGACATAGTTCTCTTATTTTCTTTGCTATATCTCAATCGTAGATTTGCGCGTAGCATTGTTTTTTGAATTTCTTTTCTGATAATACTCCTTTCTTTTCAAGTAGTATTTCTTATCCGCAAGTTGTTTGGCTTGCGTTTTTTACAAAGCAACTAGCAGTTTTAAAAATCGTTGAAGCCTTTTTTGTTTCTTAACTCGTTGTTGAGAAACCACTTTAAATATTGAATCCAATTAGATTGTTCACACAGAAGAGTTTTTAATCGTAAAGATATCCAATATCGTGGTCTACCCAGAACACTTTGGAATCACAAAGATATCCAATTAATTGGTTCACGCAGAACACTTTGGAATCACAAAGATATCCAAATAATTGGTTCACACAGAACAGTTTGTACCTGCAAAAGATTGAAAATAAATGGGTATTTGCTACACACCCAGAACTGTGAATCCAAAGTACACTCAGATTTAGATGTTGTACTACAAAACATAAAAAAAATAGGTTTTAATATCGTAATACAATGTATTACATATACATAAAAAACTTGTTAAATACAATACACTCGAGTGCAATGATAAACACTCGAATGAATAACTCAAATGAAAGAATAACACTTGAGTCAAAGTAATTAGTACTACTTATGTACCAAAAAGGATAATAAAATCCTAAATACGTTTCTAAAGTTTAAAGAAGATTATTTAAACTTACTATGAGATTGCCTTTTAACAACGCAAACCCCTTGACAAAACGTACAGCACAAAAATAGGCTTAAAGATGAGTGAACCACGTGTCCACGTGAATCCGGCCCAATCTTGTCTGAGTTTTTTCGCGTAAATGTTTCTGCAGAATTTGGTTGGTTTTTACCTCTCCGTGTGACGTAGTCCAGGAGAGGCTCTGTAACGGCCGTGTCTGTCTGTCTGTGTGTCTGTCTGCCCGTTGTAACACCCACGTGACCGCGTTCGCAGTTTGCGTATCGGAGCAAACGTGTTCGTCATTTCCGAACTGCTTTCACAGTCACGGAAATGGCTCCTCTACTTGAGTTCTCACACCACCATCTTCTGGTCTTTGTCCATCCCACACGGACACCAGTCTGTACTTACTGGCTTCTAAACACCACCATCTTTTGATCTTCGTCCATCCCACATGGACACTAGTCTGTACATACTGGCTTCTAATCACCACCATCTTCTGGTCTTCGTCCATTCCACTTGGACACCAGTCTGTACATAGTGGCTTCCAACACCACCATCTTCTGTTCTATGATAATCCCACATTGACACCAGTCTGCACTTACACCGGCTTCTAACACCACCATCCACTGGTCTTCCGTCTATTCCACATAGACACCAATCTGTATCATTGGCTTCTACTCCAAAATCATCGTTTGGTTTTAGGATATACGCGGCGATCAGCTAGGTTTACGAGAAACGTATAGCCTCCCTAAGGTGGGATCGGCCACCAAAGGTTTTCGCAATTGCGCTTTTTCCTTACTATTATAATGGAAACGAATCGTATATATACCCCAAAATTTGAAGAAAGCGGGCAAGAGGGGTACGCTTCACTTTATACGTCAATATTAGCAAAGTTTGAGAAGATAATAGGTATAACTTTATTTTAAACGATTTAACTATTATTAGTGTTAATTATTGAAGATTAAAATAATTAAAAATAATTACATTTATTTAAATATTAAAGATAAACCTCTCGTGCAAAGAGAGAGATTATTATTGCCTCCTATATCTACCAAGGCCCGTGCATGCGATATATTTCCTTCTTTGCCTCATATCTATCAAGGCCCGTGCATTGTGATATATTTCATTCATTGCCTCCTATATCTATCAAGGCCCGTGCATTTCGATATATTTTTCAAAACAACAACCAAAATGGGAAGCACCTCTCAGAAACATAATAATTTCTTTTCTCTGTATATGAAATGAAAATATGGATAATATTGCGCTTCTTCTTTAATGGTATGAATCCTTGCCTGTCTATTAATATTTTACGTAGGAGTAATACGTTTTTAGCGAAGTCTAGAGAGGATAAACACAAGCGAGATTGTTTCGGGGAAAAAATACTGCTTCCACTAATGGGTTTATACTCCTTGTTACTGTTGTATAGAGTAATCATGATAAAAGCTTAAAAAATTACAAGAGGACAGACCTTTTTTATCCTTTTGATTTATTCTTAATTAGAATATAAAACATTTATTTTGTATCAAAAAATATTTTTTGGTGCTGAGATTGCTTTAGAAAAATCCAAACGGTTAGGCATTGGTAAAAAAGACATGTGTAAGCTATTTGCAGAGATGATAATTGATTTACATGTTTTAAATAAGACTGAAGCTTCCATTATTGTGTTTATGCTCCTTGTTTGTTTGACCGAAAACCATCTAGGTGTAGATAACAGTCAGACCAAAAATTTCAAAAATATTGTAACCACGCTTGCGAGATTTATAAACTCGCCCCACGTGGCCATAAAAGCCTTGGCTATAACTAAGAGTAACTACACTGTTCCTTAGGTTCAATCATACTTTATTAAACTAACTAATTAAATAATAATTAAATGCCGACTTGCATTAATACAATTAAAGAAATAATAATAATAATAATTACTAATTAATGATGAAGTCCAATACTTGGGCGAAGACGCCCTATGCTCGAGCATACTACTACGTCTTAGTAGTAAAGAAGAACTGACTTAATGTCATAAGCAGACGATGCTTATATAGTACGGGGAAAGGTCAGAGGTAACGCTGTGTGTTAATCCTATATGTAACCGTACACCCCTGGAGTAGAAACCCAGGAGGTCCCTTGATTATTACGGGAGGTTACATCCCCCCAGACGACAAAGATTGGACTTCATCGGCAGAAAACTTAATTACATAAATTTTCAAATTTTAACAAAACAGAATAATAGTAATTAACTTTAAATAATGTAACAGATAGTTAAAAGATTCCAGTTAACTAGCATACTATAGGTTAATCATTTAAAGTTATAAGGAAATTTGACGAAAGCAGGAACTGTAGCATCGGATGGCTCGTCCTGGCTTTCTTCCTCCCATGTTAGAATACGTCCAGTCAGATCTGAAGCAGCCGTATCAGACGATATTGTTGAGGAAGTCTCCGCAGTAGGGTGGTCGGCCGTCCCACCGTTCGTTGAAGAACTTGACTCAGGATCGTCCTCTGTAGGCGTTGACTGCTGACTGTAGTTTCTTCTCTTAAGGGAATGTCCCGTTGAGATAAGCCAAGTAATTAAACTTGCTTCTGAAGAAGTTCAGTATGAGTTGAACATTGTGATCGTAGTGAATTGTTGTAAAGGAAGGTTTTGAGCTCTCCCCAGACTCAATAGTGCTTGTTACGGCTAGTCCAATCCGCAGTGCGGAACCGCAACGTTACTACCCTAACTTTACTCTAACAACTAATTACTACAAACTACGATTACACTAAGGCTTAGCATAGCCAAAGCAAAATCTAAATGGACCAGGATTCTTCGTGTCCTGGCAAGCTCGCCATTTATGTAACCACGCTTGCGATATTTATAAAGTCGCCCCACGTGGCCATAAAAGCCTTGGCTATAACTAAGAGTAACTACACTGTTCCTTAGGTTCAATCATACTTTATTAAACTAACTAATTAAATAATAATTAAATGCCGACTTGCATTAATACAATTAAAGAAATAATAATAATAATAATTACTAATTAATGATGAAGTCCAATACTTGGGCGAAGACGCCCTATGCTCGAGCATACTACTACGTCTTAGTAGTAAAGAAGAACTGACTTAATGTCATAAGCAGACGATGCTTATATAGTACGGGGAAAGGTCAGAGGTAACGCTGTGTGTTAATCCTATATGTAACCGTACACCCCTGGAGTAGAAACCCAGGAGGTCCCTTGATTATTACGGGAGGTTACACCTTCCTTTACAACAATTCACTACGATCACAATGTTCAACTCATGCTCAACTCTTCAAAAGCAAGTTTTATAACTTGGCTTATCTCGACGGGACATTCCCTTAAGAGAAGAAACTACAGTCAGCAGTCAACGCCTACAGAGGACGATCCTGAGTCAAGTTCTTCAACGAACGGTGGAAGCATGCACCACCAATCTGCGGAGACTTCCTCAACAATATCGTCTGATACGGCTGCTTCAGATCTGACTGGACGTATTCTACCATGCGAGGATGAGAAAGCTAGGACGAGCCAACCGATGCTACAGTTCCTGCTTTCGTCAATTTATTTATAACTTTAAATGATTAACCTAGTATGCTAGTTAACTGGAATCTTTTAACTATCTGTTACATTGTTTAAAGTTAATTACTATTATTCTGTTATGTTAAAATTAGAAAATTTATGTAATTAAGTTTTCTGCCGATGAAGTCCAATCTTTGTCGTCTGGGGGGATGTAACCTCCCGTAATAATCAAGGGACCTCCTGGGTTTCCACTCCAGGGGTGTACGGTTACATAGAGGATTAACACACAGCGTTACCTCTGACCTTTCCCCGTACTATATAAGCATCGTCTGCTTATGACATTAAGTCAGTTCTCCTTTACTACTAAGATGTAGTAGTCGCTCGAGTGAAGGGCTTTGCCCTAGGATTGGACTTCATCCTTATTAATAGTAATTATGTTAAGTTCTTTAATTATATAATGCAAGTGGCATTTAATTATTATTTAATTAGTTTGTTTAATAAAGTATGATTGAAGCTAAGGAAAAGTGTAGTTTATTCTTAGTATTAGCCAAGGCTTTTATGGCCACGTGGGGCGACTTTATAAATCTCGCAAGCGTGGTTACAAAGGTTTTGAGCGACCATCAAACTCAATAGTGCATGTCACGGCTAGTCCAATCCGCAGTGCGGAACCGCAACGTTACTACCCTAACTTTACTCTAACAACTAATTACTACAAACTCCGTTCACTCTAAGGCTTAGCATAGCCAAAGCAAGTTACAATAAACTAGGACCCGTCGATCGGTCCTGGCAAGCTCGCCATTTATGTAACCACGCTTGCGAGATTTATAAAGTCGCCCCACGTGGCCATAAAAGCCTTGGCTAATACTAAGAATAAACTACACTTTTCCTTAGCTTCAATCATACTTTATTAAACAAACTAATTAAATAATAATTAAATGCCACTTGCATTATATAATTAAAGAACTTAACATAATTACTATTAATAAGGATGAAGTCCAATCCTAGGGCAAAGCCCTTCACTCGAGCGACTACTACATCTTAGTAGTAAAGGAGAACTGACTTAATGTCATAAGCAGACGATGCTTATATAGTACGGGGAAAGGTCAGAGGTAACGCTGTGTGTTAATCCTCTATGTAACCGTACACCCCTGGAGTGGAAACCCAGGAGGTCCCTTGATTATTACGGGAGGTTACAATATATATTTTAAATCTAATCAGATACGCCCAAATAGTTGAAAATAGACCTTTTAAATTTGCGCGAGTTTTCTAGAGAATTTTTCTTTGCTTGTAGGTTGTCAATTTATCTACCAGTAAATATTTGTGTTTGGAAGTTGGATATTAAGTCAAATTAAGTGATTGTAAAGAGCCAGCAGGTATTTGCCGCTTCTTTTTGTGAGTATTTGATTTTTGTATGTAAAATGGAGGAAGATAATGTTGAGAGTAAGGATGAAATGCGGAAGCGCAAAGCACGGGAAAGGATGAGGGCAAAAAGGTGGACGTTTTCATTGGATACTTAAGTTTATATAATCTTCTCGACACGGAAAGGTAATATTTAGGTTTTCCCAACTTGTTCTGAATACGATTGGTTACGAATGGGGAAAATCTGAACTGAACTAATTGGCTATCGCCACCGAATATAGGGGCGCTGGCGCTACAGTGTTTTCAAAATGGCCGCTTCAACGGGGTGCGACATGGGTATAAGAATTTTAAATGTTAACAAGCTAAAGGTAACTTTGTTTGAAATTTATAAGTACGCGGATTACAACTAAGGAGACCAAAAATGATGTCTAATAGAAGTAGAACAGGTATACAAGTACAAGCACGTCATATTATACGGCATACAAAGGTAACAAAATAGAGACGATCGTCGAGGCTTAACAATCGTAGAGCTTTGCTTAAGTAAAATTTGCGATCTTCAAGGGGCTGAGCCTCATCAAATAATCAGTCATTTGAAAGGAAAAGATAAAGGGGAAAATGAAAACACTATTTGGTTGTTTTACTACTTGAACCTCTTGAGGACGTAAGCGCAACTTCATTGGGCCAACAATGTAAACTCAGAGTGAACAGTGAGTAGTTTTGCCGTTTTAAAGAAATTGCAAAGGATCTACACTCTAAAATAATTAAGCAAGCGAAAGAAGAAAAAGATCAGAAGTGGATGTTGGAGAGATGGGAAAGATTCTCTGCCTCGGTGTGCTACTCAATATATACGAGCACTGCATTGTTATAGGAAATAAGGTGTCCCACAAAAGGAGCCACCCTGTCAATTGCTGACTTAATCAAAAAGTGGACTGAAAGAATTATGTTTTGAAGAAGAAACATAAATATTACGGACAGATTCTGTTGGGGAATGGCATTTTTAAATTTTGAACAATGTCGCTTTATCACTTAAAGGAAAAAATTCAACGACGACATAAGAGTCACAGTTGTAAAAAGAGACAGATTTTTTGTATTGGTTAAAAAGTTAAAACACGTTTATTTTATTTTCTTGTTGCTAAAATTAGTTGGATACAATTGTAAAACTGAGTCACAATTAAAATAATTTTTAAAAAACCAAATGTCCATTTTATTAAAATCTAACTTCATCAAATATTGGTGATGACAAGTTTACAATACCAGCTGCAATCAAAAACATGGGGTTAATGAGACACGTCATCTCGCAATCCAGTTTTTCATTAAAGATTGAAAAACGTTTGAATCTTTGTATCGCTCTCTCTACATGCATTCTTGCTTTTGCTAATTTCAAGTTTTCGAGGGATTTTGTTCATCTAAACTGTTTAGTTTTTTAGAAATGGCGGGATAAAAATTTCAATTCCTCTTTCTAAACACTCGGTCTCTATTCTCAATCCTTTATCTACCATGAATGCGTCAACATTAGGTGTTAATTTGTCCAACACTTTACTGTGTAAAGTGATAAATTTGTCAGATGCTCTTCCTCCATAAGCTCTACTCAAAAATATAATCGAACCAGCAGGAGAAACGCTGACCAAAACTTTAACAATGTGATTACCTTTATAATAAGACAAGATTCTACTTTTAAGGCATTTAGGTTTCTCTATTTGAATTTCGGTACATTCCAATACCACCACAGTTTTTTCAGTCTTTAAAGCATTGGGGCATGATATTAATGATAGCTTCCTTTGAAGGCCATTTGATTGCGCATTTAAAAACATCCACGACTATAAACACGGTTTGTTTAAAGTATCTGCGGCAACTGGTATCTGCCATATTAAACATAGTAGAAAGAACTGGGAACGACAAGTTTAGTTTAATTTTAATTAAAAGGAGAAGAGATAGTCCTTCTATTGGGATCTGAGCTTTGAAATTTATTAACATTGTCATAGATTCCACAATGGCGTAAAATAGTTTAAAATTGGAGATTCCGGTCATATGGCTTAAATCCGTGTCAGTTTTAACTGAATTCATAATACTAAAGGTTTCAGAAAAGTAAGTGTTTACTTGCACTGAAACATCTTTTCTCTCTTGGTGCAAAGGCTCACAAACCTCAGTTTCGAGAGCATTCAAACCAAATTCAAAATTTGCTTGTTTGTCAGTGGATTCTGGGGCATCTTCTATTTCTCTTTCTGAACTCGACTGCCTATAAGTTGAAGGTTCTGCATCACTTTTAAATTTTATCTGTCGATTATCAGCCCTTTTTTTCCTTCCATTAACTTTCTTTCTAATATCTTCGGAAATAATTTTGTCGTTGGTAAATATAGGCAAACATTGTGAAGGGTAAGTTCCAAGTTTTAGTTTTTTTTCCCTGTCGGTATATCTGAAATACAAGTACATTAAAGGGAAAATGAAAACTGCGAGGCATACTTTTTTATTCTATTGGTTTTGAAATTCTACGTATTCAAAAACCTTAAAAAAGTCTCATAATTTTAGATTGTAAAAAAATATTTATAAAACACTTCATAAAACCTGAACGATAAATTTCTTCGGAGGAAAAATTTCAACTAGGCGCTTATTTTTGATTTCATTACGCGACCAATGAGCTGCGGCCGTATTCTGCAGAAACGTTAAGCTCCTCCTTCTGCCCTTGGCTCGCTGGTTGGACCGTCAACCATTGCCCTTGGCCTTTTAATTGGCTACGTCTACCGATGACGTTACTTGCCTTGGCTCAGTGATTGGAGGTTCAACCGGCAAAAATAAGCCTTTGAATTCAGTTCAGTTTGAGTTTCAACTTGAACCAGATTTCGGTGTAAGGTCAGTGTACAGTGTAAATTGTATTGATTTATACTTGTTACTCCTATGCACCATAATGTGCTATCCACATGCACCATGTTTAGGCTATCCACACGCACCCTATCTATCAGTCCATATCGATATATAGTTTATGCATTGCTATACCAGTATTTACTATTGTTTGAGATTAAAGTTAGTTCTCTCTAGTCCGCCACGATGTAAAGTTTGATAAAGATTTCACGATAGATGAGGGACGTGATGGTAGTAGGTTATTAAATTCCTTTGATTTGTTATTTTAACGTTAGTTATGTTTTAATAAGAATTAATAAATAGTTATGTTTGTTTTTTAATTGAGCCTGGTTATTCAAGTAGTGTAAGTCAGCCTAAGCCTTGGACATTATGTCTAATAGAAAGATACTGCCTACCCCTTCCCTCAACAAGTGGTAGCAGAGCGTGGTTAGGGTTAAGGTCGTGAAAGAGAACACGTGGTGAGACAAAAGAATTCGAAATGGCTGACGGGTATGGCTCAATACCATTTAGAAGACTGAACGGAGAAAATTATGAACAATGGGCGATTGATACAAGAGCATGGTTGTTGGACGGAGGATTATGGAAAATAGTCAGTGGAACAGAAGTTAAACCGGATGCAACTACAGCCAAGGAGGAGAAGATTGAGAGATACGAACAGAGATGCGAACAAGCCTTGTCACGTTTAACGCTAGCAGTGGATGACCAGCACAAGCGGATCATAAGAGAGTACACCACAGCAAAGGAAGTCTGGGAAGGATTGCAAGACCTCTATGAACCTAAATCACTGGCTCGCATAGGATCACTTAGGGCCGAGTTTATTAGCGTACGGTTTACACCACCTGAGACGATGGCGGTTTATTTGGCACGAGTTAAAGAGATTGCGCATCAGTTGGAAAATGCCAATAAGGACGTGCCTGATGAGGAGATTGCGTTTCAAATGGTACATGATCTTCCACCCGAATATGAAAACACCGTGCAATTTCTATTCAACCAGGGACGAGCAAGTTTTACTTCAGCAAAGGTAAAAGAGATTTTAATTGCGGAATATGATAGACAGAAGAGGATGCCAGGGCCTAGACCAGTAGAAGATTTAAGTACAAAAGCTATGGTATCACAGAGGGGTTCAAATCAGAAATTTAGAATTACAAGATCTCAAGAACAAGAGAATAGACAAAGCCCTTATTGTACAAATTGTAAGAAGACTGGGCATATGAATAGAGATTGCAGGAATAATGATAGATGTCATAACTGTAATAGAAAAGGGCATTGGGCGAAGAATTGTAGAGGAAAGCGTAATAATTATGGGAATAGTCAAAGGCCTAGCAGCCGACCTCAAGAACATACCTTCTTATCGGCATTATCAGGGGGAATAGAAGATTTTGAAATTCATGGAGTTAATGATGGAAGGGACTTCAAGGGTCATTCAATGTATAGTGCTATGGTAGCTTGTTTATCAAGTAGCAAGGAATTGGACGGATGGGTGTATGATTCAGCCGCCACACACCATTTCTGTAATAAAAGGGAATATTTTTACAACTACTACGAAGAAGAGATGGCGATTACGATAGCTCAAGGTACTGCAAAAGCGGTCGGTAGAGGGGACATAGTTTTAGAGTATAAGAAGATGAATCGTATAACACTGAGAGATGTAGTATATGTTCCTGGATATTGCAGAAATTTGATATCAGCTAGGTTAATTGACGAAACAGGATATAGAGCAGTTATCAATGATGGGAAGATAGAAGTATTTGCAAGGACGGACAGGACGTTGATGATCTCATATTTAAGCCCAGAAAGTAATTTATATATTGCCGACGTCACGGTTAATAACAGTCTACATACAGTACCAAAGATAACTCACTATCCTGATAATAAGCGTTCAGAAAGTCAGATTAGTCATTTGAGCGAAATAGAGATGTGGCATAAAAGGTTGGGACATCCGAATATCAGAAGATTACAAGAATTAGAGAAGAAAAACATGGTCATAGGCTTACCAAATTTTAGAGGGGAAATGGACACATGTATCTCATGCAGGCTTTCAAAGGCAACAAAGTCAGTTTCAAAGGCTATCAAGGATATTAAATCTCATAGAGTACTACAGCTTGTACATTCGGATATATGGGGGCCCGCGCCTAAGAAGACTATGGGAGGATTTTCATACTTCATAACCTTTATTGATGATTACTCACGAAAAGCAATGGTTTATTTAATGAATTCCAAGAATGATGCTTTCAAGAAATATCAAGAATACAAGGCCTGGGCAGAAAGACAAACAGGGGAAAAATTGAAGCATCTTAGAACTGATAATGGATTGGAATATACGGCAAGGTATTTTGAAGATAAATGTACAAGGGATGGAGTTCAAGTAGAAAGGCCAAATATTTATTCTCCTGAGATGAATGGAGTAGCTGAAAGATACAATCGTACCATAATGGATGGGGTTAGAACCTTATTAGAAGATGGAAAGTTACCGCAATCATTATGGGGTGAGGCACTGTGTGCATTTAACTATTTATCAAGTCGACTACCTCATTCAAAGATCAAAGATGAAGTACCGGAAGAAAGATGGTCACGACGAAAACCATCTGTAAGAAACCTCAAGCGATATGGATGCTTGGCGTTTACCTATTTACCCAAGCACCATCGTAGTAAGCTGGAAAATCGAGCGAAATTGGGGATCATGGTCGGTTACGCGTTCCGTACCAAAGGTTATCGTATTTGGTTTCCAAGGGAGAGAAGAGTTATTGAAACCAAACACGTATCTTTTAACGAATCTAAATTGGGTGTTGAAGAACTTCGAGAAACTAAGAATGAAGAGTATATTTACAATTTTAATAAGTACTGGCCAGAACATCATAGCACAGACAAGTCTGATAACGAGGGAACAGATAATGAAGATTCAGAGAAGGAGAATATTGAAACGGACAGAACACTAATACATGAAGATAGAACACGCGCACCTGAAGAAAGAAGACCACAAGACGATAGACAAGTTCATATACAAGAAGCAGAAGATCAGAAGGAGAATGTTTGTCATAACACAAGATTACGTTCTAAGAAAGAGTTACCGGAAGAACGAAGACCACCTGAAGAAAGAAGACTACCTGAAGAACGAAGAACACAAGACGATAGACAAGTTCACATACAAGAAGCAGGAGATCAGAAGGAGAATATTTGTTATAACACAAGATTACGTTCCAAGAAAGAGTTACAGAAATGTAAGACGTCTAGACCGGAAAATATGGAAGCACATTGCATGGAAATTCCAAATTCGTTTGACGAAGCAATCAGAAGTCCAGAAGAAATGAAATGGAGAGAGGCGATGACTACAGAGATGGATTCAATTACCAAAAGAGACGTTTGGGATGTGGTACCAGCTCCAGAAGGAAGGAAGATAGTCGGATGCCGCTGGGTGTATGTAGTTAAGACGAAGGCAACCGGTGAAGTAGCTAGATATAAAGCCCGGTTAGTCGCTCAAGGGTTCACTCAACAATATGGCTATGACTACAATCACACATATGCTCCAGTTGTAAACTTTGCTTTAATTCGATTGATGATTGCACTATTCGTATCGAGTCTTGGATGGCTACATAGACAGTTAGATGTGAAATGTGCTTATTTATATGGTACCTTGGAAGAAGATGTTTACATGTGGCAGCCGAAAGGATATGAAATACCTGGGAAAACTGATTACGTACTCAAGTTGAAGAAGGCTTTATATGGTCTGAAGCAGAGTGGGAGGCAATGGTTCGCCGAATTGGAAAACTTGCTGATAAAATTAAAGTATACAAGACTACGGGGATGTAATTGCATTTATCGATATAACTCTGATGCACTTATCATTGTATATGTCGATGATATAATCGTATTATCAAGAAATGAAGAAACCCAGACAGAATTAATAAATCAACTGAAAAGAAACATTGAAATAACTGATTTAGGACCATTACATTATTTCCTGGGAGTACAGTTCGATTTTCAAGAAGACGGGAGAGTAAAGATTCACCAGGAAGCATACCTCGAGAAAATTGCAAAGGAGTTTGAAGTATCCTTAGAACAGTCAACTGATATACCACTTCCAACAGGAGTTGTATTAACAAAGAAGGATTTGGCTGTAAACAATAACTTGGAAACTCCATATCGAAAACTGATTGGCACTTTATTGTATTTGGCACAAAGAACCAGACCGGATATAGCTTTTGTCGTATCTGCTTTATCAAGATTCTCAACGAGTCCAGGACAAATACATTACAAATACCTGACCAACGTGTTAAATTACGTTTGTTCAACAAGATCCTATGGACTACATTATACATCAGCTAAAACACTTCGATTGGAGGCTTTCACTGATGCGTCTTATGGATCCGATCTGGACGATGGTAGATCGACAAGTGGCTACGTAGTTCTGCTAGGGGAAAATGTCATTGATTGGAGATCAACAAAACAAGAATGCGTTGCAAGATCAACGATGGAATCTGAATATATGGCATTAGCTGACGCCGGAAAGGAAGTTATCTGGTTGGACCGAATACTAAATGAAATTCTACCGTTATGTTCACAAGTCAATAATCCTGAACTTTTACCAATCATCAAATGTGATAATCAGTCCACAATACATTTTGCTGAAAATAGAATTGAGAACCGCCGATCAAAACACATAGACATTAAATATCATTGGTTAAGAGAATGTGTTGAAAAGAAAATGTTTAAAATAACCTATGTTAGAACGGATGATAATCTGGCAGATGTTTTTACAAAATTGTTAGTTAAAAGAAAATTTGAAGATTTTGTATTTAAGTTACATTTAATAGAATAACATGTTGTAAAGGAAAATATATGTTGTGAGGGCATAGAAGTATCAAGTAGGGAGAGTATTGATTTATACTTGTTACTCCTATGCACCATAATGTGCTATCCACATGCACCATGTTTAGGCTATCCACACGCACCCTATCTATCAGTCCATATCGATATATAGTTTATGCATTGCTATACCAGTATTTACTATTGTTTGAGATTAAAGTTAGTTCTCTCTAGTCCGCCACGATGTAAAGTTTGATAAAGATTTCACGATAGATGAGGGACGTGATGGTAGTAGGTTATTAAATTCCTTTGATTTGTTATTTTAACGTTAGTTATGTTTTAATAAGAATTAATAAATAGTTATGTTTTTAATTGAGCCTGGTTATTCAAGTAGTGTAAGTCAGCCTAAGCCTTGGACATTATGTCTAATAGAAAGATACTGCCTACCCCTTCCCTCAACAAATTGATTGTCAAAGGTCAGTGCTGCAACCTTTCACCCCAGACGTTTAATTTATGAACGCCACCTATCATATGAACTAAACAGTAATTTCGTGCCGGATATCCCAATTTAGTTTAATTCGTTGCTGTCTGCTCTACATTGAAATAATTCAACGTATTGGTAACAGCCGCTTCTTAAGGTAATGATATGTAACATGGTGTAAAGTTGAGTAATGTATATATTTTCATGTAAATGATGTGCTTTAAACCTTTGTATGAAAACTAATTGTAATTGAATTTTGTATTAAACGTCTAATCTTTCTTTGTTTCCATGTTGTTACTCACCTTTATAATATAGAAATTTGCGCAAACCACAACTACCTAAGCTTCATGAAGGCATAATTATAACATTGCCTTAATGGCACCCCGACGTCTGACTCTGTGTCAGAGACTGTCAGTGGTTTATTTTTTCTCGCTTTATTCTCTCACTAACTTATTGCGCGACTCCTTATTCCAATCCACAACGGCGCAAAAACAAAAAAAAGACTGGGGGTCGAAATGCAAACGTGCAATTTAAATTTTCTTCTTAATTGACTGGCATAAGTTTTATTTGTCTTGTGAAACAGTCATTTTGTTATTCCTTTGTAATTCATGTTCAACTTTACAAGTTGTAATAAAATTGATATTGACATGTTCTATCGTTGTTAAGATGTACTTGTAATTATTGTATTGAATCATACATAGTAAAGAAACATGGCCAAAAAATGAAAAAGGCGCCATATTCTCAAGATGAGATGGAGACTTTGTTGACTCCGTTGGAGTCCGTACCTTCGTTGGTCGTGAACGACTATGGAAAGACGCCCGAAGAGAGGAGAAATATGTGGCAGCAAATTACAAATAGAGTAAATGAAGTCCACCAGCAGAACCGAACTGCTGATGAAATTAGAAAAAAATGGAGCACTGTAAAGACGGAGGTTAGGAAGAAGGTGGCGACAATAACAAGGGAGTCCCGTAAAACTGGTGGAGGACCAAATAAGACGCAGCCATTGACACTATTGAGTCAAGGGTTGCCTCTTTGATACCTAAGGTGTCGATGGAAGGCATTCCGAATGCCTTTGACTTCGGTTCATCCCAATTTGGGGTATCTTTGGATGGTCCATCAACTGCCCCTGAAATGTAAGTACTTATTTAGTCATCGCATAACAAACCATAACGGATATGGGGCAAATTCTGAAACGTTTTCAGTGAGTTATCATGTGATAAGTATCGCTTAAACGGCATGATTTTATTTCAGAGCTTGGTCTAAATACCCAATTACTCTGGGGTCTTATCAAACCTTGAATAAAAAGCGGCGGTTGTGTCGCGATTACGTTCGTGCTTCTAAAAACAACAAGATTGTCAAAGTTAACGTTTATCGTTTTTCATTTTCACGTGTGATAAGTTAACAAAAGGGTTAAGATGGTCATTAAGTGATCGCTGTCGTGATAGTAAAATTTTAAATGTCTTCATCAGCACGACCGGAAACGCGAGCCTTCCACCACTTTCTGTTCATGGTTTGAGGACACCCAAGATTAATTGCCTATTTATACTGACCTCCTCAATCGATAGTTATCACTTGCGATAACACATTAAAAGAGTTACAGAATTGGCCCCATGGCCCGAGAAATTAAAGTAAACTATTGTTACAAACTGGAATGTGTGCATTATGTTCTAAAACAATTGCAGGCTACCTACTGACTCCTTTCGTGCTGAACCCACCGATAAGAACGTACCTGCTATTGAAGACGAAGGCCAAGCATCACTATCAGCTGATGTAGCTTCGTTTTTTGCAAATTATGGTAAGATGGAATGTTGCTAATGTATTGACCATGCCACTGACGTTTTTTTCTTACAGTTCCAGATCCAGGAGCAAGCTGCTCAAACAGCGGTCCTTCTTTTTTCGGTATTGATCCAGAAGCGTCTACAGCTAGTGACATAGCTTCGCGTTTTCCACATTTTGGTAAGATGAAATGTTGCTAATGTCTCGTAATGTATTTACCATGTCATTGTCATTATTTCCTTCAGAATCAGATCCAGGAGCTAGCTGCTCAAACAGTGATCCAACTGTTTTCAGTGAAGATGTGGAAACAAGCTACACCAACAGTGTTCCTACTTCTCTTTTCGATGAAGTAAGTACGACATAAACATGGTTATAACAATCGTTTTTAAAAGGTATAAGTAAATGCAAAATATCCTTAACCTTTTATTTGACTTGTTTATTGTTGTCTAACTTTGAAATTTTAAGTTAAGAGGGCTCATTGCAGATGCTAAGTCAGATTTCCAATCAGACTTTCTACATTATCCCTGCCGTTTCCTTTTATTTCTTTACTTCTCCATCTATATTACATCCTTTCTTGCTATTGTTTCTGTATGCTCGACCTTCCTTTGGGTCGGATTGATAACACGTCTAAACTTTCTTATAGCTGAGTCTCAGCCGCAGCAAAGCAGGAAAAGACCCTTACCATTTAAGGAAAGGCTTATGCTTTCCGCAAATGAATGTTTGGAGGATGGACGCGAAACAAGGGAGGCGCTACGCGAAACAAAGGAGGCCCTATGCTTCTTCGCGTCCGCTTTGCAAGCTATGGCTGAAAGTGACAAGGCTTAGCAGGAAAGTGAGAGGCTGAGGCTCGAGAACGAAAGGTTTAGGCTGGAAACCGAAAGGATTCAAGCAAATAATATAGCTGAAGCATTGAGACAGTTAGCCGACAAAGGGCGGGCTCCTAAGAGCAATCAAGAGTAGTTTTTTTTATTCAGTTTGAAAGCATGCTTAAGCAAAGCAAGTATAGTTTTTGTAAATATTGTAAATAGCTTTATTATTTATAGCGTAACCCAAAATGTTTTTTTTATTTAGTTTGACAGCATGCTTAAGCAAAGCAAGTATAGTTTTTGTAAATATTGTAAATAGCTTTATTATTAATAGCGTAACCCAAAATGTTTTTTTTATTTAGTTTGACAGCATGCTTAAGCAAAGCATGTATAGTTTTTGTAAATATTGTAAATAGCTTTATTGTTTATAGCGTCACCCTAAATTGTTTAATTTTTATTTTTAATGCTCAATTTGGCATGGACCTTTTTCGTGGCGTTATTACTCTTTATTTATTAACTCATGTTCAAGTTAACATGAACTCCTTTCACTTCTGACCTTTCTTAATTATTGTATTCTTCTTTGTCAATTAATTCATGAACTTCTTTTCCCTCATTTTAATTCATGAACTTCTTTTCCCTCATCATTTTTCATTTATCATTCAGTCTTTTTCATTATCATTCTAAATTATTATTTTCTACATGCTCAATTTGGCATGTACAAGTTTAGTTCAAACAATTTAATTTAATATTACATACGCTAGTCGCATGTATTTTATAACTTAATTTATTGCTCGCACTACCCCCTTGCATTTTAAACTTTAATTTATGACATGCCTTACTAGCATGCATTTTATCTAATTTAATATTCGCATGCATTTTATCTAATTTAATATTCGCTTGCATTTTATCTAATTTAATATTCGCTTGCATTTTATCTAATTTAATATTCGCTTGCATTTTATCTAATTTAATATTCGCTTGCATTTTATCTAATTTAATATTCGCTTGCATTTTATCTAATTTAATATTCGCTTGCATTTTATCTAATTTAATATTCGCATACATTTTATCTAATTCAATATTCGCATGCATTTTATCTAATTTAATATTCGCTTGCATTTTATCTAATTTAATATTCGCTTGCATTTTATCTAATTTAATATTCGCATACATTTTATCTAATTTAATATTCGCATGCATTTTATCTAATTTAATATTCGCTTGCATTTTATCTAGTTTAATATTCGCATGCATTTTATCTAATTTAATATTCGCATGCATTTTATCTAATTGAATATTGGCATGCATTTTATCTAATTTAATATTCGCTTGCATTTTATCTAGTTTAATATTCGCATGCATTTTATCTAGTTTAATATTCGCATGCATTTCATCTAATTTAATATTCGCATGCATTTTATCTAATTTAATATTCGCATGCATTTTATCTAATTTAATATTCCCATGCATTTTATCTAATTTAATATTAGCATGCATTTTATCTAATTTAATATTCGCATGCATTTTATCTAATTTAATATTCGCATGCATTTTATCTAATTTAGTATTCGCATGCATTTTATCTAATTTAATATTCGCATGAATTATATCCAATTTAATATTCGCATGCATTTTATCTAATTTAATATTCGCATGCATTTTATCTAATTTAATATTCGCATGCATTTTATCTAATTTAATATTCGCATGCATTTTATCTAATTTAATATTCGCATGCATTTTATCTAATTGAATATTGGCATGTATTTTATCTAATTTAATATTCGCATGCATTTTATCTAATTTAATATTCGCATGCATTTTATATAATTTAATATTGGCGTGTATTTTATCTAATTTAATATTCGCATGCATTTTATCTATTATTATTATTGTTGTTGGGGAGGGTACGTGCCCTAGCACCGATACCAAAGGCATATTGTGCATCCTCATATTCAGGCCTTGAATAGGCCCGTAGCTGCAGCGTAGCGATGAATTCGCTCCACCGTAATAGAGGAGACCCCCGAGGGTTCCAAAGTATGTGAATCAAAATATTCTAGTCTAAGCGAGGCGAAGCAGTCGCACTCGCAAAGTACGTGAGCGGATGTTTCTTCCTTCTCCTGACACGACCTACAGAGAGGGTCGTCGGCAAAACCCATCAGATGCAGGTGCCTATTAAGCCGACAGTGCCCGGTCAAATGACCGGTGGCTTTCATATTCGTGGAAGCTTTATCACATACCACAGCGAGAATTCGAAATCCCGTTGCCTGTAAACTCTCGATACCCTCCCAAATTAAGGAATATAGCTCTTTTGCGCGTAGATTTCCACAAGGAAAAACCGCGAATGGATACTTAAAATTGGTCGTCAGTCCTCTGACCATGAACTGAAGAATGTGGTTTGCCAAGTTTATGTTTACAATTTCAACCTTCCTTTAATGTTATTTTCTAATTCAATCACTTTATTTCGGAATTCATTAAGATTTGCAGCTCCAATTAATTCTCCTGTACTGCTGTTGAATACCAGGTCCTGTTTTATTTGAATTTCGTCAAGGACTAACGTGAAATACTTTTGGTGTTCGTCCAAATCTTTTATATCAATTTTTCCTCTCATTTCCAAGAGACTGGCATCGTTAAATCCACTTACGAGTGTAACAAAAAATGAATCGTTCGACATGGTTAACTAGATTAAAATGAACATTTATTTATTTGCCAATAGACATATATCAGTAGACCACTTTTTGAAGTTCGCATTCGTAAAAGGCACCTCTTATTTCTTCGTCGTTGTAATCTTTAACTACGTAACAAACTGGATTTCTGTAAAGAACTTTTGATACGGTAAATATTTCCCTCGTCCAATAGCCTTTATAACCCTTTTCGAAAAGAGGTTTACTCTTTGACAGTCTGACAAAATCACCAATCTTTAACTTTGGGGGTTTAGCAGGTTTTTGATTGCCATACAAACGTTGCCATACTAAATGTTCATTTTCGATATTAACATCTTTTGGAGCGAAACCAAAACTCGAATGCGTACTAGAGTTTTAGGCCTTCATGGTTTTTGGCAAACTACCAATATAATTATATTTTTGGTTCTTGTAAATAGTTTGAATATTTTATCCTTTAAAGTTTTGTTAAATCTTTCAATAACACTGCACTTTATCCTTCCAACACTTGTATAGAGTTGAATACCCTCTTTCTTCAAATGTGCTTTAAACAATTTTGATAGAAATTCACTGCCTTGGTCAACATTAATACGCAAAGGCTTTCTCTCTTTGATCGCTTTCTGAAATGCGCTTAAAACTTCTCTACTAGTTTTATTCTTTAAAGGAAAACTCCAGGCATATTTTGAGAATACGTCTATTATAGTCAAAATGTATTGAAAACCTTTGTTATGCTTTTTGATACGTCGTAGATCAATTAGATCGCATTGAAATACTTCATCAGCTGTTGTAGCATAAGTTTGATTTCGAGGGAAGTTTATTCTCCTTCGTTTATGAATAGTGTATGTAGGTTGAGACTGAAGCCAAGTCACAATTTTTTTCTTTGAAATACTTTTTACTCCTTGTTTCAATTTATTTGCGCTTCCGTAACTAAGAGGGTTTTCAGAATCGTAATATACTCGGCTTAATTTTGATTCCATTGTTATTGCTAAGCATAAATTCTATTACCCTATTCCTTTTATTTAGAATTGATTTCACTATAACAATACAACTGTATTCATACGCTATATGTTATCACCATAAGTCTATGATACTCTCTATAAGTATGGGTCTATTGAATATATGCCAAAAGCATTAATCACCTACGTAGATAGTAAGAATTTAACAATAGAATTTTTCCTGGAATTGAATAGTACGAAACTAGCGCCGCGCGCGGAATTAAAATGGGGGAAGGAACGCGCGTTGCGCGCGGGGTTAACGCCCAGCCTGGGTGAGTCACAGGGGGGGGGGAGGAACTCGCGGCGCGCGCGGGGAACTCGCGAAGATTCCCCGCGGCGGCGAACAGTTCATACCATTGAAATATGCTAGTTTTAGTTCCCACGCTCCTAATATATATCTCTACCGTGGTACCAAGTGGGGCCCTTTACCACTTGCTTTCGATCCACGGACCTCTGCGTTATGGACCCAGCACGCTTCCATTGCTCCGCTCTGCTTACATCACCGTTGTATGAACAAACTAAGTGATTTCAAAATAGCAAGTTCTCTGTGGCACCAGTTTAGCAGAGCGTGGTTTCGATCCACGGACATCTGCGTTATGGGCCCAGAACGCTTCCACTGCACCACTCTGCTTACATCACCATTGTATGAACAAACTAACTGATTTCAAAATAGCAAGTTCTATTCAGCATTAGTTTAGCAGAGCGTGGTTTCGATCCTCGGTACTCTGGGCCCAGCACGCTTCCTCTGCGCCACTCTGCTTCGTCACCGTTGTTTGAACAAACTAAGTGATATCAAGATAGGAAGTTCTAATTAGCATTAGTTTAGCGGAGCGTGGTTTCGATCCACGGACCTCTGGGTTATGGGACCAGCACGCTTCCACTGCGCCACTCTGCTTACATCACAATTATATGAGCAAACTAACTGATATCAAAATAGCAAGTTCTATTTAGCATTAGTTTAGCAGAGCGTGGCTTAGATCCACGGACCTCTGGGTTATGGGCCCAACACGCTTCCACTGCGCCACTCTGCTTACATCACCGTAGTATGACCAAACTAACTGATATCTAGATAGCAAGTTCTGTTTTGTATTAGGTTAGCAGAGCGTGGTTTCTATCCATGGACCTCTGGGTTATAAGCCCAGCACGCTTCCACTGCGCCACTCTGCTTACATCACCATTGTATGAACAAACTAACTGATATCAAAATAGCAAGTTCTATTTTGCATTAATTTACCAGAGCATGGTTTCAATCCACGGACCTCTGGGGTCCAGCACGCTTCCTCTGCGCCACTCTGCTTACATCACAATTGTATGAACAAACTAACTGATATCAAAATAGCAAGTTCTATTTCGCATTAATTTACCAGAGCGTGGTTTCAATCCACGGACCTCTGGGCCCAGACACGCTTCCACTGCGCCACTCTGCTTACATCAAAATTGTATGAACAAACTAACTGTTATCAAAATAGCAAGTTCTGTTTTGCATTAGATTAGCAGAGCGTGGTTTCGATCCACGGGTCTCTGGGCTATGGGCCCAGCACGCTTCCACTGCGCCACTCTGCTTACATCACCATTGTTTGAACAAACAAACTGATTTCAAAATAGCAAGTTCTACTTTGCATTAATTTAGCTGAGCGTGGTGTTGATCCACGGACCTCTGGGTTATGGGCCAAATACGCTTACACTGCGCCTTTTTGCTTACAACACCATTGCATGAACAAACTAACTGATATCAAGATAGCAAGTTCTATTTTGCCCATATAGACTGACGGTGGGATTTTCCCTTGAACCACAAGACCCTCTCAGACGTCCAAAATAGTTTTCAACCAAATCCTGATTTAAATTCGCTGTTAATACTAAGGGTACTCCTTTTTCTAACAAAAATTTTACAATCTCTATAGTTGAATAAACTAAAATAATTAAAGAGAGTTAGAATTATTAGACAGTTTGGGATTATTCTAGTTTATTTTATCTGTTATTCTTATGCCTTCAAGATCTTCCCTACTAAGTACCATTTTATTGTTGTTGAAATCTTCTTCAACTTCCATTTTGCTTACTTCAGATTCCCATTCGTCTAAGTAACCGAGAAAATCATCCTCTAGTCACTAGAAATAATTTAAGGTTCTTAAAATTTCTGGAATTATACATTTTGTTAGTTTTTGTACTTTAATACCTTAAAACGCCTGTCGGTTAAGTTCTTGAATGGTTCTAATTCAGGTTTCTTCTTTGTAAAGAATGCGTAGGTGTTAGAAATATTCAAGGGGTCAAAAAATCGTCAAAAAGTCTTAAAAACTTGACAGTCTCTTCCGCATTATCTCCAACCAATTGCTCGACAGCGTTGGCAGAAGTACTGCTCAGGATTTGGGTTGAAAGCTTTACTCATATACAACTGTGCGCATTAGGATACACATGATTGTATGTCAACTTGGGCGCTAACCTTAGCAAGGACTTTGAATCAATTTCATAAGCATCAACTATATGCTGCCATAGCAAATGTTTTCCATTTTTTTTAAAGTCTGATTGGTTTAACTGAACCATCTTCGTGTTTCTTCATTTTACCACTGTTGTTTAGTCCATTTTTAGATGTTTTATGTGACAAACATCCGACACGAAATACAAGGATTCACCGTTATTGAAAGGATTTTTGGTTTTATACCCCACTCTGTGATTGTTTACTTCTCTATCAATCTCCGTACAAATTTTAATTAATTTCATATTCGTGGAAGCTTTATCACATACCACAGCGAGAATTCGAAATCCCGTTGCCTGTAAACTCTCGATACCCTCCCAAATTAAGGAATATAGCTCTTTTGCGCGTAGATTTCCACAAGGAAAAAACGCGAATGGATACTTAAAATTGGTCGTCAGTCCTCTGACCATGAACTGAAGAATGTGGTTTGCCAAGTTTATGTTTACAATTTCAACCTTCCTTTAATGTTATTTTCTAATTCAATCACTTTATTTCGGAATTCATTAAGATTTGCAGCTCCAATTAATTCTCCTGTACTGCTGTTGAATACCAGGTCCTGTTTTATTTGAATTTCGTCAAGGACTAACGTGAAATACTTTTGGTGTTCGTCCTAAATCTTTTATATCAATTTTTCCTCTCATTTCCAAGAGACTGGCATCGTTAAATCCACTTTTTGTAGTTAGGTCCACAGAGTAATTATAAAGTGTTCGCTGAGAAGGCAATGAAATTACTTGACGCACGGCTTCGTATGCACAAGGAACCTAGCTTTTATCGAAATACACCACTGTATTATTGCTGGATGCCATTTTCTTGGCCTGGATTTTTTGGTTTGGAGTAATTTCAATTGTTCGCGCATCAATTACTTTTGAAAAATCGATTTGCTCTCAAATGGATTTTTTCTGATTATTTCTTCAAAATCAAGACTTGCCTCTTCAGACATAAAAATGGCGTCGTTTTTAAAGCTCTTATTTACCTTCAATTCCAATACATTATTCCTTTTTTTCAACGCCTTATTTTTTATTTAATATTTAAACTCTGTATTTCATCTGCTCTCCCGTGAAGTAACGAAAATTGGCACGTTTTCCAAAGAATTTTACTTTTCGTTTTCGATTCTTTAAAACAATCTTCGTTTTCCGGCAAGACCGGCAAAGTCTTGAAAATTGGCTAAGAAATAATTTCTCATAATTTTGGGATCGAATTGATTGGGTTACCATGCAAACATATGCAGGCTAAAGATTTTTGTCTTTCAAATACGTAAACAATTCTCCATCAATGCCTTGGCAAGTTTACCAATTATTAATTTCAAGCAACACATCCAGCAGATCTTTGAAACACGTAATGGAGTTGCTGAATTTTACAGAACTTGACGAGAAAACCAAAAGTTTTGTGTAAAATTTTTCGATAATTCAACTACAAATAAACTATAACCACTTCTTCTAAATCTTAGGCATTTTAAACCATGTACATTGGCTTCAGATTCGTGCAAAATTTCCAAGGACCAATAACATGCGTCAAAGTTTTCCATCTGATAACTTAAAAATTATCGGGCTAGTTTTTTCTGAGAATATACTTCCATTTCAAGTGTAAGGCACTCTGATTCCGAGGTGCGCTCATTTATCAAAAATGATGCAGTTTCTGTATTTGTGAAATTTGAAGGTTGATCTAAAACTGGAGTTGGTCCACTTAGCGGAAATGTAGCAGTTGTAGCCCAAACTGCACTATTTTCAGAAGATTCTTCATTTTCTACCATTGGCTCAATTATATTTAACGGTGTTCCAACATTCTTCTCAGATAGCAGGCCTAGGCCATAGATATGGTCACTTGAAGCTGAATTTCGAACAACTTGAAAAATTTGAACCCTGTTAAAATATGCACAACCTAGGTTAACTATTAGGAAACTTACCTATTCCTTGGGGTTTCTGAGAATTTGAATAAGAACTGCTTTCCAAAGTAATGTTCGCCTATCATAAATGGTTATGGTTATGATTGTAATTCTAGTACTACAATTTTAGACTAAAACAATTCCCTACCTGCAGGGTATCATTGTAGGGATCAGGATTATCATCTGTGGGCCGATTCCCACCACTAAAATGCATAGAGCAGACATAATGATGTGACTTAACATAATTATGAGTTCTTATATTCTCACGGTTTGTTACCATAAGCCACCGCATACATTTGAAATAATTTTTCCTTGGTTTTGGAACTGGATAATATTTTATGCCTTGACTACGGGACTCATCTGACGTGTTGTAGTTTTTACAACTTTTGTACACACAATATTTTCCCATTTTAACTTTAAAAATTTCTTGGAAAAACTTTCAAAGACAGATGACGACCTTGCCAAACCCAAAACCGCCAAAACTAAGCCTTTTTTCTATTTTATCATTATATCTCCAAAACACGGCACTAGATGCCGCCAGCTACAGGGTACTGGCAAGAGGTTTGGTTTCTATGGTAACGTAGAACTTGGGTAAACGTTTTACTAGGATGCGATCCCCACTTTTTCAACCCGCGCCGTTCACCCGTTGTGGGAGTTCACATCACAGATAGCTACGATTTCTACTCTTCAAAACGACTCCGTACCCCATTCTTGGCCCGGTGAAGGAGAATTTCAAGTAACGAGTGACGCAAATTCAATTATAAGTAATAATTATTTGATGAATGATTACATGCTCACCAATTCTCTTTAATGACGTTACTAATGAAGATCCCAACAAATAAATTAACTACCAGAGATACGGCAGCGAGAAACTGCGCGAGGCAAATAGGAGACTCAAGCAAGCGCCCACTGCGCCTGCCATCGGATAGCCAGTACCCATTTTGTCTTCCACCGGATATTCAGCAGCCAATTTGCTTGCCAACGGATCGCCAACATATTCTCCGCCTGCCACCGGATCGCCAACATATTATCCGTCTGCCACCGGATCGCCAACATATTCTCCGCCTGCCACCGGATCGCCAACATATTCTCCGCCTGCCACCGGATCGCCAATATATTCTCCGCCTGCCACCGGATCGCCAGCCCCCAATTTTCCTGCCACCGAATCGCCAGCCTCCATTTTGCCTGCAACCGGATCGCCAACATCTTCTTCGCCTGCCAACGGATCGCCAGCACTCATTTTGCCTGCCACCGGATATCCAGCAGCCAATTTGCCTGCCACCGGATCGCCAACATCTTCTTCGCCTGCCACCGGATAGCCAGTACCAACTTCGACTGCCACCGGATAGCCAGTACCAACTTCGACTGCCACCGGATAGCCAGTACCAACTTCGACTGCCACCGGATAGCCAGTACCAGCTTCGACTGCCACCGGATAGCCAGTACCAACTTCGACTGCCACCGGATAGCTAGTACCAGCTTCGACTGCCACCGGATAGCCAGTACCAACTTCGACTGCCACCGGATAGCCAGTACCAACTTCGACTGCCACCGGATAGCCAGTACCAACTTCGACTGCCACCGGATAGCCAGTACCAACTTCGACTGCCACCGGATAGCCAGTACCAACTTCGACTGCCACCGGATAGCCAGTACCAGCTTCGACTGCCACCGGATAGCCAGTACCAGCTTCGACTGCCACCGGATAGCCAGTACCAACTTCGACTGCCACGGGATAGCCAGTACCAACTTCGACTGCCACCGGATAGCCAGTACCAACTTCGACTGCCACCGGATAGCCAGTACCAACTTCGACTGCCACCGGATAGCCAGTACCAACTTCGACTGCCACCGGATAGCCAGTACCAACTTCGACTGCCACCGGATAGCCAGTACCAACTTCGCCTGCCACCGGATAGCCAGCACCCACTTCGCCTGCCACCGGATAGCCAGCACCCACTTCGCCTGCCACCGGATAGCCAGCACCCACTCCGCCTGCCACCGGATAGCCAGCACCCACTTCGCCTGCCACCGGATAGCCAGCACCCACTTCGCCTGCCACCGGATCGCCAGCACCCACTTCGCCTGCCACCGGATCGCCAGCACCCATTTCGCCTGCCACCGGATCGCCAGCACCCTCTTCGCCTGCCACTGGATAGTTAGCACGTACTTCGCATTTCACCGGATCACCAGCACCCATTTCGCCTGCCACCGGATAGTCAGCACGCACCTCGCCTGCCACCGGATCGCCAGCACCCTCTTCGCCTGCCACCGGATCGCCAACACTCTCTCGCCTGCCACCGGATCGCCAGTCCCCAATTTTCCCGCCACCGGATCGCCAGCCTCCATTTTGCCTGCCACCGAATCGCCAGCACCCTCTTCGCCTGCCACTGGATAGTCAGCACGTACTTCGCATTTCACCGGATCGCCAACACCCTCTTCTCCTGCCACCGGATCGCCAACACCCTCTTCGCCTGCCACCGGATCGCCAGCACCCTCTTCGCCTGCCACCGGATCGCCAGCACCCTCTTCGCCTGCCACCGGATCGCCAGCACCCTCTTCGCCTGCCACCGGATCGCCAGCACCCTCTTCGCCTGCCACTGGATAGTCAGCACGTACGTCGCATTTCACCGGATCGCCAACACCCTCTCCGCCTGCCACCGGATCGCCAGTCCCCAATTTTCCCGCCACCGGATCGACAGTCCCCAATTTTCCCGCCACCGGATCGCCAGTCCCCAATTTTCCCGCCACCGGATCGCCAACACCCTCTTTGCGAGCCACAGTATCGCCAACACCCTCTATGCGAGTCACCGTATCGCCAACACCCTCTACGCCTGCCATCGGATCGCCAGCATCCTCTGCGCCTGCCATCGGATTACCAGCACCCTCTTCTCCTGCCATCACAAGAGCGCATTTTATAATAGCAGTCCTCATAACAACAGTTCTCTAAATAGCGGTTCCCGAAATGGCAGTTTTCCCCATACAGCAATTACCGATACAGCAGTTCTCTAAAGAGTGGGAAAATAGATATGCGAAAAACCATAGTTGTTTATTGTGGTGTAAGCTTGCCCAGCTGGATTATATGAACTCAAAAAGAACTAGGTTGATATTTTGGTTAGGTTAAAGTCGAGGGGGTAGCCATTAGCGTTTTCCACGTACACCATACTAAATATTACTCGGTACTACGAATATATTACGAAATTCTTGGTACTGCAAATAATACACGGTACTACGAATATACTTCCAGATATTTCACGATAATTCCTCATACTACGAATATACTTCCAGATATTACACGGTAATTCCTCATACTACGAATATACTTCTAAATATTACTGGATACTTCGAAAATACACAATATTTGGAATATTTTTCCAACTTCAAATATAACACTATACTTCGAATATATTTACTTTTTCAACCAATTATTTCCAATATTACACCTACTCTGAAGGTGCTACACATTAAAAATCTTAATTCAATGCGTTATAGTTTTCTAGATAATTCTAAACTAGGCGTTATAAGTTCAAATAACTGATGTCGTATTCATTACACTTAATAGTTGCAAAAGTACTTCCATCTTACGTACGTACTATCTTAGTAAACCTTTTCTATATTATTGTAGAATAATAATTGATAGCTTTGTTTTTGGATGTCTTAGAAAAACTAAAGGTTCGTCGATCGCGTTTTTATGGAAATGTTGGCTTTTATTCTAAGTCGCTCAAGGACTCATAATTATAACAATTATAATTAAGAGTTATACGACGCAAATCATTCATCTGATTAACTTAAAAAACAACCCTTAATCCACCCTGCTCCATATTTCATAGCTTTGGTTTAGACTGAGTTTGTGATTTGATTAGCCGTGAATATTAACCCTGATGAGGTTTAGATTAGAGCTTGCGTAATATCTTATCACAAAATCGGTGCAATGTGAATCTATGCAAACGAGAGTATAGTTTCTCGATGAACTCATGGTTGCAATGCTACATTTTTTATCATTTATAAACCTGATTAGTCTTATTAACCGATTAAAGTGAATAAAGTGATCTAGCCTCATCACAAATGGATAAACAATGAGCAAGAACATCCCCGAAATAATAAATAACTTACCATATTAGTTTTCATTTGGTATATTCAACTTACAAGTATCGCATTTAAAAGACAAAAACGGCTCTATAGTTATGATAGTCGTCCGAAAAACTCTCAAGAACTAGTGTCATTGCTTAGTCCGTTGCCTACGATAATCAAGGCCTGTGCGCGGTAGTTTCGAAGGGGCGACTTTAAAGAAACGCGACTTCTTATTTTCTCCCTATTTTACCGCGAGATGGCATGGATAGCTGGACCGAAACGCGCGCGAAAATGGGTATTTAAAATTCCAAGCGCGAGAAAATGAGCATTTCAAATTCCTCAAGTCCAGCTAATAGCGCTATCAGGTGAGAGAATTCGGCAACTTAAATTGCCAAACGGAAAATTAAAATCGGCGCCGCGCACAGGCCTTGATTAACGTAGGCAAAGCTTAGTCAAACAACAGAGGATCGAAATAAACCGAGACTAAAATTACAAACTTATAACACGTATAGATAATAGAAAGATTAAGTAAAGAGCAAAAATACGCCAAGTACAAGTCTATAAGCTCAAGCTCACTTGATGTAATCTCTATTACATCAAGTGAGCTTGAGCTTATAGTGATGTTAAATATCACAGGAATAAAAGTATTTTGGAATTTATGATCACGTGCGCCAGAACATAATTTGCTTAACCTCTCTCTTGCGAATATAAATCATCCCTTTACCAGTATATGTGGCGTTCAAAGTGTAGGTGGAAAAGGGTTGAAACTCCCCAACTGAACGTCAGGTCACAGCTTAAGCCAATCGGAAGCCTTGCCCTACCACTCTCCTACTCTCTGTAAAGCTATGTTGTATGTATGAACTCGGTATCTACCGTGAGAAAGTTCTCTAATTTAAACTAAAATCCGAGATACTCTGTTTCCCACGGTTATAATATGGGATGAAAACATAAAATACTGCGAGACTTCTCGATTTTATAAAATATTACACTAAGATTCTTAATATTCGTAAGGATTCGCGACATACTTCGAATATTATCATTATACTCTTCATATTCTCAGTATATTCTTCGTATTACATGTATTACACTTAACACACCAGACTTTGCAATATTTCAATATTACGAAAATACTTCACATTACTTTTCGGTATTTTTTCATACTGCAAATATTACGAAACCAAATGCACACCTACTTCACGTAGTGGTTACCCCCTCGTCGGTTTGTACAGTGGAAGGCGGCCGTTTTCCGATCCCTTTAGAGATGGGACCAACGTTCATGCAATAATTGATAATATAATAGTCGTTAGTAAAAACGCAGCATTTTCATTCTACAATTCGTGTTTTAATGGTAATGTTTCAAATTATTTCAAAATTACACATCTAAATTTTTCAATCGGGATAAAATCCCATGCGAAATCCCCTATAAATTCCGTCGTCACTAGGAAATCTAGCCCGAATCCTAAGTACCGCGCAAGAAGACAAAACTAAGCGATTACCAACACCTAATCGGCCATAGAGCCACAGGCATAGGTTGGAATAAGCTGCGAATCTAAGCCTATTATTCTCAATGTTTAGCATGTCTCTGTCTAGAACCAATTCGTTTCGCATCCTCATATTTAGAACCAAAACGAATGGCTCCAAACAGAGAAGTCTAAACTCAGGAGTGCTGGTTAGACAAAGGGGGTCCCGGCAACATCTATTTTCAATGATGGTAGGCATTTCTCTGCACCTGCCACAAACACATTTTTTAGGCGGTTTTCCAGGAATTATTGGGCTTGGTGGTCTCGGTGGGGTAGTAAGGCATTTGTTTTTCTTACTAGTGATACTTTCGTGCCCTGTTTTCAAATCCAAGGAAATGGGATCGGCCAAGTGGTTGTTTTCCAACCCCAAACTGGGGTTAGGGTTTTTTGTCGATTTGTCAGTTTGGTAATGTGGGTTCTTTTCTTCCCAGTTACCCCATTGATTTTCATAAGCCCGGTTTTCAGCTTCATTTTCGGGTATTATTTCTCCGAGAGCTGAGGGTTTAAACATATTAGTAAATGACGAATTTGTACTCTAGAAGCCAGGGAGCAGGTTTTTTGGGTCTCTCTATGGGTCTCAAATTCTGGTAGAAGATTGCTTACTTTTGTCAAAAGATTTTCTTTTGCCTGTGATGGCATTCTATCAATCAGGGCCTAATTAAGGGGGGAGGGAAAGAATTCGCTAACACCAATAAAGAATACCAAAAGTCAATGAGATTTTCTTGCCTGTAATCGCTCATAATGGGCCTCCAGGTTTTCTGTGGCTTTTTCTATATACAGTGAGTCAATTTTACTCATTGCATCCCTGAGCACTTGATTTCCTGTTTTCTTTCTTTGATTTGTCGCTGCTTTCTTTACCACTTTCGGTTTTTTCCCAAAGTTTAGCTTTAACTAACGGAAATAGTTGAACATAAATAGTGAAACTTTGAACGGAAATAGTTGAACATAAATAGTGAAACTTTGAACGGAAATAGTTGAACATAAATAGTGAAACTTTGAACGGAAATAGTTGAACATAAATAGTGAAACTTTGAACGGAAATAGTTGAACATAAATAGTGAAACTTTGAACGGAAATAGTTGAACATAAATAGTGAAACTTTGAACGGAAATAGTTGAACATAAATAGTGAAACTTTGAACGGAAATAGTTGAACATAAATAGTGAAACTTTGAACGGAAATAGTTGAACATAAATAGTGAAACTTTGAACGGAAATAGTTGAACATAAATAGTGAAACTTTGAACGGAAATAGTTGAACATAAATAGTGAAACTTTGAACGGAAATAGTTGAACATAAATAGTGAAACTTTGAACGGAAATAGTTGAACATAAATAGTGAAACTTTGAACGGAAATAGTTGAACATAAATAGTGAAACTTTGAACGGAAATAGTTGAACATAAATAGTGAAACTTTGAACGGAAATAGTTGAACATAAATAGTGAAACTTTGAACGGAAATAGTTGAACATAAATAGTGAAACTTTGAACGGAAATAGTTGAACATAAATAGTGAAACTTTGAACGGAAATAGTTGAACATAAATAGTGAAACTTTGAACGGAAATAGTTGAACATAAATAGTGAAACTTTGAACGGAAATAGTTGAACATAAATAGTGAAACTTTGAACGGAAATAGTTGAACATAAATAGTGAAACTTTGAACGGAAGGAGTGATACTTTGAACGGAAGGAGTGATACTTTGAACAGAAATAGTGAAACTTTGAACGGAAATAGTTGAACATAAATAGTGAAACTTTGAACGGAAATAGTTGAACATAAATAGTGAAACTTTGAACGGAAATAGTTGAACATAAATAGTGAAACTTTGAACAGAAGGATTGTTACTTTGAACAGAAAGAGTGAAACTTTGAACAGAAAGAGTGAAACTTTGAACAGAAAGAGTGAAACTTTGAACAGAAAGAGTGAAACTTTGAACAGAAAGAGTGAAACTTTGAACAGAAAGAGTGAAATTGCATTTTTTCCAGTAGAAAATTGATTTATCACTTTTTGGTGCCCGGCAACTAGAACACTACTATAGAGCTCAAACAAAAAACAACCCTGATGTTTGGAAAGAAGCCCGAAGTCTCAGGTTAACCTTTTCAAAGTTTGGCACTGTTTTGCAGCGTCGGAAACCTTGGACGGAAGTGGGGGTGAGAAACCTTATCCAGGTTAAAAATCTAGACAACGTACCAGCTATAAAGTACGGCAAAAGTTTCGAATCTGTTGCCCTGTTGAAATATAAGGAGCAAATGGCTCTACATGGTCACAGCGTTTCAGTTTACCAATGTCGTTTGGTAGTGGACTTGAAAAGACCCTGGCTCGGTACATCTCCAGACGTAATAGTCTAGACCCTCAAGAAAATCCACCATATGGCCTTATTGAACTTAAATGCCCATTCTCGAAAAGAGACCTTTCACCGTCGGAAGCTTTACACAGCAATGGATTTTGTATGAGCTATGAAGATGGGGAACTGCATCTAGCAGAGTCCCACCGTTATTATCAACAAACGCTTGGGCAAATGGCCTTGACAGGGTTTCAGTGGTGTGACTTTGTTAACTATTTTCCAAAGGGATTAATTATATTTAGGATTAGGTTTAACAAACAAAAATGGCAGTTAAGCCTCAAAAAATTGGATTATTTCTATTTTAATTCCATGTTACCTCAGATAGGTTAAGATAACATACTGTGATAAAAACACCTCAAGAATAAAGATCTCGTTTACAAATATCGAAATTATTTCTTTCTCATAGTTTTTTTTAAATCATGTGTTCCAGTTTCTTGAATGTCCGAAACTACACACCATTCTGCACTTTTAGATAATCCAACTTCTTGCTCCGAATCGATGTCATCTTCATCTTCACACCCATTATCTTCAGTTCATCAGAGGTTTCTAAAATATCATCCAAGTTAACGCAAGGCTCAATTTCAAGATTGTAATCATCGGAATGTTCTTTGTCGTTTTTAATAGGACGTTGAAAGTTTGTTATTAGCGCCACTGCGCTCCACAACTGATTAAGGACTGAGGCTAGGCTTAATGGAATTGGCCGATCAAATATGTGGTACACTTTTATTCTTCGTATTCTTCGTTCAATGTGAATACGGAGACGAGCGATTTTTTCATTTTGTTCAATTTCTTCTTTCGTAAACTGTTTTTTGTCTTTAAGAAAGACTGGAATATTTAGTCTAACATCTTTCTCTTCAATTTTGAATCCTTTATCAGCCATCAAACTATCATTTGCAGAAAATTTCAAGCTTGTAAAGCCTGATCGGCGCGCAAGCTCGATGTCTGAAATGCACCCCGAGAAAAGAGTGGATACAAAGGTTACTGCACCCAATGGATTAATGCCAATTAACCCTTTCCACGTATTAGTCGATTTATAATTTGAGAAAGTACTTGATTGTAGGACTAATGAAGATGGTGTTTCACATTTTATTTCCATTGCATCAATTATCACTCTGGTACTTTGGTATAAGTCTTTAAATTCCTTGGGCATAGTTTTATCAATTTTCTCCCTGCTTGTCCATATTTTCAGCTCTCCCAATTGTAGGTACATGTGATTTATCCAAGTTGTGCATATCCTGCTCACTGTAGTTTTTGACACTCCGAAACGGTGTGCTAAATCCTTGGTAAAAAGTCCTAACCTAAGCCTGACCATAACCATAAACAATTGCTCCTTTGGTGATAGTATCTGCGGTCGACCGGCTGGGCTGAGAGATTCGGAAACTGATCGGTTGAAATTAATGTTTTCTCCCATTAGTCCGGGTTCAAGTGATTCGTAGAGACACATTAATCTATCATAATTTGCTAATCCCGTGTAAAAATATATATCATCATCATCATCTTCAAATTTCTGAAGAGAAAAAGATGTTTTCCACATCATTTTTTGATTTAACTGAATAGCTTTTATTTTATTCTTTAGCTGCTGCACTGTAGCCTGACACTCCTCATACGATTTTTGACTTCTCCTTAGCTTAATGCCGAGTACCGGTACGCGACAATTTGGTCTCGCCGTTATGGTCTCGCCGATTTGGTCTCGCCGTTAAGGTCTCGCCATTTTGGTCTCGGGACAAATGGGTCTCGGGACAATTGGGTCTCGGGACAATTGGATATCGGGACAATTTTGTATCGGGACAAATGGGTATCGGGACAAATGGGTATCGGGACAAATGGGTCTCGGGACAATTGGGTCTCGGGACAATTGGGTCTCGGGACAATTGGGTCTCGGGACAATTGGGTATCGGGACAATTGGGTCTCGGGACAATTGGGTCTCGGGACAATTGGGTCTCGGGACAATTGGGTCTCGGGACAATTGGGTCTCGGGACAATTGGGTCTCGGGACAATTGGGTCTCGGGACAATTGGGTCTCGGGACAATTGGGTCTCGGGACAATTGGGTCTCGGGACCTAACCCAACCCAACATTGTTTGGGGGTAAGAAGATTATTTATATGAGTATTAAAAGCCCGCCTCTTACCACGAACAATTTATTAGCAATATTAGAAATATTTTGGAAAATTTGTCAGATAATTAATAGGAGAATATTTTGGAAAAGGTGGCAGCTAACTATTAGAAGAATATTTTGGAAAAGGTGGCAGCTAATTAGTAGGAGAATGTTTTGGAAAAGGTGGTAGCTAATTAGTAGGAGAATGTTTTGGAAAAGGTGGCAGCTAATTAATAGCAGAATATTTTGGAAAAGGTGGCAGCTAATTAATAGGAGAATATTTTGGAAAAGGTGGCAGCTAACTATTAGGAGAATATTTTGGAAAAGGTGGGAGCTAATTAGCAGGAGAATGTTTTGGAAAAGGTGGCAGCTAATTAGTAGGAGAATGTTTTGGAAAAGGTGGCAGCTAATTAATTGGAGAATATTTTGGAAAAGGTGGCAGCTAACTATTAGGAGAATATTTTGGAAAAGGTGGCAACTAATTAGTAGGAGAATGTTTTAGAAAAGGTGGTAGCTTATTAGTAGGAGAATGTTTTAGAAAAGGTAGTAGCTTATTAGTAGGAGAATGTTTTGGAAAAGGTGGTAGCTTATTAGTAGGAGAATGTTTTGGAAAAGGTGGTAGCTTATTAGTAGGAGAATGTTTTGGAAAAGGTGGCAGCTTTTCTTCAGCGTGTTTCTTACTCCATTAGACAATGTTGGAAGAAAATCAGATTTTTTGAAGTGTTTTGAACACACTACAACCCATTTAGTTTTTGTATAAAAGTAATCTCTTCGCCTTATTGCTCTAATCCACTTGTCTCTTAGGTCTCCACTTTTCGGAGCTTTATGATAAGTAACCTATGATACAAATCATTAGCGTCTAACTTAATAACAGATTAAGAGTAAACATACTTTATTCCCGTTCTTATCTTTAGGGCCATTTTGCGAGCAACCTAAAACATTACAGCAGGTAGGCATTCTTTTAAGTTGGTTAATGGCTTAATGCTTCTACAGTTCTACTACCTGGTAGGCTTGTAGTAAATGTTAAGCCAAGGCTTAGCAAAAACTCTAAATAATTCAAATTTACGTTAATATTATAATGAATGTAAATATTAACAATTTAAATGAGACCTACCTATTCTTATTCGAACTTAAATTGCTTCTAAAAGAGTATTCTTAAGTAATTTTACTACTATTTAGACAGCGCTATTTTTAACGCTTTCGTTCTCGGGGCCGCCATTTTAAAGTAATGATTTGACGCACTTAACCGACTTTTTCAAAAAGTGCATGATGGCGCCATCTCGATACTGATAATCACTACAGTTTTATCTTCTTGGTCGTTTTACCCCTATCACTTCGCTTCTCTGTATAATTTGGAAACCCACCTATATTTAAAGAGGTTGTTGATGCTCTCCAAGGGGTATTAAAGTCATCTTTCGCGCGTACTTCATTTTCTAGAACCAAGTAACGAGCCAATAACAGAAGCCGCCATCGGTAAAAGCAAAGAAAATATCCACGAACCTTCTTACTCAATTAACATCGAACGTTTTTATCTCCAATAAATTTTTTATTAGCTTATTTTCTTAATTGATTATTATGTTTAGAAAGTCTCTGGAAAACGTTCGGGCTTTATTCATCGTTTCCATTTAAAGTATTCAACGCGACTTCACCGATGGTTTCTGTCAAATCTATATTATATGTTTCTATAAATACCTAATCGTGGTTTTCTTTTTAACCGCGCTAAGGCTTTAAATAAATCTATATTTTCCTTGGCAAAACTTTGACTAGGTGTTGAAATTTAATTTGGGTTTTGGTTAAATTTTATATTTTGATTTAATTTGTTTTTTACTCTAAAAATGATTATTTTTCAAACTTTTCTAATGTTTAAGTAGCTCTTAGATACATTAAGTATCCCTTTAAATATTTTTGGTACAAAATAGAACTATTAAGGAATTTTTGAATTTTGTCTTCATTTTGCCATAAATCAACCAAAATCTCTTCGCTATTTCTAACCATGGTTTTCTACGTAGCCACGTGGCCTCTACCTTTCCCTTATGGTTGACTCCTTAAACATACTAACTATCAGCCCTTCTTTACAAAATTGCACGGGAAAAATATGAAAACCCTTCCTTCATGGAGATAGCGAAGAGGCAAAAATATTTTGGTCAGTTTAAAGTAGGAGGTCTCTCGTGAAACTTCAAAAATAACTCAGTAGCGACTCGAAATTTTAAGAGACTCTGAAAAATGTAAACCCAATTCATTTTTTATTTTAATTCTTATTAAAACGTTAAGTGTGTGTTTAAACCGCTTGGCTTCAATAATTAATTCTAATCTACCTAACTGATAGCTACCCGAATCAACATCTAACGTCCTTTAGAAGAATATTCTCAGTCGGTTCATCAATTAAGCTCTCCCACCTTCAGAAACATTTCCAATAAATTATTACACTAGGCCTAGTTCTATTTCGCTTTTTGGAAGATCTATTACGTTTCGAAGCCATGGTGAAGATGAAGGCTTATTTTAATACCTACTTTCTTTCATTTATTTTGGTATACACTATTTTTTCTTCTAATTCTCCATTCGTTGGGACAATTCTGAACTAAGTGGAATAATAGGTAGGAAAACGGATTTTTAGTCGTGTAACTTTCATGTATAAATTTCCAATTACAAGGATCGATTTGATTAAAGATAAAATTAACTTGCATTTTATTACGATCAAGTAAATAGTAATAATACTCACTCCAGGGATGAAAATTTTCCTGGACATATTCGTTCTTCGTGCTCTTTTAAAAAATGAAATTCGTATTAACTTAGCCAAATCTAGATACCAGCAATTGGAGACCTTACCCGTTTAACACAAACCACCTTTCGAAATAGAGGCGTTTCTTCGCAATGATAACGTTTAATCGCGAGAGAACATTAAGCGTTACAACAGTATTTTCCATACGATTGAGAAATACGCTAATGGCTCCACGAGGATGCAATAGGGGTCGATAGAAATGAGTACAACTTTACATCATGCGTTATCTGTAGTTTGATGAAATAGTGGCTCTTCCTTTGCGCTGTAAAAAATACGCAACTTTTAACTTTTTAACATTCGGGTTTTTTGGCTTTGTAGAAATAACCCAAAATACTATTCTACGCACTTAGTAGTTTCTTTTATGAACATATAACAATATTATTGCACCACAAAATTTAAACATTAGCAAATGTATACACGAATATTAGGATTTGTCTAGTGAAAAAATCAAATTGACAATAAAAAGGGTAATGATCATATTGCAAAGTTGTGTTTTTGTAACTATAGAAACGTAACCACACCGAAACCTTTGACGTGACAGAATGTTTTTAAAAAATACCCAGCTCCTATATCCACGATCACAAATCTTAGAATCTCGATAAGGTAGAACAATAATTATACAACCTCAAATTAATTTTAAACCAAATTTTAAGAACGTTCTTTCTTAGGTCTTAGGAAATTAATAAAGTTGGTCCTGAAACAGTTAAAGATAAGTGATGAAATTTTATTGCAAAAAAAGTACAGATATTAACACTTGGAGTTTTAAAGACATGATGGTAGGGTTGTAAGTCGGAAAATTTTCCGGAAAATGACCGAGCCATATTTTTCCGGAAAATTTTCCGTATTTTTCCGCTACCGGTTTTTCAATTAAAAAGTTAAAACTTTAAAATTTTTCAATTGCCTTTCTTTTCAAAACACTCATTATTTTATTTTTGGTGAATTCGGAGGGGTAAAAAATTGTTCAAGGGCACAGCCACAGAGTCTAGTGACCCCTATTCTCTATAGGAAAAGCTCACTCATTTGCCATCACTTGCATGCATAGGGTTACTGTTTGCTCTTCTGACGGTATAAGGCGTTAGAGAGTCGAGACCTAACCGTTATGAGACCCAAGTGAAACTAAAATTATCAGGCATAAAGGATAGTGATCGTCTGCGTCATTGTAAGGGAAACGAGGTGTTATGTTGTTAATGTTATTAAGTTTGTTAACCCTGTTTAAAGTCACAAATTATGGGAAAATCAACTACTAATATTTGGTGGTACTTTAATAAATCTACTAAAGATGGCAAAATAACTGGAGAATGTTTTAAATCTTTAAAAGTTAGGTAAATTGACTCAAAGCTCACATAATTGCTAGTTTTATATTTTTCCGGAAAATTTTCCGCGTTTTATTTTTCCGGAAAATTTACAACCCTACATGATGGTGATCGCCCGTTTCCGCACAGTTTAATTTTTCACACTTTAAAAACCAATAGCCTCTTTCCGCGCAGTTTTCAAATAATGTTTTTTTATATTTTATTGTTGATTATATTTTAGAACCCTCAACCTTATGCTGCTGGCCCATTGGAACGAATTTAGCCAAACCTTTTGAAGCTATTTAACAATAGATTTATCTTTAATGCAGTTTTTACAAACGGAATTAAAAAATTCATCTTTTACTTTCATTATTTAACATAAAAAGCACTTGTTTTAATGCTTGCGTCTATCAATACACTTTTCTATATCGACAGTGATATTCCAATGGTCAAATACTAAGTTTAATAAGAGGCGTCTATTGCAGCATAGCCTTACCCGAGCCTTACATAACCCTAACCGAACCAACCAAACGTAATGGGTTATGGTTAAAAATGGTGAACTATAGTTTCAATGTAAAAATTGTGCGGAAATGGGCATCCTAACATCTACAATCTGAAAAAAATGCATTGTTCTTTTGACCATAATTTTAAATCATGTAATATTTGTTGGTTTTTAATAGCGTAGGTGTAACGTTGGTCATTTATTTTGAACTCGCTTATTGAAATTAAGATTGGTATTCTGACCTCAATGGAAGAAAGAAAAGGATCCTTTTTTATCGATTCAGGCTTAAAAAAATCGTCTCAAAAATTCTCAGCCAGAGAACCTATTTTACGTTTTATTTTCAAATAAGAAATTATAACTCACTAAGCTCAAATGTTCATAACTAATTAAGCTCAAATATTCATAACTAATTAAGCTTAAGTTTTCATAATTTCAAATACTTAGATCTATCGATGCCTATTTTTTCTCGAAATGATATAGTACTATTCCCGAATAGCCCATTTTCTTGGAAGAACTGCAATTAAGAGCAATATCAAGTGCAAATCATGTTTCGAAATATTCTGTACCAAAGAAATTTTGGTATAAAAAGGTATGCAATTTTAAAAAACGTTATATAATCTTGATTTTAAAACTGAAAATTTTAATATTTGGACTTCAGGCAATTAATTTTCGTCACCAATCTAAGCAATCTTTAGCTTTTGCCTAATCTTTGTCTACAAAGACAGTTTTTAATAATCAGTCCCCTTAGTTGCAACTACGTTTGTAGGGAAAGAACGCGGTGTTTTAAGATTGAAAAGCCATGGTTTAGAAAACAATAGCACTTGTTCAAAATACCTCAAACGCGCGGTTTTTGTTAAAGCGTGTTAAAATAATGATATTTCAGGTATGTCAAACGTTTGAATACTTTGACACCACTTTCAACATGGGAAAGTGAAGCGTTAACCAAGTTGCTAACGACTTTAATATTTAATATTTGAATTGCATTATATTCGCTCTTAAGGTGGTAACCTTTGTACTCCACCAAAGTTTTAAAACCATCGTTTGTGAGTGAAGAAAAAACAGCTGAAACACTTTAGATTTAATTCATCCTTGGTTTTTTAGTTTATGATAATTTTTCATAAATTTTGCCAAGTCGAGCACTGACATCCTTTTCTCGAAGCAACTCACGACACTTTTAAGTCCACTGTAACTTCGTGATGGGTAGAGGTTAAAATCTGAAATTTTGCTTGCCGCGAGGACTGTCAATCCTAGCTATAGTTTCGAAATTTCAAGTTCTTTCCCTATATGCCTTTCGAAATATCTCGGGTGAAATTTACCTTATTTTGTCACTCACTCACCGATCATAAAAATCTAAGGTACTTCTAGAGGAGATAGAAACTTAAAATTCATGATTTAGTTTTCATTTATTTTATAAAGCACAGAAAAATTAAAACATCCCCAAATTTTTATAAAATTGCTCTTTAGTTCTTGATATTAAAACTAGATGGCGTTGTCGTCTTTTAAACAGAAATAATGTGGGTTCTTGATGAAAGGACGAAACAGCCGGGAGTGTGGCGCACTCCTGTAAGCCAAGCTTCTGGTCGGCAAAGTTTGAGGAAATACGACACATGTCGGCGATCCTACCCTATAGGTGCCGACTGTCCCGTGTCCGCCGGAGGTGACTTACCCCAATTCCACCTTCCGTCACCTCCCAAGTGAACCTCATTCCTTCCCTGCTTCAACACATACGACCTAGCGGCCCCCGTCAGTGCTGGGCCGCGTAGGGTCTCCCGCTCAATTCTTCCTGGTGCTCAAGGCCTAACGGCTAAGCACTAGTGTGAGTAGGTGGTAAAAAAAAAGGACGTAACGGTCCAAAGTTAACCGAAAGTTAAATGCATATTAAAGCTAATAGCAGTAGTAGTTTAAAAGAAATGTGTCGTAACTGATGCTACATTCCTATATTAGGATATAACGTACAATCACTTCGGCATATTCTCTGGGGGTCGAAAATTGTAAATCAGCGTAAATATGGACAAACGTTAGGAATTATATTGGCAAACGAAGTATAACGAGACGGTTTTGTTTTAATTTAACTACCGATGTATAACGAGAGGGTCTACAAAACTTAGTGAGATCCTATCAAAAACATTAACATGTACAAAAATGGGCCAAGCCTCGCCTCGTGCCCTCTCCGCCGTAAAACGTTCTGAGATCCCATGTAGAGCCAAGTCTGTCATTTTCTTCTCATTCAATCGCTAATTGAACAATTATGTTTTAAATTAAGTCCTTTTCCTAATTAATAAACAATATTCTTTGACTCTTTCATTATTATACATCTTTGTTCGTATCAAAAATATCGTAACTTGGCCATCGCAGGTAATTACTTTATGAACGTGTAAATAGGGTTATGCATAACTCACCATATAAACTTGTTTGTACATAGCGTTATGCATGAATTTTCTTATTTGTACATATCCCCTCGACTATAAACGATTTAGTGAATATCCCTTCAATTATTTTAAAATCGGCAACGATTTAGTGAATATCCCCTCGACTTCCATTTAATATTACTTACCTGCGATTGCCAAGTCACGATATTTTTGATACGAACAAAGATGTATAATAATGAAAGAGTCAAAGAATATTGTTTATTAATTAGGAAAAGGACTTAATTTAAAACATAATTGTTCAATTGGCGATTGAATGAGAAGAAAATGACAGACTTCATGGGATCTCAAAACGTTTTATGGCGGAGAGGGCACGAGGCGAGGCTTGGCCCATTTTTGTACATGTTAATGTTTTTGATAGGTTCAATTTACTGTACGCACGTAAAATATAAATTTCTAAATTTGGTGATGAACAGCAATTTTGGTTTTCCCAAAATTTGAATCAGTAATTTACGGCGTAAATTACCGTTTTTTAAAATATATGTTAATTTCATATCACTAGGTACGAGGTAATACTTGTCCCTAGAAGCGGACAATTATTTGTGTGGCACCAATTTATTCAAAAATCACATTAGTAACATTGTGCCGAGTCCCATTCAACCGAACCAACCCCATTCGATTGAAAAACTCTCACTTCGGAGGATTTACGATGCTGTAAAATGGGACAATCCGATTGCACCGAAAAACCCTCACTTCGGGTTTTCCCGATGGAATTTAAATTAAATTAAGTTAAAACAATTTACGGACTACGTAAAATGAACACTAGATCCGAACATTTTCTAAATTATTATTTTAGAACTAAGGATTATAAGAACGAAATAGTAATAAATCAGCAATATATGAAATAATAAAATCAGTTGCTAATATTGCTTTATTTTTTATGTTATATTCATTATGAAAATATTTTAAGCCAGCCGTTTTACTGTACTTGAAGTGTATAACCAACCCAAAGAGGAAGAGACGTCCTAACCAAACCAAACCTAACCGAACAGTAACTTTTGGAAAAGGCATATTATTTGAGAAGTCAATGAAGATAAACATCAATATTTTGAAAAAGGCTTAACAATGTTAAATGATTTATAAAATATTACGAATCTAACCTGGTTTTGAACAAAAAGGTTATATTGGACGAAAGTGTTTTTGATAAATGCTTAACCCAAGTCCAATTTTCACTTTTTCTGTATACTATTGCATTATATTTAGAACACACGGTGTTGAAAACTTCCCGTGGTCGTTTTTTATTATCATCTTGTTGCATAGTCGTCAAATAGTGGCGCTTCCAAGGCACTACGAATGTATTGAAAACGCTAGCACTTTTGAGGTCGCTTAATTTTACAAATTTTTGTAAATACCAAACCCGCGGTTGGGCTAAATTCATTAGAAACTTTGGCGGGATTCGGTCTAATGGAATTCTGCGCAATGGGAATATACCTATTTAAACAAATCTAGCCGACCTGTTGGAAATGTTCTATTATTAAAGCCAAGAAAGCTTATTTATTCTTCATGTCGAACCATCACTTTAAACATATATTTTGCTCAACATTTGAGTCAAGGAAGTCCTTTTCTCAATATCAAATGAAGGTCATTGTGACTTACATAATGAATATAGCCACAAGGTGTTAGATTATTCACCTTGTGGTAAAATATACCTCCACTTTTTAGTTGTTTTTCTAAAATATTATTCTTCTTAAAAAAAAGATTTAAAAAAATTGTAACCATATACCAACGTATTAAAAACATGTTACGTTAAAAAACACCTGGTAAGCGTTGATGTTTAGCTTAGTGTTAAGATTATTCTGTGTTTACCTCTTAAACGTGATAAAATCAGAAGTGTTTCTATTTGGAACACATTTTAAGGATCCTTAGAGAAACAGAGATGTAATTAGACATCAACATTGAAGCAATAAACATTACCTCACACCAATGTTTAAGTTTATAACATGTTCAGATGTTGCAAACCCAAACGCTTTTTTTTCTGTGCACTTTCTGGATATAAATTGACCCCCCTGATAATGAAAATCACATTTATTGTCTCCAAAAACTAATATTTAAAAAGTTGAACATTTTCAGATTTTCGAAAAATTCGCGTTTTTTAGCACGTGCTTGGACCTACGACTTCAAATTTGGTCTCATTTGATGGAGAACTAAAATATCTATCTTAGTGTCAAATGTTAATTCTCTGTGATCAACGGTTTTTGAATTATTCAAAATATTCGGAAAAAAATCAACGGGCAAAGACTTTTCTAACAGACTGTACCATGAAAAAGCTTCATGAGTTTTCCATTTATGTTTTCGAACTGAAAACATGAAACCGCCGACAGTGGTCCGCAATTCCTGACAGTTTCAGGTAAATGAAGCAATAAATGCAGGTTGAAAGTGAGATAATTTTCGCCATATAAATCACCATAGTGTTGAACAAATTTCCGCAAGTGTTTTTCAGCTTCTTCACCCATATCCATTGTGACATTTTCGAGGAGCTAGTTTTAGCCAGTGTTTATAATATTTCGCTGGTAAAAATGACTCTAGGAGCACTGGGCTGTAGTATTACAAAAAAGAGCGCCATTCATTCGCCTTATACTGTTTGCGGTCTTTTAGTGATCGTGGGGTTCTTGTTATCTCATCTGAAGGTTTTAGAGATAAAAAAATCTCGTCGATTTCTTTTCGTTTTTTCCCCGATATATAACATTCTTTTTCATGATTTTCTGAATCCATCCACAAACCACATGTCGCTCTCACAACGCCTAGACACACAGCGTGCATATAATAACAGCAAAACCGTTTATTATATTGAAGAAATTTAAAACCATTAGGACAGAAAATCCTTTAACGCCATTAACTGGTTTTCTTGATGTAATAGCAAATTTAACGTCTCTTTTAGTTTGCGTAACGTTTCTTTTATCTCCTTTACCATAGTCATAAATTCGAGATCCGCCATTACCTCGGTTTATTCTGCGGCCCTCATTTAAACACCAATTACAACCATAGGATCCATTAAATTGGTGAAAATTTTGCAATGTACACCGAGCAACAGAGTTGCATGATAAAGGTCCAGGAAATACTTGTAGTTTTTCCATCGTGCACATGAGAAAATCCATTATTTGAAAGATTATTCAATTCATCAACGAAAGGTTTGAGAAACGAATTCATTTCGGGCTTGTCAACTCCGAACCAGAGAGCGGCCACTTGTACGTTATTTTGTCCTGAAAAGTTTATCTCATTCACTACATAGAGTATAGGCCATAGTGAATATCCGGAAGAATGAAAAACAGGTATTTCATCGGTGTTCATCGTTATGGAAAAATCCCTCCCCCTTTTCATTGGTAATTTTCTATATTCAGCTCCTTCACTTAGAAACATTCTTTTCGCTTTCCCTCGATTCATTTCACGATAGGACTTTTCTAATAAAACTTCAATTTGTTCACGAATAGAAAATACTATAAAATAGTTCCCTTTATCCATACATTCCTTCAGATTCACCAGCTTGTTGCAAACATGGCATCTTTTGCCATCAATTCCAATGTAGCCCTTACATTTTTCACAAATCATGTGATATGTAAAATGGCTTTCAGCTTCTTTAAAATGTTTGTAAAATAAATAGAGTGAATGAGGCATATTTGATTTTTCGGGCATGTGAAACGATAAAAGCTTCAGTAAAGATGAAGTTGCTTCTTTGCTTTCCTGATGACGCAGGATATGAGCCATGTTAATTAAAAGACTTTGCTTGAGAGACAATGTTGATTCCGGGAAAAGGTCTCCATCCTGAAAAGTTAAAACAATTTTAATATATTTGTTCTCAGTCACATTATGTACAGCATTACTAGATTACAACTATTACTAACCAAGCTATCCATTTCCTCTCGATTAATTAATTCATCATCAATGCGAGAATTGGGCTGTTCTGACTCTGGTTCCGAGGAAGCACTCTGTAAATATAAGAAATTGAATCATTACAAAGCTATATTAATAATTAATCAATTCATTTACACGTACACTATAAGAAGATAACTCCTCATCTTCATTCTCCTCCATCGTCTGGTTATTGTCTTGTACCTCGACATTTTGTATATTACATGACCTGCTATCCTCGTTCGACACGCTGAGGTTTGTTTCTGATGCATGCAATGAACTGCCAGAACTGCTGTCACTAGCATTATCTGCAATCAGAGCTCGTGGTATAATATTTGGTATATTTCGCTGCACTAAGCCTGAAGTACCAGGAGCATCATCGTAAAGGCCAACACTTCTTCGAATAAGATCCTTGTTTATAACATTTTCCTTAGCCAATTTTAGACGGTAAAGAGTTTTCCTGGGAATGCTTTTGGCAGCGTCCGGACACCAGAGATATTTTTTATACGTTTTACCCATCACAATGTAAATAATTTTATCTGCACTTGCTACTGAAACAAACAAAATAAATGTATATGCGATAAAGAAGAAAAAGAACTGAAAAGTATCCTTACCAAGGTTTAAAGTTAATGAGAAAAAATCCGCCGTTTTCAGACGCGATTAACACGTGATACATCCAAAGACCAAAGACCAAAGACGAATATTGTGCTTCCTAGCCTCGACTTTCCGACTGGACTAGCAACGGATTTTATTTAAACTACCAAAGAGACTTTTTTCATTGAAAGTTGGCAACATTGTTCGAGAGAGGGTTTTTTAACCCTTTTTCTATATTTGGGGGACGAAGAAGAATGCTTCTATCAAAGAGCATTGGCACCTTATAGGTTGTACTGTATCGGAAATTAATACGGCATGACAACTGGCGAAACTCGCGACCAGTATTTGCGAACAATGGAAAATTTTCCATCTCTCGCCGCGGCCTCGCCTAGGAATCTCTCGATATCGCGCAACGCCTAGCTAGCTCTCTCGCGTCGAGTCACGTAGTAGCCGCTGGTAGCCGCCCGCCGAAGCTAAAAAAAATTTCCGCGTACACATTAAGCCTTGGTACTGGCGCTTTGTATGTTAATTCTTAAACAATAAACATAAGAACAATCCAAGGAAATCAAAATTAATCGGTGAGTAAAAAATATTCAGTTAGCCTCCGTTTTAATAAAATAAGGAGCATCTTATAAATTCTAATGTTTTTTGTTTTAGGACCCTCAAGATTCAATATTTTATTGGTATTATTAACTATTATATCAGTAGCCTAATGTTAATTTATACAAGCATGTTTAGTATATTCATAAGTGGATAATATCCGCTTATGGTATATTTTTAGCTGTGTAGATAAGATTAAGTGATTCACTGTTATGGGCCATGACAGTATCCCAACTACCCAGAAAAGATTAAATAAATTACGGTATTTAAGGTTATGATTTTATTCAGTTAGGTTGTGTTTTCAACTATTTTGATAAAGACTGGGAATGGGATACTGTCTTACAGCCGATCTTTATGTAGGATATTTGGCCTAATATTGATTGTTTTAATTAGAATAATCATGGCCAGAAATAAGCTAGTAAAGAGCGCAAAGAAGCACTCCATGGTTCTGGTAAAATGGCATGACCTAGCCATTTGGGATGTCATTGCAGCAGATTTGGCATTTAAAAATGACACAAAACTGGGGGAAAAAATTCACGCAAACCCAGATATTTTCATAGGGCAAGTATTGGATTTTTCGTGGAAAGAAGATGAAGAAACATCACCGGGGTCACTTCTTGGATATGGTAATTATAAATGAACAAGTAGCATTTTTGGGTAAAGCATGATTGGCTCCAGTCGTAATTGTATTACTTAAAGGGAGTCAGAATGAAGTCCAGCTTAGGAGCCGGCTAGTGCAATTAAGGGAATTTTTTAAAATCTAATCATTTAATTAACATCTTTAAGGTTTACTGGCAGAATTCGAAGAAAAGAGAACTAATTTAATGGTTAGCCATTATAAAAGAATTGGTCAATTGGTTCCCGAAACAACTGATTGTGAAATTTTAGGACCCATGAAGTAAGCAACTAAATAATAACACAATATTCATTTTCGATATAGTCACTATAAACACTATTATTAGTGCAAAAAAATTAACATTTGAATTTTTTCCCTTAAATTTAATTAATTTTCGGTATTCAAAATAATTCAAATGAATTTCTTTTTAGGTGCAAAGTTTTAAAGACAAGCATCAGGAAGAATTGATGAATCAAATTTGTAACCCCAAAAATAATTCTGATGAAAACTGCAGCGAAAATTTTGATTCCTTGAGTCACAAGTATAGTATACTACATGAAAAATATGAAAAACTAAAAGCTAAACATAAATGCGACAAAGCTGAGATTCAAAGGCTTAAAGGTACGTTACATAGCTTATGTACTTTGTTTTCCATTTTCAATTATATTTTAAAAAAATTATTTAATAGAAGAAAAAGGTGTACTAGCTCAACTAAAAGACTTGATAGGGGAGCTTCAAGAGTCAAAGCGTAAGCGCAGCAACTACAATGTTAATGAATCTTTGTCATCTGGCTCCGATACAGCCCCATCAGGTTCAGGTTTGATTGAGTCCCAAACCCAAATATCTGGTTCACAAGTGAGTACATTTTTTGTGGTCTCTTAAAGGGCGAAGATTAATCAATCAGAAGGTCAATTAGTTCAATTAAAGCGAAGTAATTGGATTTAAATTATTAAATGGTTAAAAATTAATCGGTTAAGACATTTTAAACATTTTCCAGAGGCACGAGTTAGCATCAGGAGTGCTCGTTGATAAGAGGATGCTGGCGAATATGCCCTGTTGGAACGAAATTTGCTCGTGCACTATTTTTAACTTTATTTGAGGAAGAAGAAATAATTAATTCATCATTGACTGGAAAATGCAGTAATGCCCATAAAGATAAAAATACCAAGAAGGCTTTAGATAGCCAAAGGATAAATGCTATAATAGGTACTATGTTCAATTGAAGCATGACTAGCAAACCAGTTAATCTAGCGAGGACTCTCGTTAGATATACGAGTTACCTGTTTTAAACCTTTAAATTTATTTAGCATACACCCTCACCCAATATCCCTCAACTACAAGAAGGGAAATTCATGATACATTGGCCAACAAAACTAATGAAGTAGAGAAAAAGAACAAACTGACCGTGTAACTAACAAAAAAGAAAATAAATGTTTCCCTCTTTTCGGAGAAAATTAGTTATTTTTGAATATTTTTATAAGCAGTTCATAGGTTTATTTATAAATTGCTTATAAGAAGTTTACAGGTTTATTTATAAACTTCTTATAAGAAGTTTATAGGTTTATTTATAAACTTGATATAAGAAGCTTATAAATTTTTAAAAAAGATGGTTTCTAGGGAAGTTTAACAAAATAGTTCTCTATAAACTTCTACAAAAGTCTATATAATAAAACTTTTAGCAAAACCTATAAAAATGACCCATCTGTGCAGGATATTTAGAGCCTGCATTGCTCTGGCGCATATTCCAGATATCTGGAAGCGCTCGAAGGTTATCTTTATTCCCAAACCTGGGAAAACGAGCTATCTTGAGGCTAAGGCATTTAGACCTATCTGTCTTACCTCATTCTTCCTAAAGACTTTAGAGAAATTGGTGGACAGGTATTTACGGGATGGTGTTCTTTCCCACACACCCCTGTCCACTTTTCAGTTTGCCTTTCAGAAAGGCAAATCTACAGAGACGGCGCTTCATGGCATCTTGAACTGCCTTGACAGGGCCATCGAGTTCAAGGAGATGTCTTTGGCCAGCTTCCTTGATATTGAGGGAGCCTTTGATAGGGTCTCTAGTGAAATTATCCTTCGCGCTGCGGAGCGGTTTGGTATTGACGACACTTTGTGTCGTTGGATAAAATCCATGCTCACGTATCGTAGGGTGACGGCGTCTCTTCTCGGGGAATCCTTGGAGATCTCCACCAACCGTGGCTGTCCTCAGGGAGGGGTTCTTTCCCCTCTTCTTTGGTGCCTGGTGGTGGATGAGATGCTGGGTCGACTCGGGGAGGGGGGTGTTACTGTTTTGGCTATGCGGATGACATCGCAGTGATTGTAACAGGGAGGTTCCCTGTAACTATCGCTGCACTGATGAAATCTGTCCTGCATGATGTTGAAGAATGGTGTAGGGGAGTTAACCTGACCGTCAATCCCAACAAGACTGTCCTTATACCGTTTACCCGGAAAAGGACCAATGACCTCTTCAACGATATTTCCTTCTTTGGACAGGTTTTAAAGAAGTCCTCCGAGGTCAAGTATCTTGGCGTGACTCTTGATGCCAAGCTTACTTGGAAATCCCATCTTGATCTGAGCATCAAGAAGGCCAAAATTCTATTTTGGCGTTGAAGGAGTTCAGTCAGCAAGTCCTGGGGCTTAAGCCCGGGCGCTGTAAACTGGATTTATACTAGGATCATCAGGCCAGTGGTCTCCTATGGAGCTCTTGTCTGGTGGCCCAGGGTTCGCCTTAAGACAGCCCAAGATGAACTACGCAAGCTTCAAAGGCTGGCGTGCATCGGTATCACGGGGTCCATGAGGACAGCCCCCACAGCTTCTCTGGAAATCCTTCTTAATATGCTTCCCCTTCACCTCTTTATTGAGGAAGAAGCTATTATGGGAGCCTGTAGGCTCAACAACCTCGGCTGGTGGAAGCCCAAGCAATGGGACTTCAGTCACACCAAGCTTTTCAGTGAGTTCAGCAGTTCTGAGCCATCACTTGTGATGGTCTCAGATAAGTCTGTTATTTCATACCACTTCGACAAGCCCTTCAGCGTGCACTTTCCCAGTCGCGCTGTTTGGGAGACTACCCCAGTCCTTGGAACTGGGGGGGGAGTCCGTTTGGTTCACGGACGGCTCTAAGACGGACTCTGGAGTTGGTGCTGGGGTCTACTGCCTGACCAAGAAGTTTGGTTTTTACGAGAGCCTTGGCAACTTTGCCAGTGTTTTCCAAGCGGAAATCATGGCCATTTGTCTATGTGGCGGACGGACGATTCAGATTTATTCGGATAGTCAGGCCGCCCTCAAGGCGCTAAATCAGTGCCTTGTCGATTCTAGACTGGTTCTCAGCTGTCTGGATCTGCTGGGTTCTTTGGCTGCCCGCAACAAGGTTCAATTGCTGTGGGTGCCAGGGCACTGCGGATACCTGGGCAATGAGAGGGCTGATATGTATGCCAAAAGGGGGGCTGAGGCGAAGTTCTTCGGACCTGAGCCTGCGGTTCCCATCCCCCATGGCATCATTCGCCATAGGATTCACTGCCAGATGTCTGCACTGCAGCTCTGGCTTGACATGGATGGGCAGAGACAAGCCAAGGAGTTTATCCCGGGTCCTTCTATCACTAGGGCAAAGGAACTGCTTGCCGTCACCAAAAGCAAAATTAGGCTGGTCACCAGTCTTCTCACTGGACACTGTCGGCTGAATAGACACCTGCACTTATTGGGCATCGTTGATGACCCACTCTGTAGGTTCTGCCGGGAGGTAGAGGAAACCTCCTCCCATATCCTCTGCAACTGCGACTACCTCGCGGCCATGAGGTTTGAGCATTTTGATATGCATACTATGGAACCTCATCAGTTCTCTACTGTCTCGGCCAATCGGATTCTCCGATTCATCGAGGCGACAGGACTCTTCGCAGTCTAACCAGCTCGTGGCGCACAATATACCCTTGGTATCGATGCTCGACGCGGCGACGCGTCACCCCCTTCAACAATAACATAACAATAACGACCCATGGCTGTATAAAAATGGTCCAGTTTTTCTATAAAAAACATAATAAATACCTATAGAGAGATTCTAAGAAATCTTTTTAGAATATTTTTGTAAGGGTAGCCAATTCTCACCAATACCTGAGTCTATTGTAAGTGGTGGTTGCGTAGCTGGTCTGAAATAATTTACAAAATATACTAAAGTCAACCCCATGCCTGCAGGTATCCACAAGTTCCATATAAAAATTTTTTAAACATACCTATTACCCTATAGTTCGTCCATATCGTCATAATATTTACAAGTTTCGCGACTTCGACCACTTTTGTTATATTTGTCACGTATAGATTTCCATAAATTTTTCAGCGATTTCACTTTATTTCTTACTTGTTGCAGAGTAAAGCAAATTCCACAAACTTTTTGTAGCTCCTCCGCAACTTCTTTATAAATAGCGTCATTTCTCTTCACCTTATCAAGTTGTGAAATAATATTTTTTTCTTTTAAAATAATCAATAAACAGCCAACAATCTCTTCACGCCAAACCGCCGCCATTTTAATTTATAAAGAAACCTGAAAAAAATCACGTGACCTCAAATGTCAAAACGCTTTAAACCGTTCTCATATCGCTCCCTCTATCAGTTTGGATAATGCGATTTGGAAACGGTTCGGTTAAAAACGGTTGTGTTTACACGTGGTTTCAAATCGTTTCCGATGCGCTGGCAACGGTTCGGGAAGCTCTGTAAACGCGGCTTTCGTTTCCAGCTGTCGAGATTGGTTTGACTTTATTAGTAAAAAAACTCTTGCTTTTTATAACCTACTCTTTTAGCGGGGAAAATTTAGTAAATTTTTACATACATCACGAAATATTCCTGAATCTTACTATTTTATTTTAAGGATTTAATAATTTTAAATCACATGCGGAAAATGCAATAAAAATGAGACATAAATCATACAGTTTTAGAAGTTAGTTTATTTTAGCTAGGACCAAATAAAAGGTCATACAGCTCCAAAAAGTTGGGACGATACATATTTACACTGTACATGATATAGCGGATATAATAATAAAATTATAATTCAAAATACAATGATTTTAAGTTACACAGGAAATTAGGACGAAGGTTAAAATTTAAATATTTAGGAATATTTTTAAATTGTACCGAAAATAATTATAAATAAAGATGTAGCAAGGAATTAGTTTTTCAATTACTTTCCGTTACATTTGGGATTTCTGACAGTGAAATTTTGTCGTATAGCCCCCCCATGTAACGGAAAGTAATATTATCCTTTACCCCGAGCCTGCCACTCTTGGCACGCAGTGTTGCCAAGTTTGTTGGCAGATTCCTCTCATTAGAAGCAAGGATCCATGGCTCGAATGAATGTATCTTAGAGAAGACTCTACTCTATTGTTTCTCATTTGGAATTCACTAGTCCCTCCAAAAGATAGTGAAGCAATATCTGAGTGTATTCCTCTTTCATTGTCAGCGTGCCACCTAACACAATCTAGACCGTTCCTGTATAGGTTTACTGCTACAGCGTTAAATTGAACGTTTGTAGGCTTCCCTTCAAGGTCCTTCAATTCTAGCAAGGATGATGGCCAGTTTTTTTAGTGATAAATGGCTCACCCTTCCATAGCTATATTTGGCAAATTTTTTTTGGTCCATAAATAAAACGCCCTCCTTGGCAGTTTTAAATTGTCGTAAAATCCCGAAAACTCATTTTTTAGGTCCTCAAATTTAAAGCGCGGGACAAAGTTTGGAATGTACTTTAAAAGTCTCGAAATTCTTGCGCTTCCACATGCTGGCGGTCCGGGGACTCCGGTAGCTGAAGAGGGTGTAGGCGGTCCGGTGGGAGGCGAAATGGGAGCTGTCGGTCCGGTGGCTGGAGAGGGTGCTGTCGGTCCGGTGGCTGGAGGGGGTGGTGTCGGTCCGGTGGCTGGAGGGGGTGGTGTCGGTCCGGTGGCTGGAGGGGGTGGTGTCGGTCCGGTGGCTGGAGGGGGTGGTGTCGGTCCGGTGGCTGGAGGGGGTGGTGTCGGTCCGGTGGCTGGAGGGGGTGGTGTCGGTCCGGTAGCTGGAGAGGGTGGTGTCGGTCCGGTAGCTGGAGAGGGTGCTGTCGGTCCGGGACCTGGAGAGGGTGCTGTCGGTCCGGTGGCTGGAGAGGGTGGTGTCGGTCCGGGAGCTGGAGAGGGTGCTGTCGGTCCGGGAGCTGGAGAGGGTGCTGTCGGTCCGGGAGCTGGAGAGGGTGCTGTCGGTCCGGTAGCTGGAGAGGGTGCTGTCGGTCCGGTAGCTGGAGAGGGTGCTGTCGGTCCGGTGGCTGGAGAGGGTGCTGTCGGTCCGGTGGCTGGAGAGGGTGCTGTCGGTCCGGTGGCTGGAGAGGGTGCTGTCGGTCCGGTGGCAGGCGCAATGGCTGCAGGTGGTCCGGTTGCATGCGGAGTGGGTGCTGTCGGTCCGGTAGCTGTAATAACTATTACTTATAATAGTGGGTCCAATTGAATTTGCATCACTCGTTAGGTGAAATTCTGCTTCACAGGGCCGACCTCCGGGCAAGCCAAAAGTTGGTCACGCCAATATGATTAAAATTTCTACTCTTGGTCCAATGATTCAAAAGATGAGGCTTTACTTTTATCCACGTGCCAATACTGGTAACGTTACTATTTCCCGAAACCTCCGCAGGAAGCAGGAAATATCTCTTAGAGGATACAAACAAACCTTAAATCAAAAATTAAAAAAATATATTTAGTTTTTGTAGGCTGATGAACAATAAAATTCCTTATAATTTAAAGTTTAGACTTTATTTAAATTACAAACAAGTAAAATACTCACATTATTCAAGAGACGATTTTCAGTTCTTAACTATTTATCACAGTAGTATGAAAATAAATAGATTTTTCTATTCACTCTTGGCAGTATTTAAATTGGCTCGGAGAGTCAAAGTAAAGAGAGTGAAGTGTGCAACGGAAAATTCTGGTATTTATAGGTTGTTTATACAAAGGGTTCCTACCCTCGACCAATGAGAGGGCTACTATTTGCGGTAAAAGGAACTATCATACATATAAGACCAATATGAGGGTAGCTTTTTAGGGTAAAGCGTAGAAATCTCATGTTTACTGCAATTATTTACTGCTTAGTCTGGAGCGTATTCAACGAAAATTCGTTCAAATGGCGTATGATTTTTTTTGAAACGCGGACACTATAATTACATTACTATCGTAAATGACCTCAGATTTCTAACTATTAGCAACAGATTAACTTACCTGGATATGAGTTTTTTAAATAACCTCGTAACTTTTCAAATAGATTGTAAAATATTACTAGAAAAAATGCTTTTTCATATACCGCACAAAGTTCTACGTGACTACAAAAACACGAACCAAGTTTTATTAAATTCTATAAAGAATACAAAATAAGTATAATAATTGCTCAGAATCGTTACTGAAAATAGACTTGTCCGAAAGAAAAAAGACTCGCTTTAAATGTACCTACTTTAAAATTGTTATCAAAAACACAATTAATGACCTATTTTATTGAAACATGTCTTCATTTGTACAGCTCAATAGTATTTTTGACATTAACTTTGACTTAAAACTACATAACACTAAATTATATAAATATGAAAATAACACTGAATTATATAATTATGAAAATGAAGTATATACATAGATATTTTAAATTAATTTAACAGTCGGTATAAGAAAGAAAGAAAAATTGTAACTATATCCCATTAACGTTAATCCTGTATAACTATGAAAAGTAACATTACTGTTATGTTGTTAAATAGGATTTAAAAATAAATCTCAATTCTTTGATTCATAATAATGAATATCCTTGACATCAAATTTTTGTATAAATTACTCGGTAGTAGTATTTCCCTTCCCGATTTGTTTGGCAAACTAATCTTTTTAGTGCCTTCTGCAGCAAGAAATATGGCCATTTTTTACACACCTTTAAAATATTTAAATCCTATCTACCGCATGCAGCTAAATTATAACCGGCAATGTATAAAATTTGATATTTTTTCTGTTAATTTGAGACAAATTTGATATATTTTCAAATCCCTAAACTCTAAGTAGCAATTAAAAAGCTCATATACATTGCAATTTATACCATTATCTAATTTATTTACTGTACCATTTTCTGAAAAAATATATTTACACTGTGTATAATCTCGTGAACTATGCAATTAGTTTTTATTATGCACAATAAACAAACTTTTCATTCATTATTATTAGAAAGTCAATAATTGTTTTTAGAAAAACATTTATTATTAAAAAGGATAATTATTTTTTGAAAACCTATTATTATTAGAAACAATAATTACAATTAGAAAGACAATAATTATTATTAGAAAGACAAATATTATTACTTGCACCAAGTTGTACGTGGTTTAATTGACTACATACAGTGAATTAATAAATTACCATAATTTTCCGGAAAAACTGTAATCTAACCTTCGAAAAAATTATTAAGTCTAATTCTTCTGACAGGTGGCCACACCCTTGTGTTCTTGGTGATATACCAGATGTCGCTGACCAAAGACAAGATGGACAGAATTTTTGACGCCGCGAATACTATAAATATGACGCTAATGTCTTGAAAGTTCATCTTCGAAAATTCCGTACTTTTCTGTCCCATTAGGTATTTCGAGCAATAAATTTTGTGTGGTCGAATACGATGTCCAAATTCCCAAAAGTGTTGAATTCTATAAATGGAAAATTAAACTGAAGACAGATTTTTGATTTGTTTAGACCCAGAATGCCTCGGGGACAAGGCATTAAGCAGAAATAGCAATCCAGTGGTGACTAGTATGGCTGCCTTAAACATAGAGATAGGGCTTTAGGGCTTTAAAACGTGATTTTACCATTTTTGGCCATCTTTCCTCTAATATTAAGTAAATGTTATATTTTCGCTAAATGAGGCAACTGGCAATTGTTGGTACGGTTTATCGATAAATTCTAGGTTAAGAGTTTATAAATTTTTACCTCGGCTTGAGTAGTTGTAACAGTTTTGGGGAAATTTGTGCCCAAAGAGACCCAAGTGCACAATTTCTGGAATACGTCTTATTTGACATTTCATAAATCTTATAGGTCGATAAGAAAGGATCTTTTCCGTAATGTAATGACTTGTCCTGGGTGTAACCATAATGACAGAAAAATTCCAAATGAGTAAGACTACGAAAGTGGACTGCGTTTCCATTGTTGAAGACTAAATCCCCGTCTTCTCCCGTCTTCCTCGGGAAAGTCTTCAATCTTCTCTGGAACTCTTGTAAAATATCTTGACGGTGGGCCTGTAGAAGGGAGCGTTAGTTTGAGCTTAATAGACAACAATGACCAAATGAACTTTTAAGTTAGGGTTTGTAACCGTAAAATTAAAATGTAAGAATGGGGGCCTAATTTCACGGCTCAGAAGGAATTTAAATTAAAACTAGCAAATTAAGAAGTTCCCAGGTTCCCGTTTAAAGGATTTTTTGTCCATGACTAGCAATAATAACCAGGTAATCCATTGTCAAAGAAAACGCAGTGTGGTTTACAATAATAACATGAATTTATTCAAAAAAAACAAACACGTCCGAACTGGAGCGCGATTACAAAGGCACTGACCACTGCCCACGTTACAGACGGAGGAGGGGGTTTTTATTCCCGCAAAAACGTTTTTTATTCAGTTTGACAGCAGGGACAATTTAACATAATACAAAATAAATGTAAAAATGAACAAAGCAGACGACGCAGTTTTTCCCCGGGAAGGAGGTGCTTGGTGTGGACGGTTACATCCCCCCCAAAGAAAAGTCGTCTGCTGCAAGGCGAAATGGACCCGTGTCTGTCAGGCGGCGCAGATTTGGCGCCATCTTGATTTGGCCTGTGTCTTTGGCGGTTCTTGTACGCCTTGCAGTGTACCTTTCATCAGGGACCGTGTGCGGTGGAGTAGTCTTGGACCTCACCGAGGGTTCCACGGGAAACGGCGTTGCCGATGCTGAATTCCCTTGCATATATATACTTGTCAATAAGCGTCCCGTACAGTCTCCCATGGTTCTCGCGAGATTGCTTGACGGTTAAAAATAAAATCAAGAGAAGTCACATCTGTGATTGCATGCGCGTGCAAATATTGTTCTACGTCTGAGCGAGACCGAAGAGTCTTATGAGGAAAGTTCGCTATAGGGTGATAATTCAGGACCTCCAGTCTTTGGATTCTTCCTCAATACTATCTCAGGTTTCCATCCTTTACGAAAAGGATTGACAAATCTCATAGGATTGATGGAAACAGGGTTGGACAATTCCACTTCGTCTTCCTCAGATTCAGAGGAAGAACTGGAATCGTCGGGGTGAGATAGAGGAGAGGGTAGAGGGAGACACTTCTCCCTCGAGCTCCTATCAGGAGAGGAAGGACGAGAAAGGTCTGGCGGTATCCGATTCACTCGTAAAACCGCTGGAGGATCTGAGAAGAATCCGTCTGGTATATTTTCCGATGGGGAATAAGATGAAGATGAGGATGACGATTTTCCAGACGACTCAGTTTGCGCTTCTTGGTCACTCAACAGTCGTTGTCTTCTTTCTCGTCGAGTCTCACGACGTTCGTCACCAGTACTGACTCCAGCGTCCTGAAGTAAAGGTATGGACTGTGACGAGGTTGAACTTGAAGATGAACTACTCGAAGTTGAGGATGACTGGTTTCCGTCCGGTTGGCAGACATCATTGATGGACCTATACAGCTTTAAATGAGCGATATTCTCGATTCCTTTATTTTCTTGAGTTTCTGAGTCTTCTAGTTGATATCGCAATCAGTCTACCTTCTTTGCGATTCTGTAGTGACCATCCCATTTGGGACATAACTTAGCGGCGACATTACGTGCCGCTTAAGACAAGGGATGCGTCTCCTTCCAGACAAGTACACCAACGGGAAATTCAATCCCTTCCCGCCTTTGATCGTAGTAGCGTTTCTGGTGTGCTTGCGCTTTCTTGGCAAGTTCTTTAGACAAAGCAAGTTGCTTCGCTAAAGCTGAGAGCGATGCGGACTTTTTAACAAAGTCCGCTACTGGCATACCCACGTCCAAGTCCCAGGAAAATCTCGGTTCCCTACCCATGTTAAGGTAGAAAGGAGTTCTTCCTGTTGTGGTATGTGTAGTCGAGTTGTTGGCGAACTGGATGAATGTCAAGTTCTCATCGCATCTTCGGTGATCTCGACCAACGAACATCGAAATAATTTCACCCAGAACTCTGATGGTGTGTTCCACGATCTTACTCTGTGGATGATACGGAGTGATGTATCGTGGTTTTACTTTGAACATCTTGAGAATGTCCTTCCAACGTTGAGAAACGAATTGTGTCCCGTTGTCACTTACGTAGGCTTTCGGACATCCCTAGCGAACTATCACGGAGACGAGTTTCTTCGCACACGTTCTGGCTGTGATGTTCTTCATCGGGTACAGTTCGACAAATTTGGTAGCATAGTTCGTGAAAAAAGGAGGTATTTGTGATGGTGACGGCTTTTCGGTAGGGGTCTCATTATGTCCACTCCCAGCAAATCAAATGGCTCAGTAATGGCCGTAGGCAGCTTGAGACCTGGACGTTTTCTATAGCCGGCCTTGTGCGTTTGAAACAAAGGACATCCGCAGACGTACTGGGTAACGTCCTGCCTTAACGATGGCCACCAGTATCTGGCCCGTACTTTCTCGAAGGTACGATAGATTTTCGCTGGTTGTCTACCATAGGCCTTTCGGTATAAGACATCGTTCTTTAGTTCGTAGTACTGATGTCGTTGGGGATTATCTCCTGATAACAGGACTATGATATCATTGGTGATTTGTTCATCTTGTTGGGCCGTTCGTACTTCTTCCAGAGTGAAAGAGTGGTACAATGCGTGATTGGCGGGAGAAGCTAATCCGCTACTGGTTGAGGACGAGGTCGACGTTATTGAAGAGGATTCTACTGGACTGGAATCTTCTGACGAGGACGGTGAAGTCATGTCTTCCAAAGACATGGCTAATAGCGAGACAGGCGCTCTTGATAATGCGTCCGCAACCTTGTTTTAAACTCCCTTCTTGTGTATGATCTTGACGTCATACGTATGCAAGTACATTGCCCAAGGAACAAGTCGAGAATTTGGTTCTTTCAAGTTGAACAACCACTGGAGAGCTTTGTTATCAGTGATCACAGTGAACGGCATATTCTCCAAGTATAGCCGGAACTTTCCAACTCCTCAATAGATGGCAAGACACTCCTTTTCCGTGGTGGTACATCTTCTTTGGACGTCGGTCAGTTGTTTACTGCCATAGACAATAGGTACGTCGACGTCATCTTGAATTTGGGACAGGAAAGCTCCAAGTCTGGCGTCGATAGCATCTGTTGTCAGTATACACGGCAACTTAGGGTTGTAAGCCGCTAAAGGAGGCGCCATGCAGATCGCATCCTTGATGGACTGTAACCCTCCCTGCTGTTCTTTCTTCCACTGGAACGGAACGTCCTTCTTATTGAGATGGTTTAACGCGGCAACTATCTTTGAATACTGCGGGATAAATCGTGAGTGCCATCCCGCCATGTCCAGAAATCTTTGGATTTCTTTCACGTTCTTTGGGACGGGAAAGGCTACTATAGCCCTAGTCTTGGAAGGATCAATATGAATCCCTCGTTCATTGACAATATGCCCTAACACGGTCGCTTCGCTTTGCGCAATGCGACATTTCTTCGTCTGAAGCGTAAGTCCCGCTTCAGACAGTCGGTGAAAGTCATATTCCAAGGCTTGTAAATGGTCAGCCCAAGTACTGGATGGAATGACGATGTCATCCAGATAGACACAGATGGGAAAGTGATGTCCCGCCCTGAAGACTTTGTCGATGAGTCGTTGAAACGACGACGGCGCATTGCATAGACCGAACGTAACTACTTCAAACTCGTACTTTCCCGCATGGGTGATAAAAGCCGTCTTTGCTTTTGCCTGCGGATGGAGATGTATCTGCCAAAAGCCGCTCCGTTGCCTACGGGATGAGAATTAAGGCCAGTTCTTCGTAGGGTTTTGACTGTATTTCTGACATTTTAGTTCGCCTTTAATATCCGCTAGGCGCGCTCTTAGCTATCCCTTCGGTGACGCGACGCTAAGATTTGAATTTTTTCCCGCCGAGCCGACGCGCTACAGGCAGACCGACTTGAAGCAACACGCCCGAAGCTGAAGGGGTGGATTTCTTTCCTATCCTCTTCTCACCCGTTTTGACTGCTTTCCCCAACATATGTGTTAACTATATAGAGACGAATAGAATATAAAACCTCTCTGGTAAAACCGGTTTAAAAAAAGGTGGGGGTCTTTCAAAAAGAAATTTCGGTTGGCGTTCGTTTCCTAGAAAGCTATTCGGCTTTTTTTCTCGCGCTGAATACGATTGTCGATTCACTAGTAAAATTATTATATTAAAATTTCGTGTTATTTAAATCAGAATACATCTACATGTCTGCAATATAGTTCTGCAAGATAAAATCTAAGAACAATAATAAAATACTTAAAACCTCAATGAACCAAAGCAAATTTAAATTTATGAATGACCCCTTTAAAGAAGGATAGCAAAGAGCGCCAGCACGCGAGGAAATATATCAAAGAACGACTCTTCCCGATAGGTTAAAGTCCCCACCTTCAGCCAAGCTTGAACTGGCCTTAATTCACATCCCGTAGGCAACGGCCGCTCTTAAGGTCCAGTGCTGTTATGAATTTCGGGGCACCCATTTTTCCTAATAGTTCTTCTATTCGCGGAAGCGGATACGGATCTTTCACGGTCACTTTATTTAAAGCGCGATAATCAACGCAGAATCGTATCTTTCCGCATTTCTGGTGGACAAGTACCACAGGCGACGCGTAAGGACTAACGGAGGGCTTCACGATTCCGTCGCGGATCATTTTGTGAAGATGATCTTCAATTATCCGTTTTTTCTCATCACTAACACGATACGCGCGTTGACTAACGGAAACATCGCTGGAAGTGTGTATCTCGTGATAAACTAAGTTCGTACGTCCTGCTTTTCCGAAAATAGTTTTGGAAATCGTAATAATAGAGTCTTTAAGTCTTTCTTCTGAGTAGGACTAAGTGTAGGAGACGCGACAGCTTGTTCAACATCCTCTATAATCTGAGGTGTTGGAGTCTTTAACCCAGGGAGATTAAGCACGAATGGAAACGTTGTTCCGTCAATCTGATAAATTTTTGTACCAAAGTTCAAAATGGCTCGATGTTTTTCCCCAGGATAAAGTCGTTTGGTAGTGAGGGAACTACGTGAAATTCCTGCTTTAGTTTCAGCTGTCCTATGCGGAAGGCTATTCGCGCGCGTTCCTTTGTGAAGGTATAACGTCCGTCGCCTTACGCTATACATTGAGTCTCTTCTTCTTCCGGAAGTACTAAGTCTGGTTTTAAAGTTCTGACTAAATTACGCCACTGATATAAGCAGATAAAACATGCATCAGCGCCTGAATCTAGTCTAGTCGCGAAAGTCCCATGCGAATACACGGCTTCTATGGCCACGGGAGGATCAACCTCACAGCGGCGCACATCCATAGAGCCAAGTTTTATAAGGGGCTTTATTTTCTTCGCGCGGCGGGAAGACGATCCCCTTTTGGTCTTCCCGCCTTCGCGTTTTCCGAAGCCTGTCTTTGCGCGACTTCTTGTTTGTCCGGACAGGATGTGGCATAATGCCCTTAGAGTGCGCACTTATAACATTCTATTTAACTTAAGTCGTTTTGCTCTGGAGTCTTTGGTTTGTTGGTATTTCTTGCTTTAGGTGTCGCAACCTTTGATTTAGCACCTCCCCCCGGCGGTTTAGTCAAAACCACGACGGTGGGAGAATTTCATCTCCCACTGGATTCACGCGGGGTAGAATTTGCCCTTTCGGTAGGAAACAATGAGCTAGAAGGGGTCGCTCGTAAAATTTCTTCTGTTCCGCGGCCCTTTTCTATAAAACTGCGCATTGTCCTTATGTTGTCGTTGCAATTAAAATTATACTATTTCATTAAAATTAGGCTTTTTTAATCATATAAATATAAATTAATATATTCTAAATAAATATACGCTATAAATTCCTAAAGCCAGTTGCAGACTGAAAATTTAGCCTTTCAAGCCAAAAAGCATATGCATTTTACACACAAGTGATACATTGGTGTTTGGCGGACGACCTTGAAATTCACGAAATGTCTCAGTGTGTCACTGGATTTAGAGCCTGAGACCAAAAATATTGTAGTTCTACCCCATCAGATTCCATCAAAAGCGTGGCTGTCAAAAAATGATGGGGGGGGGCTTAGTCTGCCGGTCCCTTTTTGAAATTGGCCTTTAAATAAAATCCCTATGTTGCTGGCGGAGGAAAGCGTGGCCGAAGGGTGTTCATCCCTCCCGCGAAGAGAATATTTTGCGGGGGGGTGGTAGAGATGAAGGGTGTTCTTACCTTTCCACCGAAGGAGTTCATGAAAAGACTCCTTTTAAGAAAAATTAAATTCCCAATTTTTTAAGCCCGCTTTTTGAAACTATTACCATGGATAAAGAATGCGCGTGAGGAAATTTGTTTTCACTCTAAAGGATAGGCAACTCCCTATCTCCGACGGCACCTTATAGGGTGTTTCCGCGAGAGTAAAAAGGGAGAAGAAATAGGGGGCGAAAACCGGTTTTCAGGGGATGTCAACATGGCGTCCTAACGTGGCCAGAGCGGGCAGCCGGCAAGGGGAGAGGAAAGGGGGAAGGTAACTTGACGTCACGCGCAAAGACCCTATTCTGTATATACTCTGTTACAACATCGGTTGTCAGCACGCGCAAACCCACGTCTGTATGTGACGTAGCTTTGTACGTGCTGTCAAGAGAAAAAACTTCAGGATCTAAAATATCCGCCAGTTTTTTTAGCTCCAGTGCACTCTAGGCCCTAGTTTCAAATACGTGTGAAATTGCCTACAGCCTATTACACGTATTTGAAACTAAGGCCTAGATGTCCGTGCACTCGTGCTAAAAAAACTCGCGCTTATTTTAAATCCTGAAGATCCTCAAGTTTTTTGTGTATTGTCAGCACGCATAAACCTAGGTTGCATAGAGACCTAGGTTTGCGCGTGCTGACAACCGATGTTGTAACAGAGTATATACAGAATAAGCTGCCGTCCGAGATAGGGTGTTGCCTATCCTATAGCGTGAAAACAAATTTCCTCAAGCGCATGCTATTACTACCGTGAATTGATAGAAGGCCGGAGACCAAGGAGACTGTATAATAGGCGATTTAAAAAATGACGTTTCACATGGGGCGCGCGCAGAAACGCGGGAGGGAAAAATGCCATCCATCTCCGCTTTCCTCCCCCATTACATCGTTTGTACAGGGAAATTTTTAAAAAGGCCTATTAAATATCCTCCTTGCTGAAAGCTCTCTCTCCCAATAAACGTGTTTTTCCCCTACCAACCTCCCTCCCTCCCCCCTCCCCAAAGACCCTTCGCTCGGGAGAGAGGAAAGGGGAAGTAGTTTCTCTCAATTCACTATGCCTCTGCATTCAAAAAGCCCGCGAAATTTAAACTACATTTCTTTCCTCTCTCTCTCCTCTCCGGGCGAGACGCCCGTCTCCCTCCTCCGCCTCTCACTATATACCAGGCACGGCAGGCAGGCAGTTCTCTCTCTACGTCGCGCTTTCAATTCGTTTCTCGGAGAGACCAAATTCTCCGTCAGCCCCCCTTTCAAAAACGTTACCAGTGCCAGTGGCTCTCTAAGAGCGTGGCGCACATGCGCAATCGGCGCAACCGAGAGAGAAAAAAGTCAGAGAAGTTTGTTTACATTATTACGCGGCCGAGGCTTGAGTTTTACGGTGTCCTGTCGGTGTCTCGGTGATACTCCGATACTCGAGCCGCTTCGCGAATCGTGCGTGCCTGCAGTGCTTCGGCGACGGGTTTCTCTCCGTATCGTGTACGCGTCTGGTAAAATAAAAAAAATCAGGGGTTGGGGGGGGGGGTCTTGTGGCGTGGGCGTCCGGTTTTAAAAAATTCCGAAAAATTATAAAAGAAAATGAAATTTGTATTTGGAAGGACGCTTATTTTGTAATTCTCTTCAAAACTATAAAAACGGTACAACTTTATGAATTCCGAATTACCCAGCAGCGGTTCCCACGGATGGGCCATGCCATTACAAAAGATGGGGGAGGGCTGCGACAGGATATAGGTAAAAAAGGGGGGCAGCTTTCGTGCACCTAAAAATTTGAATCTTTGCCCGGGATTTGTTAGTAAGCATAGTGAATGATGTTAATTTATAAATTTCGTAATGGCAGTTCTAAGTATGCAAACGTCACACCCTTCTATCTCTTAGCTAAGTGTAATCCCACTACCAAGCGCGTAAGTATCCACTCTCATAAATGCGCGCCCAGAGGAAGGGATACATAGTTTACACCCCCTCTCTACCGCCACTAGTCTATAGGCAAAAATGTTATTTATATAGGTGAATTGCAACAAATTTACAAAACCTGTATGAATTCAAATAAAGGTTTACTAAGAAATCATTGAAATTATAAACATATTTACAAAACATAAAAACTTCAAACATATTTACAAAACATAAAAACTTTAAACATATTTACAAAACATAAAAATATAAACATATTTACAAAACATAAAAATTATAAACATATTTACATAAATCTCCCTCTTTAACCTCCCCCCCTCAGGCAACTCTTTCAATTACCCCGGAAATCTTCCCGGTTGGAACCCTCGGTGTTCCCCATCGGGGCTTGGAAATGATTCACGAATACGCGTTACACAACAGGCTGGCAAAACCATCCTGTTGCCAAGGCCGAGGAACCCAAAGAGGGATACACATAGATTCGCGTAAGTTTGAAATCTCAAGTTTGCGTTATCTATGTCTAAATTCCTCTCTAGGATTAACTCGACCCTGAGGCGCATCGTCAATATGAGTACCATTGGTTCCAAACAAAATAATTGAAATTGTGGCCTGAGGGTTTCGCATTGAATGGTGCCCTGGATGGTACGACAGCACACATTCTCAAGCGCTGTTGGCATAGGCATACAGATTCCGCATAGGCAGAACTGTTGCCCCTGAGCGGGGGTGAGGAAGGAGGGGGACATTCCCTCAATCTATCGCTAGTTTGTGTTTGTGGTGCGTCTCCGAGGCCAGGGTCGTCGTTTTCACGTAAAACTATTTCATTAAAACATTGAATATTATCAACCATTCATATTTTAGGCTTTGCAACTAAAATTGCATGAAAGAAACATGGAAGTTTGAAACTGATTTTAGTAGAAGTGTGTGCGTGTTAGTTAGGGTTGGTCAAAGAGCGTTTACCCTAGGTTCGGGAACCTTATTCAAAGCAAGGAGGGTATAATGAAGAGGTGTAGAAGGCTGAGGTTGAGAGTTCTCGCTTTGTGCATTTTGCAGCATGCGGGCGTATCTTTCACTGCCCTCACATTGGTTGAAATATAGTAATCGGGGAATTTTAAACTTCCCCCTCTAACTTCTGTTCATTCAGCGCGCCATCGCTTTCGCCTCTCTCTTTCTCTCCAAATCGGCCACTGTCTTCCCCTCTTAAATTTACCTTTAGCTTCTCTCTCTCCAAATCGTGCGCGCGTCCAGGAAAGGCCAGACGCTTGAACCCTCTCTTAAATTTTACCGTAATTATAATTCCATAATTCCGTGTAAAATTAAAAACGAAAAGCGAGAACTCTAAAAATGCATTGTCAAAGCCGTTAGCTTCTACTTCTCTTCTTTCTATCCTCTTCGTTTAAAGTATAGGGTCCTCGCCTGTGACGTCATTCCATTCCCCCTTTCCTGTCCCCTTGCTGTTTCCAGGAGTATGTCCTTTCAACGCCATATTCACTAACCCGTAAACCGGCTTTAGACCCCTACTTCTTATCCCATTTTTTTCACGCAAAGACCGTACACATAGTCGTGTTCAGTCAGAATGTTATATAGCATAGAAAGTAGGACTACTGAAGTCCAACTGAACACAGCTATAAATGTCTATGGAAAGAGACTTGGAAAGTCTCTGTTATTAGACAGTTAGAAAATGTCTTACTTTCTCCTAAAATGGCTTCCGTTTCCGGAATCAACCTGGCCAATCTTCGGAGAAGTCTATCTTTAGTGGTGATATCTAGACCGTCGATAACATCCTACAAAAAATGTCGTTTACCTTTGAATGCAATTCAAAAAAAAAATATATATATATATACGTACATCAACGGCTCTAGATATATTTTCACTAATAGGTTGCCGTCTTGCCTGGGCACCGCGACTCCTGCGTTTTTTAGGAGCAGGGGTGGGCTATAAAATTTATATTTTGTCCTTTACATCATATGAAAACTAAAAAAATGGGGCTGTCATTCAAATCATGCGTGCATGCAATATTTATCCTCGGATGCTTTATAAACTTATGTTAAAATGGTCTTTAAAGAAATCTGGCCAATGAACAAAGAATGACTTAGGCTAATTTCACGCTATGCCACGCTTGATGCGGCGGTCGCAACACTAAATGTCCCGGACCGTCAAACTGGCCTTATTTTATATTAATTTTAAAAAGTCAAAACCTAATCTCCAGCTCGGGAAGTTGTTCTGAGGAAGTATCTTCCTTGGGATCCTCATCTTGAGAATTCGAATCCTCGCTTCCTCTTTCCAATTCTTCGATGAGGTCCCGAGTTGGCTCCCCTGCTCTTCCCGCAATTATTTGGGGGTCTGGGGCGCGGGAGGTGCTAGGTCTTTGCTGGTTTGTGAAAACTAGCACCTTTTTGCCCACAAACCCGCAGCTACATCGATCGGTGCACTCGACACCATTTGCCCTACATGGGCACCCTAGGCGCCAATGGGCTCGAGCACACACGGACCGACACGAACAACAATTAGAAGAGGGGTCGGCTGAACCCGATTTCATTGCAATTGGGAAGTCTTCCATTTTTTTGAACCTTTGTAACGTTGCCCGGATATGTACGTTACAGGTCTCTCTACGAGCGCGATTTTAAGTAGCAAATGTAGGAGATGTTAAAAAGAGACTCTTCGTTTTGAGGGTAGAAATAGAACTGATATTTTATTATTCGGAACAACATAATCCCCCAAGTCAACCTGTCATAAAACCATTCGGAGAGAGTTTCTTAACATCTCTCCGCCAAGTCATCAAGCCATAAATTTAGGTACATTATCGGAAACTCCAATTAGTGCCTAATGGCATCCTAGTCCGGGAGGTCAGAGTCACGAGGACCACCCCAGCTAAGATGACAATAGGACACCCTAAAGGCATAGAGGGTTGGAGAGTATGGAGACGCTCGGCTTTTAGCGACTATACGGCGAGTGAAGTAGCCGGCCGTTACACCTTCTACTCTCAAGAACACAATTTTTAAAATGAAATGAAATGGTAGAGTGTTGGTTATGCCTGATTCGGCTGTGGGAAAAAGTGAAGCGAGCAATTTTAGCATGTTGGCGTTAAAATCAAAGGGGGTGATCACTTTTGGTTTCGTGCCTAATAACCAATGGATAAGGAAAAAGTAATCGTTGTAGACGCTGTACCTTTTACTACAATATAAGGATTATGCTTAACCTTTAAAGGGAGGGTGAAGTAGAAAATGAAGTGATTTTTTATCGATTCTTCTACCAATTAAAAAACCAGTCTGTATGGTGTAACATTCGGGAAATATTCCCGAGTGATTTTCTCTGACCCAAAATTAAAACAAGTTGGGAAAACCAAAATATTACCTCTCCGTGTCAAGAAGATTATATAAACTTAAGTATCCAATAAAAACGTTATTATGTTTCTGAGTTGGGGTTTCCCATTTTTGTTGTTGTTTTGAAAAATATATCGCAATGCACGGGCCTTGATAGATATAGGAGGCAATGAATGAAATATATCACAATGCTCGGGCCTTGATAGATATAGGAGGCAATGAATGAAATATATCACAATGCACGGGCCTTGATAGATATAGGAGGCAATGAAGGAAATATATCGCATGCACGGGCCTTGGTAGATATAGGAGGCAATGATAATCTCACTCTTTGCACGAGAGGTTTATCTTTAATATTTAAATAAATATAATTATTTTTAATTATTTTAATCTTCAATAATTAACATTAATAATAGTTAAATCGTTTAAAATAAAGTTATACCCATTATCTTCTCAAGCTTTGCTAATATTGACGTTTAAAGTGAAGGGTACCCCTCTTGCCCGCTTTTTTCAAATTTGGGGTATATATACGATTCGTTTCCATTATAATAGTAAGGAAAAAGCGCAATTGCGAAAACCTTTGGTGGCGATCCCACCTTAGGGAGGCTAGACGTTTCTCGTAACCCTAGCTGATCGCCGCGTATATCCTAAAACCAAACGATGATAATAGAGTAGAAGCCAATGATACAGATTGGTGTCTATGTGGAATAGACGGAAGACCAGTGGATGGTGGTGTTAGAAGCCAGTGTAAGTGCAGACTGGTGTCAATGTTGGGATTGACAAAGAACAGAAGATGGTGGTGATTAGAAGCCAGTAAGAACAGACTGGTGTCCGTGTGGGATGGACAAAGACCAGAAGATGGTGGTGTGAGAACTCGAGAAGAGGAGCCATTTCCGTGACTGTGAAAGCAGTTCGGAAATGGCGAACACGTTTGCTCCGATACGCAAACTGCGAACGCGGTCACGTGGGTGTAACAACAGACAGACAGACACACAGACAGACACACAGACACACAGACACACACACAGACACACACACAGACACGGCCGTTACAGAACCTCTCCTGGACTACGTCACACGGAGAGGTAATTAGGTTCAGATTTTAATAATAATTTTAATTAAGGACGTCCGACCAATCGCGTAACGCCCTGCCTTTTTGTTAACCAAATTCTCGTGTCACGCGCCATGTCTCGCGCCACGATTGTCACGTCGCGCGCAAATTTTATCAAATCTCGTGATAAATTTCATTCGACACGGAACGTGTCACGAGAATTTTGTTAACAGAAAGGCACGGCGTTACGCGATTGGTTGGACGTCCTTATTTAAAATTATCCTTAAAACCTGAGCCTAATTTAAATTTTAAAATTTTTCTGATGTATTTCCTAAAGGTTTCACTATGAAAACTGGACTTATAATTTGGACAAGAATCAATAAAAAAATCACTTCATTTTCTACTTCACCCTCCCTTTTTAAGTGGCGTGCACTTGATAGCGCTAACATCCTTACATATAATACCTTTGAACACGAAATCTGATAGTGATTATCCCCTCGATATAATTATAGTCAGGCTTATCAGCTCCTCTTGTTGGTTGCCCCAAGTTTTTATTGTTGTGCTAAAAGCATTCACTTGGTTATTTTGTATACGAGAAGCTATGGGAAACCTTTTACTTTTAGAAGGACAGGATGGTTGCAATTTAGGGGGGGTTACAGAGTCAGGACCAATAAACTTAATGACTCATGGGACAGACAAGGAGATTGGTTAAAGAATTTTTAGCTTTCCGATGCTTTTGAAATGAAAGCAATGTCTTTTTACTGTTTTTCTACTACAAATTTGTCATAGCGTTGGTGTTGGGTAAAAAACTGAAGAAGTACAGTCAAAACAAAACTGGAGACTTCAGTTACGGTTTTAATATCCATTAAAAGCACTCAAAACGGTGTAACCCTCCCTCTAGGCGCCTGGTAGGGGGATGACACTGAGCTAAGAGCAAAGTAGTCCATACAAGAGCGCGACCAGAGGGAGGGATACACCGTCTACACCCCCTCTACCGCTAGTCCCGTTACTAGTCTATAGCCTTAGATCGTTGTTGAGTGATGTACAACCTTAGCACATTGGAAAGCACACGGACTAATGCAAAATGATTATTGCCTTGTTTGAGAATGATAAAATAAAGGGGCTAGATAAAATTCATCCCCTCTCACCTTTAGAGAAAACGATGTATAGACATGGAGACCGGGGAGTTCTCGCTAGCGAGCATATATCATTATTATTAAATTGGGCATGAAATTGTTTTTCACCATCAGCTATCAGCTTCATTTTTTGAAGCCAGCTGTTGATGTTTTCTGGGAGAGGACGCAAAAAGAAACTTTCGAAGAATTGTCGGGAAAAGAACTTGTAGTAGCTGGAGATGGAAGGATGGACAGTCCAGGGCATTCCGCCATGTTTTGCACTTACACTTTGGCAGATACTGAATCAAAGAAAATCATAGCTATATCCAACAAAGACGTTCGACATGCTGAAGGGAAAAGCCCGAACATGGAGCTCCTGGCTTTCAAAGGTGCTTCCAAAGAGGTTCTGGAGCTTGGCGCCCAACACAATGTCAAAGTGCTGGAAGTCGTCACAGATGCTCATTCGGCAATTTCAGCTGAGCTAAGTTAGTTTGAAGCACGACATTAACGTTTGTCGATTTTAGAATGCATGGTATATTTTTTATAAAAAAATTTATTTTCGACTATTCCTAGGGAAGGAGGATTCTTGTTTGCCAGGTGTAAAACACTCGTGGGACACGTGGCATGGTGGCAAAATAATATTAAAGAGATTGAACGAAGTAAATATGTTTCCATTTTTAAATCTCTTGTCACACCCTTTATCAAGTGAATGAAACAGAACGTGTTTCATGTAGATTGGACTGAAATCTAAAGAACATAGAGATTTATGTCACTGGGCTCCTCTACTACGTAATCATTTCTGGTGGTGCTCCAAAAATTGTCAAGGACAGGTCTTCACTATGAAGGTATTGTGCTATGATTACCTTGAATGAATCTTGAAGAACAGGTGGTTATTTGAAATCCAATTATTTATAGAGTTTGTGGTTGACTTGTCTCCACCATGTTATCAACGAGCATGAGTGGCACTTGGAGATAGGCATGTTCAATCATTGCGACCATGAACCTTTAACTGAAGAGCAGCTGGAAAAACACCCCTGGTTACAAGCCAACTCTCCCACTTTCTTAAAATTAAGAAGCGAAGTTATGAGGAAGTACCTCTTGAAAAATATGGGATACTTCACAAACTTTAGGTATGCGTGATTACCGAGAGATGAACTGTACCACCATTCATCACGCGCAAATCTTGTTTGTTACAGGCACACAGGCTTTCTAGAAAGTTACCACAGTCTAATTCTAATGTATGCCCCAAAAAGAATCGCTTTTGGGTATGTCTAACTTTGTTTCCATCGTAATCACATAGTAATTTTTGTCTGTGATGTAGCTACTGGGGCTACCAAATAAGGATTAAATTAGCCGCCATAGACCACAACAAGCACTGTGGAAGGCCTCGGGCTTATAGACAAGATGGACAGCCAAAGAAAAATTTCATTAATATACTTATTATAGCCTATGTGTTTGTGAAATAAGCATAACGGTCATAAATGTGTGGATTCCAGAGATACAAGTGCCTACAGTAAACGAACGAAGGCGTGGTACATTGTGCCAATATATGAGAAGAAAAAATATTCATATATTCCGGAATTAATGCGGATCATTTTCGAACAGAGGGAAAACTTCAAGGTAAAAATAAAATCTGTTCTTTTTCAGCTATAAATTTATTATGATTTCTAGGGGTCATTGAAACAAAAAGTACCACTGGATGCTGATCACCCGTTAAGGATTGCCAAAACCAGAGGAATGGTAGAAGCCCCTTCAAAGGAGGAATTAAGAGATAAACAGATATCTCGATTTTAAATAATAAGTAATAACTAAATTTCTTGGGAAATGACCGCAAAGCGACCCCCCACCACCCTAATAACTCGTAAGTCATAGGAAGGGAAATTTGCGGTCATCGTGCACTGTCAGTCCTTGAAGGGAAATGAAATCACTTTTCTAATGTCAAAAATAAACTTCAGCAATCCACGAAATAAGAGGTTTCGACAGTTGGAATGCTGAGGAATCAACGCTTATTAGGCTTGGGATCCTAGACATAAGAGACCCAACAAAGGCTTGGGATCCTAGACATAAGAGACCCAACAAAGGCTTGGGATCCTAGACATAAGAGACCCAACAAAGGCTTGGGATCCTAGACATAAGAGACCCAACAAAGGCTTGGGATCCTAGACATAAGAGACCCAACAAAGGCTTGGGATCCTAGACATAAGAGACCCAACAAAGGCTTGGGATCCTAGACATAAGAGACCCAACAAAGGCTTGGGATCCTACACATAAGACACCTGAAAAATCCATCACCACCCTCTTCTTTGGACCAACGTTAGTCGTCCCCATCACCAACGGGTAGGTAAGATGGTGCCTACATGACACAATCACTGCTATTTAGTATCAGCTCTGGCTTGATATGGATGGCCTGAAACTGACGAAACAGTTTGTTGATGGTCCTTGCAGGTCTTGAGCTAGGGACCTTGTAATGGATGCAGCGAGATGGCGTCATTTGGCATTAGTGACCTTTCATCCCGCATATACCCGCTTAGTCGGTATCAGTTAGGGGCGGCATGGTTTGGGCTGACTTGGCGGTATACCGGTGTCTCCTTGGTCACTTAGATGGACAACACATCCCCATACGATAAAGGACTTCAACCGTTGAAATAAAAGAGAACCAAAGCACGTAACGTATTATTACTTATTAGACTCTAAACTTGGCCTTAATACATCAGTTCATATTTCTTGTTTTATAACCCTCATACTTTATGACATCGGAGGAGAGGTTCCTCACCATGAAGGGGCCGGATACCTTCCCGCAATTGGAAGCGCCTGAGGAGTTATCCACATCGGAGGTATCAGCGCGGAAGGACCTGCATACCAATGTACCGTTACCGTATCTGGATGAGGAATGTACCTAACGCCCTGGAAGCGGAGTCAACAAAGGAAACATGATGGGCCAGTATCGAACGAGAAGCCTAAGTTCCTGTGCCACAAGCAACCAAGAAAGAACCCGAGTCGTATTGTATCTTAAGCGATACAGGCTCGAGAAGAGATGCTGTAAAGGAGTTTTCCTCCGCGGTCTAACCCGGTTTCTCCTTTCCATAAAAACTTGTAGTGGTTAACGGTACTAGTTAGTATGCTGTGGCATAGGGGCTAGCCACCACCCCTCTAAAGGGACCCACCCCTTCCCTTCATAGACAAAGCCTAGTTATTATTATTAGTCCATCAGAACATGGATATCAACCAATTTTTAAATTTAAATTAAATACAAAATTTACTTCCTAATTTTTACCTACTACTATTTTGTTTAATAATTATATATTTGTTATGCCTAATAGGATTATCGATTGTAACATTTTATATTTCTGTATAATTATCATATGTGAATGTGTTTGGGGAACAAGTAACGAACGCCGCCACGAGGCGTCGTTTTCCCTTGTGACCTTTGATCCCGAATATACGCGCTTAGTCGGCCTAGTCATTTTTCATTTAGGTGCGGCATGGTTTGGGCTTAGTTGGCGGTATACGGGTGTCTCTCACTTAGATGGAAAACTGTTGGAATAAAAGAACTAAATGACGTAACGTATTATTTATTAATTAATTAATGGACTCTATAGTAGTAAGACGTTTTCTCTGGCCCGCTAACTAGCTTTAATGTACGGATTGTACGATTTGGTCTGTTACAGCCTTACTCGGCTCAGCAGATGTGATATTAGGCTTAATAGACACCTGCATTTGATAGACGTTGATACTGATTCTTTCTCTCCTCTTTGCTGCAGCTACAGTGAGGGTGCACAATATGCATTTGGCATCAGTGGTGGGACGTGACCCCTCCCACAATAATAATGACTATAATTAAAGGGTTCCACATCCACAAGTCGCTTGGTACGGATGAAATGACACTACCTAGCTTAAACTGCACTAGGTGAAAGTAGCGCCATTGTCGCGGAGCAAGATTTTTCCAGTGGAAAGTATATGAAAAGGAATTGCTGACCGACTTGTGCAAAGTGATAGTCTTCTGTACATATCAAAATATATTTCCATTGCATATTTTGAGTTTCTATTTTAGAATCAGATACCGCGGTGAACTTCTTCAAGGTTTTACAATAATAATAATAATATTGGCTTTTTATTGGAACAATCATTAAGGTGGAGTCCTAATTTACAATGATGTACAGAGTTAATTTAATAAATAAAAGTAATGGATAATAACTTAGATTAAAAGTATAGAGCCTGTTTACAGATAATCCCAACCTCATTGCCTTAATTTCTGTGCCACGTGATTGCTCATGGCATCTTTAAAAAGCATTATTTATGTTATTATTTTGTGGTGATTTTCTAGTTCATTCCAACATTTTATGCCTTGAAATTTTACATTCTTGTCTCTAACGCGCGAGTTACAACTTTCAGGGTAGAAGTTATATTTGTCTCCACGTGTTCTTATATTATTATTTCCCTTTGGGAACCAGTTTATTACATATTCTGGGAAGAGACCATTTCTCACTTTAAACATGAAAATTAACAGGTCAAAGTAGTAGTTGTAGTCCGTGGTAATAATATTTGCGACTTCCGTCGCGGAGGAGTATTTTCGAGTATTGGATATAAATGTATGTATATTTTTGAAAGTAATTGGTTTATTTGTTCAGTTTGTTTATATATTGGAAACAGTAAGTTGTCCCTTTGATTACGTGTGGCAGAATTGGGCTCAAACATGTTTATTTGCTATTACAATTATGAAACTAAATTAGTCAAACGCAAAGGTGAATCTATTTCTTTTCAATGTCAATAAAGGATCAATGTATTGTATTTGTGGTTTATCATTATAATAAGCACACAGTAAGACCAAGTGTAAGTCACTGAACTAAATTAAATACTTACTAAAATAGGACGAATGCATTTCAATATCGTGGCTATATAGGATCACATCCGCAAACCAAAATTTTGGAATAAAAAGAGTATAAAACAAGCGTTCAATATAAAACTATTTTATTTTTTTCCCGAGTGACCGAACATTCTCAAATATAATAAGTAAATCTTACACCTTCATTTCAGTTTAGACCATCTAAATAATCAAAAACAAACCACCCTTTCACAGCATGAAGTTAGAATAATAAACAGCCCGCGCCTTCAAACCGTCGTCTGCTCTAAGTCTAAACTGTTAAATGGCAACTTATGTCCAGCACTGGTAGAAAAAAAAGGTCTGATCATAAACCAACCTTAAAAATTAAAGGTGGCAGCACATTCTTGGATTTTTTTGAAGCTGTGTGGACAAGTACAACTCTAGGGGCAGCCGGGAGTGTGGCGCACTCCTGTAAGCCAAGCTTCTGGGCGGCAAAGTTTGAGGGAATACGACACATGTCGGCGATCCTACCCTATAGGTGCCGACTGTCCCGTGTCCGCCGGAGGTGACTTACCCCGATGCCACCTTCCGTCACCTCCCAAGTAAACCTCATTTCCTTCCCTGCTTACACACATACGACCTAGCGGCCCCCGTCAGTGCTGGGCCGCGTAGGGTCTCCCGCTCAATTCTTCCTGGTGCTCAAGGCCTAACGGCTAAGCACTAGTGCTAGTAGGTGGGAAAACAAAAAAAAAAAAAAAAAACTCTAGGGGCGAATCGTGAGCAGATTTCCGCTTTAAGCTATACTACATCTGTATATAGAATAATCCTTGGTTTAATTTTTTCATGAAGAAAGCTAAGGCCTGGATTCTGTCTGATAAATCAAGTTCGATCCGCAATAGGCTTAGACCTGAGGTGGAGTAAACTTTGGGTTTTGATTATCGTGTCTGTAATGAAGGGACATTAACGGTTCAGAGTGAGCCGAAAATTAAATACACGTTTAAATAATCAGATTTAGATTTTATAACAGAAGAAAGCATCATGGTAGCAATTAGATCAGTGAAAGGGCTAATCGTTATCGGGTCATAGCTTTGAAGTTTTCATTTTTGTTTCAAAGTTAATATAGAACGAGTATTGATACCGTTAGTTATTTAAAACAGAATTGTATATTTGATTTGCGATAAATGATAAAATAAAGTTTCAAGTGTGTGACTCTCTGAAATACGGTAGGGGGTGGAGACGAGTGGTTTTTATTGATATCGTTAGTTACTAAATTCAATGTAGAGAAGTTTATTTTGGGATAAATGACAAGCGCAGGCTCTCTTTCAAATGACCGTAAACGGTTGGTCTTTCACAGGCTCTCTTTCAAATGACCGTAAACGGTTGGTCTTTCACAGGCTCTCTTTCAAATGACCGTAAACGGTTGATCTTTCATAATACGGGAAATCAACGACAAAATGTCAAAGGTTATATTCTTCCGTCCATACTCCGTGATTGTTTTAACTTGTGTTTTAATTTTACGTGCCTTATCTCCAAAAAAATAGCGACATATGCCTTTTTCCATTGCCATTTTCTTTGGAGTAATGTCACTGGAGTGAGAACGAAAATGTCATTAGAAATCTTATTTATATTAATAATAACTCCTTTAATATTGCTCCATAATGGTAGATTGCTAGCAGACAATGGAAAACCGAATAACTTTAATCGTTTCTGGTAAGCTCCTGTGAATCTAAAAAATATAGGCCGTTGCTTTTTTAGCCTGTTTCTCGGGCCAAAATGGACTTTCTTTATTAAAAAAATGATATGAATTTTAGTTACAAGATTGCTTTGCGAAACTGTGAAAGCTGTTAGCCAGCGTTAGAAAAGACATTTTGAAGCTATTTGTAGACGTTATATTGTAAGCAAAATTGTTTTATATGAATTAAATATTAGTAAAGCTTCTACTGATGTGTTTATGCTTCTTGTTTGTTTGACTAAAAATCATCTATCAGTCTTGCGGGGGAACCATTGTAGACCAAAAATATAAAAAAATAGTTTTTAAATTTAACGAGACGACAGGGTTGATACGCCCACCTAGTTGTAAATAGATCTTTTTAATCCGCCGGAGCTATTCTTAATAAGAATTTCTATGCTAGTAGGTTGTCAATAAAACTACTAGTAAATTTTTGTTAATGAAAGTTGGAATTATTGTTGTTGAAAGTTGGAAGTACTGTGGATTTGAGTGAGTATTTGACGTTTTTTATATAGAATGGAGGAAGATAATGTTGAAAGTAAGGATGAAATGCGAAAGCGTAAAGCGAGGGAAAGGATGAGGGCAAAAAGGTCAGACCCTGAGTTTAAGAAGAGAGAAAATGAAAGGAGAAGAGTTTTAGCAGCTCAGAAAAAAGCTAAGGCTGAAGGTGAAGCTTCTAGTACTTCTAATCTTAATTTGTTTGTTAGTTCTATTGAGTGGCCTGTTGGCCACGGTAGTACTAAGGATAATGTATTAGACGTAAGTTCAGGTGAAAGCTCTGTAAGAGTCGGGGTAATTACTACCGACGAACCTATGAATTTGGTTAATAATAAATCGGTTAGTTCTATAATGGTAGTGAACGATGAACAATTACCTTCTACGTCTCATGGCAATGTGTATCCGTTAGAGAGAATGAGAATTTTGAGACAAAATGAAGAGTTTAGAATGAAGGAGGCGCGATCTATGGCAAAGAAGCGAGAGAATGAGTCATATCGTGAAAGGCAAAATCAGGTTAGTGTACTTACCAAGCGAATGAAAAGGCTTGATGAATGGTATAGAGCAAGCGAAAGAGTTAAGGATCAATTAAGAAAGGCTAATAAACGCCAAGATTTAGAGTATGTTGAAGCAGAACGTGCTAGTAATAAGATGAGTAAGGCTAGAAAACGTAAAGATTTAGATTACGTTGAAGCAGAACGTGTGAGAAATCAGTTGGGTATGGCTAGAAAACGCCAAGATTTAGAGTATGTTGAAGCAGAACATGCTAGTAATCAGATGAGTAAGGCTAGTAAACGCCAAGATTTAGGGTACGTTGAAGCAGAACGTGCTAGTAATCAGATGAGTAAGGCTAGTAAACGCCAAGATTTAGAGTATGTTGAAGCAGAACGTGCTAGTAATCAGATGAGTAAGGCTAGTAAACGCCAAGATTTAGGGTACGTTGAAGCAGAACGTGCTAGTAATCAGATGAGTAAGGCTAGTAAACGCCAAGATTTAGAGTATGTTGAAGCAGAACGTGCTAGTAATCAGATGAGTAAGGCTAGTAAACGCCAAGATTTAGGGTACGTTGAAGCAGAACGTGCTAGTAATCAGATGAGTAAGGCTAGTAAACGCCAAGATTTAGAGTACGTTGAAGCAGAACGTGTGAGAAACCAGTCGGCTATGGCTGAAAGTCGTGCAAATGTCGAGTTTAGGAACTCTGAACGTTCTAGAAACAGATTGTCTGTGGCAGAAACGAGGGAAAATCCTTTAGTTATAGAGCAGACGTATTTTGATACCATTAAAGAAGGTCCAACGTGTAAATGTGAAGGATGCTCAAATCTTTGTTTTAAAGCATCTGGTAGCTTAGTTAAGTCTGCGGTGTTTTTGGCTGTTCCTGGTATTCACCGTCGTGAGCTAAGTGACAGAGTATTTTTATGCAGTGCTTGTAATAAAGCTGTAAAGAAAAACGAAATCCCCAAGTTTTCCAGGGAAAATGGTTTTGAGTTTCCTGAAATTCCGGTAGAACTAGTTAATTTGTCAAATTTAGAGGAAAGAATGATTTCACCACGAATACCTTTTATGCAAATAAGAAGGTTAGGCTGTGATCAACAAAGAGGAATTAAAGGAAACGTGGTCAATGTTCCTGGTAATGTCGAGTCTACCGTTTCAGTCTTACCAAGGTTACCACGTGAGACAGATACTATTCAAATTGAGTTCATGAGAAGAATGCGATATAACACACCCTATATGTATGAAACTGTTAGGCCAAAAACAATGCACGAAGCTCTTAAGGTTTTGGTGAAAACACCGTTGTATATTAAGCATGGGATAACCGTTAGGAGCGATATATTAGATCCAATTCCAGAAGAACTTGAATTTATTGTTGACGAAAATGACCTTCAGATAAACCATGGTGATACAATAAGTGAAAACCCACAAGGGTCAATGAATGTAGAGAATGAGAATGATAGCGATGAAATTTGGAATGAACCGAACGAAGTTAATTCATTCCCAGTTGGGAATCAAGACACGTTGTTAGTGTCATTGTCTGATTTCCTACCCACTAATACCATGCATGTTAAGTTTGCTCCTGGTGAAGGTCAAACGCCAATGTCTTTAATCTATGACGAGGACGCGGAGGAATTGTCATTCCCCAGTATTTATGTTGGTCAGAAGACCGACCTTAAGGTTAAAGGTAGTTTTGGGGACATTGCTAAGTGGGAGCTTCGTAATATTGATAGGCGTTGTGCTAAAAATCCGTCTAAATGGTTTTACACTTTTGTTAAGTTGGAAACTATGAAAGTTAGAGATTCCATACAAGTTTGTATGAGAAAAACCAAGAGAAATGATGACTCAAACTACACTGCTGGGTTTTTATCGTCTGCTGGTGCACTCGATTCAATTGTTAAGCAGGATGATGGTTTTAGAGTATTAGAAAATTTGCAGTCCTCGCCTTCATATTGGCAGCATAGGCAGAAAGAGTTGATGGCTATGATTAGGCAGCTTGGTACGGCTACATTTTTTTTAACGTTTTCAGCTGCGGAAGGCAAATGGCCTGAGCTTTTGAACATACTGAGGGTGACTTCGGGTCAGGATCGCTTAGCGAATGATGATATTGGCAATTTAAGTTTTTCGGAAAAGGCAAAGTTGATTCAGGATGATCCTGTTACTTGTGCTAGATATTTTGACCACCGTTTTCGGGCTCTTCTTAAAGCTCTGCAAAAGCTAGGCCCCTTGGTGTTATTGAAGATTATTACTTCAGGGTTGAAATACAGCATCATCAGGGAGGAGGCTCTCCTCATCAACATGGGTTGATTTGGATTAAAGATGCGCCGAAGCTTAAAGGTGACTTGTCAAATGTTAAAGAGGTAGAGGAATATATTGATAAAGTTATTTCTTGCGCTGGGAAATTGAACGATGATAATGGGGATTTGTTAACGTCATTGCAAATGCATAAACACACGACAACGTGTAGGAAGAAGGTTAATAATAGTTCAGTTTGTCGTTTTGAAATTCCATTTCCTCCCATGCCTAGAACTATTATTTATGACCCGAGTTTAAGAGAACCGGGTACTCTTGACGAAGAACTTAAGTGTAAGAACAATTCCAGTAAATTGCGTGAGCTTTTACAATCAAAAGAAAAAGAATTATGGTTAGATAGTTTTGAGGAGTTGTTGGAAAAGTTGCGTTTAGCTGAAGATGAATATATTAAAGCCATTACGTATGACCTCAAAAGGAAAGTGGTTTTATTGAAAAGACACCCCAAAGATACTAAGGTTAATCCGTACAACCCGTGCACTCTGCGCCTTTGGCAAGCGAATATGGAAATTCAGTTTGTACTTGATCCTTACGCTCTGGTTATGTATATCGTGTCTTGTATAGGGAAATCTCAGCGTGGTATGTCAATGCTTCTGCGTGAAGCCGCTAAACGAGCGCAGTCAGATAAATGCACGGTGAAGCAAAAGTTGAAGGTGATTGCTAATCAGTTTTTGAACGCGCACGAGGTTAGCGCGCAGGAAGCGGCTTATAGTGCTTTACAAATTCCAGTCTCCAGGTGTAGTCGGGCTTGCATTTATGTTAATACAAATGTGCCCGAAAATCTTGTTCGTATTCTCAAAAGCAAAGTTGAGCTTGAACAATTGTCCAAAGATAGTATGGATGTTTTCGCTTCTGGAATGTTAGACCATTATGTTCAAAGGCCAGATGATTTAGAGGCAGTAACGTTAGCTCAATTTGCGGCATGGTATGAATTTTCCAAAAGTCGTAGAGTTTCGAAAACTCAAAGTCATATTGATGACGGTGAGAACGATGAAGTTCCATGTGGTAAATGGTTAAAACTGAAAAAGATTCAGGGTTCATTAGAAAACGTGGTCATTCTAAAATTATACGGTATCGTAGATTCAATTTAGTGAAAGATCCTGAGCAGTTTTATCGTGAACAAGTCATGTTATTCTCGCCTTGGCGTGATGAGAGTAGAGATATTTTGACAAAGGATGTAAAATCTGAGTATGAGCTTAGACTTGAGATTATAACGGAATCTAGAAAAGAATTTCATAATGAAATTGACGAAGCAGCTATTGAACAGGCTGTGAGAGATTTCGAAAGTGAAGCGATTGAAGCTGATCTTACTAATATCCAACCTGAATTGGAACATCAAAATGAAATAGATAGGTCTTTAATTGTTGAAGATTCTGAATTTCTAATTATTACAGTGGAAGAGGCAATAGGAAATATTAACAGAGATATTCTTGATGGTAATGCGGAAAAAACTGTTGCTCCATCAGTCACGTTAGTTAATGATTCAGAATACAATGCCCTTGTTAGAAAGCTAAATTTGAAACAGAAAGAAATATTTTATGAAGTTCTGCACCATTTAAAGTGCAAAGAAACGCCTTTACGGCTATTTGTTACAGGAGGCGCTGGTGTTGGAAAAAGCGTTTTGATAAGTGCCATATTTGAATCTGTTACTAGATTTTACAATAAGCAACCAGGGTCTAATCCCTCGGAGGTTAAAGTTCTGCGATGCGCACCTACGGGCAAGGCTGCCTTTAATATAGGTGGGGCGACTTTGCATAGTACCTTTTGTCTACCCGTTAGTCAATTTGCCGGAAACATTTCCAGATTAGAAAGTGAAACTCTTCACAATTGTAGATTGATGTATGGTCAAGTGAAATTGTTAATTATTGACGAAATATCAATGGTTGGTGCGAAGGTTTTTAACCGAGTTAACTCGAGAATGCAAGAGATAATGGGTTGCCCAGATTATTTGGTGGTGTCTCTGTACTTTTAGTTGGAGATTTTAACCAACTTAGACCCGTCCGGGATCATTTCGCTTTTCAAAGTCAAAGTGATAGTGACAATCCATATGCGTCTTTAATTGGTAACCCAATATGGGAGGAATTCCAATTTAGTGAGCTTGAAGAAATTATGAGGCAAAAAGATGATAAGAGGTTTGCGGAAGCTTTGAATAGAATGGCTGTGGGAACTATGAATCAGGATGATATTGACTTATTCGTAAGTTTGGAAGTAAACAGAGAGCGTGTACCGCCAAAAGAAGCGATACATCTTTTCCCTACTAACGTTGAAGTCAACCAATTTAACCAAGAGACTCTATTAAAAATGAGTACGGAAAAGTGTATTTCATTTTCAGTAGATGTTGTAAATGGTGATCTTAGTAGCGAAGTTAAAAGTAACATTCTTTCCCAAATTCAAACGTTAGCAACGTCTGATACGTATGGTCTCCCTAAAGAACTAACACTCGCTTGTGGTGCGAGATATATGATGACTAACAATGTCGATACGTCTGATGGACTTACGAATGGTGCGACAGGTTGGTTAAGGAAGATAGAGTACGGTAAAAATAGGCTCGGGGAACAAATTCCGTTCAGGGTTTGGATTGAGTTTGCTGATGCTAATGTTGGGAAGTGTTTGAGACAAAAGTGTCTTGGATTGTACGAGCAGAATAACTATAACAGGACTTGGACTCCTGTCGAGAAGGTTATTAAGGCATTTAGTAGAAAATGGAGGCAAAATAATGTTTCAGTCTCTAGGAGACAGTTTCCTTTGGTAATTTCTGAGGCTATTACGATACACAAGAGTCAAGGCGATACATACTCGTCCGTAGTAGTGCATTGTAATCCCAGAAAAAAATTAGAGAGAACTCATTTATATGTTGCTTGCAGTAGGGCGAGAAACGCCTCCGGTTTGTATATTGAGGGTAAATTTCAAGTTCCAAATGCGCCTAAAAACAATCAAGTAGAATTGGAACTTCGAAGATTACGAGATACAAAGAGTATTGTATTACCGTTTTTGAACGAAAAGGTGTACATTTATGTTCATAATGTGCAGTCCTTAAACGCACATTTGGAAGATATTTTAGCAGACACGGTAATAAAAAATGCCCAGTTATTATGCTTTGTTGAAACGTGGAAGAAAGATACCGATGATTTTAGTGTGCCATCCTTTAAGGAAGTGGGCGGTATTTATCTGCCAAGAACGGCACGTAGAATTGCGTTTGGTTCTTCCATTTATTTAAAAGACACACCCGAAAATGTAGTTAACGATTTGGATAATAGGGTTTTGCGAACCGATAGACCTTTCAGAAATTCGCATGTGGAACGTTGCTGGTTGGATGTTTCCATTGAAAATGAACCGATGACTGTTGTTTTGTTGTACAAATCGCCCGGAGCGAGTTTGAGATCAGTTTTTGAGGATTTTAATCCTTTATTCGATATTAGATACGATGCCTCTGTTCCGACAGTTGTAGTTGGAGATTTTAATATAAATTTTTTAAAAAGTAAAACGGCCCTGAAAATGTTCTTTGATTCTTTTAACATGTCTCTTCTGCCGGGTCTTGAAGAGAAAATTTCAACTGACTATCATTGCCAGTTAGATTTAGCGTTCGGAAACAAACTTTTTCAAGACAGATTCGAGGCCTGTTACAGAGAATCGTACTATTCGTATCATAAAGGTATATGTTTCGTTAAAAAGAAACAGCTGTAGAAGTTTAGTAAGAGCAACCGAAAGGGATTGTCAAAGTCCTAGCTCTCGAAGCTTTGTATTATAACCCTGTGAAAGCCCTAGCTCTCAGAGCTTTGTATTATAACCCTGTGAAAGCCCTAGCTCTCGAAGCTTTGTATTATAACCCTGTGAAAGCCCTAGCTCTCGAAGCTTTGTATTATAACCCTGTGAAAGCCCTAGCTCTCGAAGCTTTGTATTATAACCCTGTGAAAGCCCTAGCTCTCGAAGCTTTGTATTATAACCCTGTGAAAGCCCTAGCTCTCGAAGCTTTGTATTATAACCCTGTGAAAGCCCTAGCTCTCGAAGCTTTGTATTATAACCCTGTGAAAGCCCTAGCTCTCGAAGCTTTGTATTATAACCCTGTGAAAGCCCTAGCTCTCGAAGCTTTGTATTATAACCCTGTGAAAGCCCTAGCTCTCGAAGCTTTGTATTATAACCCTGTGAAAGCCCTAGCTCTCGAAGCTTTGTATTATAACCCTGTGAAAGCCCTAGCTCTCGAAGCTTTGTATTATAACCCTGTGAAAGCCCTAGCTCTCGAAGCTTTGTATTATAACCCTGTGAAAGCCCTAGCTCTCGAAGCTTTGTATTATAACCCTGTGAAAGCCCTAGCTCTCGAAGCTTTGTATTATAACCCTGTGAAAGCCCTAGCTCTCGAAGCTTTGTATTATAACCCTGTGAAAGCCCTAGCTCTCGAAGCTTTGTATTATAACCCTGTGAAAGCCCTAGCTCTCGAAGCTTTGTATTATAACCCTGTGAAAGCCCTAGCTCTCGAAGCTTTGTATTATAACCCTGTGAAAGCCCTAGCTCTCGAAGCTTTGTATTATAACCCTGTGAAAGCCCTAGCTCTCGAAGCTTTGTATTATAACCCTGTGAAAGCCCTAGCTCTCGAAGCTTTGTATTATAACCCTGTGAAAGCCCTAGCTCTCGAAGCTTTGTATTATAACCCTGTGAAAGCCCTAGCTCTCGAAGCTTTGTATTATAACCCTGTGAAAGCCCTAGCTCTCGAAGCTTTGTATTATAACCCTGTGAAAGCCCTAGCTCTCGAAGCTTTGTATTATAACCCTGTGAAAGCCCTAGCTCTCGAAGCTTTGTATTATAACCCTGTCAAAGCCCTAGCTCTCGAAGCTTTGTATTATAACCCTGTGAAAGCCCTAGCTCTCGAAGCTTTGTATTATAACCCTGTGAAAGCCCTAGCTCTCGAAGCTTTGTATTATAACCCTGTGAAAGCCCTAGCTCTCGAAGCTTTGTATTATAACCCTGTGAAAGCCCTAGCTCTCGAAGCTTTGTATTATAACCCTGTGAAAGCCCTAGCTCTCGAAGCTTTGTATTATAACCCTGTGAAAGCCCTAGCTCTCGAAGCTTTGTATTATAACCCTGTGAAAGCCCTAGCTCTCGAAGCTTTGTATTATAACCCTGTGAAAGCCCTAGCTCTCGAAGCTTTGTATTATAACCCTGTGAAAGCCCTAGCTCTCGAAGCTTTGTATTATAACCCTGTGAAAGCCCTAGCTCTCGAAGCTTTGTATTATAACCCTGTGAAAGCCCTAGCTCTCGAAGCTTTGTATTATAACCCGAAAGGGTTAGTGAAAGTCCTAGCTCTCGAAGCTTTGTATTATAACCCGAAAGGGTTAGTGATAGTCCTAGCTCTCGAAGCTTTGTATTATAACCCGAAAGGGTTAGTGGTAGTCCTAGCTCTCGAAGCTTTGTATTATAACCCGAAAGGGTTAGTGGTAGTCCTAGCTCTCGAAGCTTTGTATTATAACCCGAAAGGGTTAGTGGTAGTCCTAGCTCTCGAAGCTTTGTATTATAACCCGAAAGGGTTAGTGATAGTCCTAGCTCTCGAAGCTTTGTATTATAACCCGAAAGGTTAGTGATAGTCCTAGCTCTCGAAGCTTTGTATTATAACCCGAAAGGGTTAGTGGTAGTCCTAGCTCTCGAAGCTTTGTATTATAACCCGAAAGGTTTAGTGGTAGTCCTAGCTCTCGAAGCTTTGTATTATAACCCGAAAGGGTTAGTGGTAGTCCTAGCTCTCGAAGCTTTGTATTATAACCCGAAAGGGTTAGTGGTAGTCCTAGCTCTCGAAGCTTTGTATTATAACCCGAAAGGGTTAGTGATAGTCCTAGCTCTCGAAGCTTTGTATTATAACCCGAAAGGGTTAGTGGTAGTCCTAGCTCTCGAAGCTTTGTATTAAAACCCGAAAGGGTTAGTGAAGTCCTAGCTCTCGAAGCTTTGTAAAGTCAGCCGTAATCAATGGTTGATGGAAATCCTAGCTCTCGAAGCTTTGTATTAAAACCCGAAAGGGTTAGTGAAGTCCTAGCTCTCGAAGCTTTGTAAAGTCAGCCGTAATCAATGGTTGATGAAAATCCTAGCTCTCGAAGCTTTGTAAAGTCAGCCGTAATCAATGGTTGATGGAAATCCTAGCTCTCGAAGCTTTGTAAAGTCAGCCGTAATCAATGGTTGATGGAAATCCTAGCTCTCGAAGCTTTGTAAAGTCAGCCGTAATTAATGGTTGATGGAAATCCTAGCTCTCGAAGCTTTGTATTATAACCCGAAAGGGTCTGTGAAAGTCCTAGCTCTCGAAGCTTTGTATTATAACCCGAAAGGGTCTGTGAAAGTCCTAGCTCTCGAAGCTTTGTATTATAACCCGAAAGGGTCTGTGAAAGTCCTAGCTCTCGAAGCTTTGTATTATAACCCGAAAGGGTTAGTGATAGTCCTAGCTCTCGAAGCTTTGTATTATAACCCGAAAGGGTTAGTGATAGTCCTAGCTCTCGAAGCTTTGTAAAGTCAGCCGTAATCAATGGTTGATGGAAATCCTAGCTCTATAGGAGCTTTGTATGATGAAAGATGTATCTTTGAAAGTATAGCATAATTTAGTGGCGTAGCGTGAGGGGGTGAAAGGATCTCTATTCTAGGGGATTAGATTGTACTGTTTAGTCGAAACTTGAAAGCGCTTACCTAACATTGTAATGCTGATAATATTCATCAAAGCTGCTATAAGTATGCGAGTTGAGAGAAAATTCTCGGAATTGAAATTGATCAAATGTATTAGTCTTCAATGTCTAAGTCGAGATTAACAAATCTCCTTATCTTGACAATCGAACAATAGGTATAAATCAACTTTTATCACCATACTAAAGACTTTGCATTGGAAAAAAAAACGCAAAATAAAACTTTATTTAATGAAATACATTTCATTTTAATCCTTTAGAAAACAGTGAAACATTATCACAGCTTTATTACAGAGCTTAATAAGCATAATTGCGAAAAAAGGAGGGCAGAAAATCTATTGTTAGCCTCGGGTGGGATAAAGTCACGCTACGCCACTACTATAGAAAGGGTTGCCCAAATTGAGTTGAAGTGCTAGCTGTAGAAGCTTTGCATAGTAACTCGGAAGGGTTAGTGATAGTCCTAGCTCTCGAAGCTTTGTATTATAACCCGAAAGGGTTAGAGATAGTCCTAGCTCTCGAAGCTTTGTATTATAACCCGAAAGGGTTAGAGATAGTCCTAGCTCTCGAAGCTTTGTATTATAACCCGAAAGGGTTAGTGATAGTCCTAGCTCTCGGAGCTTTGTAAAAATCAGCCGTAATCAATGGTTGATGGAAATCCTAGCTCTAGGAGCTTTGTAAAATGAACTTATAACCCAGATGGGTTAGAAGCTTTACCTTTTTAAGTTGTTGAAAACCCTAGCTGTAGAAGCTTTGTATTATAACCCTAAAGGGTTGGTGAAAGTCCTAGCTCTCGGAGCTTTGTATGATCAGCCGTAATTAATGGTTGGTGGAAATCCTAGCTCTAGGAGCTTTGTAAAATTAACTCACCCGAAAGGGTTGCTTGAACTGGAAACCTATTGCCCGAAAGGGTCGCTCAAATTAGAAACCTATTGCCCGAAAGGGTCGCTCAAATTGGAAACCTATTGCCCGAAAGGGTCGCTCAAATTAGAAACCTATTGCCCGAAAGGGTCGCTCAAATTGGAAACCTATTGCCCGAAAGGGTCGCTCAAATTGGAAACCTATTGCCCGAAAGGGTCGCTCAAATTGGAAACCTATTGCCCGCAAGTGTCCCTCAAATTGGAAACCTATTGCCCGCAAGTGTCCCTCAAATTGGAAACCTATTGCCCGCAAGTGTCCCTCAAATTGGAAACCTATTGCACGCAAGGGTCGCTCAAATTGGAAACCTACTGCCCGAAATGGTCGTTCAAATTGGAAACCTACTGCCCGAAATGGTCGTTCAAATTGGAAACCTACTGCCAGAAATGGTCGCTCAAATTGGAAACTGTGGAAGTGGTAACTGTGATATCTAGATATGAAGGGTTGCTGAAACTGGTATGTTCAGTTGGTAGAGTTACTATTCTCTCATCAGATATAATTGGTAAGTTAAATAGAATCACTTTTGATAAAAAATAGAGGAGGTAGCCTATCGTTAAATATAAAAAATCACTTCTGTGTTACGTATAGTGAACAAGTTTATTTACGTGAAGATGCGTTTGTACAAAGCGCGATACTAGTCGTATCCATATTATTTATTACTTAAATAAAAACAGATGAATAAAGTTTAGTTCACAATTTAACAAGAAGTGTTTTTATCTTTAACATTATCACCTTTGATGGGGTTTAAAACGTTTTTTTACCATCGTAGAAAAAGGACGCTAACCATTATTGCATTGTGTGGGTGCAATCAAGAGTACAAAGGGAATTGCAACGCATGCAACAGTTAGGCATCATAGTGTCCGTCACGGAGCTCACCGATTGGGTCCACCCAATGGTAATAGTGGAAAAACCAAAAGGAAGGTCACACCCGGAACCCTACTATCCAATGCCTACCGCTCAACAAATCTACGCTGATCAACACCGTCCTGGACGCGCAAAGTGCGTTCTGGCACATAGAGCTGGATGAACCAAGCTCTTACTTGTGTACAATCGCAACACCTTACGGACGATACAGATTCCTCCGGCTACCTTATGGTCTCTCCTCAGCGTCAGAATTATTTCCAGCAACTAGCGGTAGACAAGATAGAATACTTGGGCAACATCCTGTCCTACAAAGGCCTCGAAATTTCACCAACAAAAGTTCAAGCGATTCAATGAATACCGTCACCAACAGACAAAAAATCATTACCAAGATTCCTCGGCATGGTGAATTATTTGGCAAAATTCCTGCCCCAACACTCAACAATTACAGCTCCACTACGCGAGCTCCTGAAGAAAGAGGTCTCATTCATGTGGGACGCAAAGAGGGAAGCTGTCTTCCTAAAACCTAAACGCCTCATCTCCTCGTCCCCAGTACTGGCCTATTACAATTCGCAAGCCACCAGGACAATATCAGTAGAAAGCAGCCTAATAGGCGTCGGTGCAGTACTACTACAAAATGGTAAACCTGTTGAGTATGCTTCATCCTCTTTGACCCGCACTCAACTAAACTACGCGCCAATAGAACGTGAACTTCTAGGCATAGTCTACGCGTGCGAAAGATTCCACTATTATGTCATTGGAGTCCCCTTTATCGTACAGGCCGATCATAAACCTTAATTGTCATCATTAAGACTCTCACCACTCATCCAGCGCTTAGTTCTTCGCCTGCTCAGATACCAAATAACGATGGTCTACATACCTGGCACTCATTTACAAGTGCCCGTCACGTTGCCACGTGCTCCTCAATCCACGACAGAAATTGACTCATCATACTTAAAAACCGATGAGCCGGGAGTGTACAAACTCAATTCAACAACGCTAACGCATCTGAGCCACCTGCACAAACGATACTGTTCTACATAAAAGAAGGATGGCGATCTGCATGCGAAAAATTACACAGCGAGTTAAAGCCGTTCTGGGCGATAAAAGAAGAACTTCATGCATCAGAAGGCCTAATTTACCGAGGGGATGCGCTTTACGTTTCGAAGTGCTCCGCCGTGATGTCATGACCCAAATTCACTCGGTTCATCAAGGAATAACCGCGTGCCTATCTAAAGCCAAGCTGTATCTCTACTGGCCACAAATGAAAAGAGACATCACAAAGTATGTCCAGAACTGTACAACTTGCCGAAAAAAGGGACCGTTCCAACACGCTATGCGCTTACGCCTCACGATATACCTCAGCTACCCTCGCACACTGTTGGTGCGGATCTCTTCCACATCAATAATACAAATCTGATCATTCTAGTTGACTATTACTCCAAATGCGTAGAAGCTCAAGAGTTACGAAGCACTAATGATAAAGCGATAATAAAGTTCCTAAATCCACAATTCTGTCGATATGGTGCTCCGCAGAAATTGGTGTCTGATAATGGTCCTCCCTTTAACTCGAGCCTTTTCAAGGGTTTACTTCAACAATGGGCAGTAGAACACGTAACATCCAGCGCATATCATTCTTAAAAAACAACGGTATGACTGAACGAACCATACAAACATTAAAAAAACCTGGCAATCAAAGCGCAACAGGAAGGTCGTGACCTACGGTATGTTCTTATGGAATATCGTTGGAGGCCCATTGGAAAGCTACCGTCACCCAGCGAGATGTTAAAAGGACGCCGAACCAGAACACCGTAAACTATAAACAAAACAAACACTTCGAACGCACTTCTCAACTTGTCATATTCGCAACCTTACTGGATTAAAAAACCCAATGATTAAACGTCAAAATCACGCGCACCGCACGATACCTGAAACCCTAAAGGCCGGGAGACCAGTATATTACCATGTCGGACCACGGTAATGGAAACCTGCAGAAGTACTACACGAAAGCAAAGAGCCCTTGTCGTCTATCCTGAAGATAAATGACGGAAAAACATTGCGAAGAACTCACCACCAAATACGTCCGACACACCTACTCCGTTCAGTACCTCAAAGCGACTACGCTGAACCCAACACGGCACAAGAAGTACAACAGGTGGAGGACAATTGTGTTAAGCATTTGCGGCAAAATGTAACCAATCTACCCGATCCTGCGGCCAATACTTACCGAGCCACTTCAAGAGTCAGACTAGGAAGATTACCACCACCCATACAAAAACAAACTTCAATTTCAACAACTCAAATTTTTTCACCGCCCTCGGCAACGCAGAACACATCTCCAACACCACGACCCTTGCAAAATCAAACGTCAGTCTTAACAACTCAAACTCATTCACCGATTTCAGCAAAACAGATCCGATCTCCTACTACACTTCGAACGTCAAGACCAGACCAAAAGCAAATAGTGGTTGTAATTACACCGCGTAAACTCGAACCGCCACGTACAACATCAATATCAAACATTAGGACTTCCTTCTGGCATGACGACTGCTCAGACGCTGGACAACACCCGAACAGCGCTACTCGAATTTCTCCGGGAACTTCCACATTTCCCAAGACAATTTCTGTATCCGCCATACCCAGCCCACGAGCACCATTTACACATTTACAGCAAGTACACAACAACCAAGGTCAACCCGAACAAGAACTAATATTTTCAATCCAAAACGTTTTCGTAATACTTAATTTTTTAGAGAATGAAAGATGTTATATACTCCTGTTATACACTTTCGTAATACACCTGATATATACTCTTCCTATATACTCTTAATAACATTATCATATATTGTTAGTCTCGCCACTAGTATACCCTGATCTATTCCACTAGTGCGCGCCGCCTATAGCGAATAACGAGGTTTCCTCATAAAGGAGCTAGCTACTTTGTAGTCAGTTTATATTGGACACTTGATGAGCACAGTCAATAAATATTTTATTATAATTAATTCTGTCGACTTACTAAACATAAGTGGGTTTTCTCAGAACCTTGTTTTAGACGTTCGAGTGGTTTTTTTTGGTTCGAATTAGCCATTAGTAGTTTTGCATAAATTGGTAGTAATGAAAATTAGAGATACGTTTAGGACATTTCACGTTTTGTTAATAAGGGAGACTAGAGATTAAATAAAGATTTATGATTTGAAAGTGAACTTTAAAATTACCGAGATAAACGCTAAGGTAAAAGAAACCCTTTCAGTTCTATAACCTTGAAAAACTGATAAGGAAAGTTCAGTTTTTCGTTAGAAAGGAAACAAGATCTTCTCGTAAAGGTATGTTCTAATGGAAATCGTGTCTTACAGATTTTATTCCGAATTAAACGTTATATAAGGCAAAGCTAGTGGTATGCATCAGAGAATAAAATTTAACATAGAACTTATATATTCTTTGTAAGTAATGATTTGAAACCTAGGATTAGTGGATGATTATATATTTTGACAATGTAGAGAAAACGTTTCAATGACTTAAGCCTCGTTAGACAAAACAAAGCGAAAAAATGTTGGTCTAGTATTTCGATATTGAGTCGTTTTTTCCCCGACTCGGAGAGGTAATATTTTGGTTTTCCCAACTTGTTTTAACCTTACACTCGCAGCTTCTCTTTTAACGGTTCCTATAGGGTAACTGAATTGAAGACAGTGAATATTTGGAAGAAATGTTGAAGCTTGACGCGGTCTAAAAGTGAATTTTTTTTTCTATGATTACTTTTTTTCGCCGCTTCAGAGAATCTGGAAAATTTTTTTAATTTAATAAAACCATTAGTAGAATTGTGGTTAGTTTGAATTGGAAGAAAACTAATCAAATTTTCCTACGGGAATCATTTCTGCTGTTGCTTGTCATGGAAAATACATTATGACATTATGGTTGGTAGGTTTCCAATTACATGACTATTGTCGTTCGACTGTTTACTGGAAAAAAATGTAGTTCAGGTTTTAAGGCCCTTTCAGACTTGGCTAAAATCATCTTACGATCACGTGACTGAAGTCTATATAGGCTGGGTAGTATAATCCCTGTTTTTACCCTATGAATAGTATGTTCAAAATGACTAAAGGCATTTTCAAACGATGCAACTTTTCTACTCATTTAGATAAGTCAACTTGAGTTGAGTAAACTGGTTGGGTCGTGCAAATATAAGTGGGACAAGGTAAATCACCATATTAAAATTTATCGTTGACCAATTTTTGCTGACTCAACTTTTTGACCCATCTTTGATGTATTGTTGCTCTAGCTATTTAGTCAGTTCTGTGGTTTCCAATCAAGGGAGAAGATATGGAACCGTGGATCTATTAAACACTGAAGGGGTGGGGAAAAGTGTACGCTTTGTCGATAAAATTGCTCCAGGTAGATAAGAAATAAGACAAATTTAGTTGTGATTCGATTGCTAATTAATTTCGCACTCGAGTGCCAATTTTTATTCGTAATAATATTACAAGTACATAACAGCCCATTACGAGTTGGGGTAGATTTCAAATGACGGAACGGGAGTATAACTTTTGAAACAGAAAATATTGTTTTTTCGCTCCGTCACATATAAAAGTTTCAGCGTTTAAGCAAATCGGTCGATGATTAATTCGGTGATGGCCACGGCTACTGTTCCTGACAACAAAGTGAAAAGAAAGTAGAAAGGAGCGCTGACACTACTCAGGTCCAAATCAGGCGTGCTTTTCAACGGTCTCTTCCAAGTAATCTGTTCAATTAAGTAATCCTTTTCAAGATGCAGATACTTAAAAACTTGCGTTTCAAAAAGTGGTTCCACGCTGTAATAAAAACATTGGTCACCGTTTTAATCGGTTTACTATAAAAATTAGGACCGATATCAGTTGGAGGTTTTCGTGCACTTGCGGTGAGCTTCTCAACCAAGAGGTGTTGTAAATGAAGTGTGAGTAGTCAAAGCCAACGTTGTGCTTCGAAAAGTAAAGACCCGCGTTTTCTGCCAAGAACATTGTACTTTCGGAATCGGATAACAGGTATTCCCCAAAGAACCAAGACAAATAGGGCTCCATAGCGATTAGAGATTTTTCCCCAGAAATAATCGGAATGTATCCATCAAGCTTCCTATAATCCATTTGGGAACTGAAGAGTTTCTCCTGATCCTGCGCGTCTAGCCATTTTTTAACAACGTTATCCTTGGTTGCCTATAGATACGCACCAAGGTCATCAACAGAATGGAGGACTTAACACGACAACGACTATATTTACCAATAATTTCAGATAGCCGAAAACTTGGCTTCCTTTGAGCACCTTTGGTTGAATTCCCGATTTTATCAAGTCCGAGAGGGTGTCGATGTAATTGTAGCTTTCCATCATGAACTCCGTCTTCAAGTAACAACCCAAGAAAAACAGAATGAAAGTCACTCCGATCAGCCATGACGCAGCGAGCAGACGACATGTAATGTGCGGCAAAATGGAGGGAATCGCTATAGGGAACATAATTATGTCTGTCGTTTTGGGACCTCACAATCTCTGGTAATAATTACATACGTTCGGCGCACAAGAGCGAGGCGTTGTCCCAAACATTTCCCAGGGTTTCTCGGGCCAATTTCTTGACAACTTTCTTGGTGGGCAAAGACTTGTATTTCTTGGTTACGATGGAGTAAATGACAAGCAAAAGTGACAGAAGGACCAAGGTAAATCCCATTAAAATCACCACCTAATTGAACCAAGATTGTAGTCCAATGAAATGGATATGGAATAGATTGTAATTGTTAGGTTTACTGGAGTGTCCATATTTAAAAATGACAAGGATGTTAACGTGACTTTCTTCGGAGCCGCGGACACGATGATCATCCGGACGGTTTCGTAAACTGGAGCTGGGCTGAAATATTCCTGTCGGCCATCGAAAAATAAGCTTGACTTTTCTACCAGGATAACATTTGCATTCTTAAATAAGAATAAAAGTTATTAAAAATTAGTACCCCTGTATAGACTAAAAGTTTGGTCTTATTTCATTTCACTTACGTTGGAAAAATCAGGTGCATGGGATATCTTATAAAGGTCATTAATGACCACTTTATGTCCTTCGTAAATTGACCTAAAACCATAAGTTTATATTAAGGAATCATCAACAAATTTTGCTTTTAATCATTAAAAATGTTCAATAATCGTCAGTTTCATACGTTTAAAATTATTAGAGTCAAAATAGGTCAATAATATTAAAATTATCGAATATTCGCTACACCCATTTGACCGAACTTCTGAGAAATAGTGTGTTAACACGATTATTTCTCGTTCGGCCCAATTACTCAATCTATTTTAAGGTAGTATGAAAATACTTTATGTTGAGGGATCGTTTCATCTAATCTTCCATGATTTTGTAAAATGACTCGTGGCTTTTAATCTCCCACGATTCCTGACGAGAAATATTTAAGTTTAATTGCCATTAGAAAAAAGAAATCCATCTGAGGCTTGTGACCGAATGTTGATAAACTCACCCTAATTGTCGATACATTTATTGGAGTCTCTTGGGCGTACCTACCAAAATAAGCTCTTTTTCAAATCAAGGATAACATTTAAGATTTGAAAATTCAAATTCTAGGTACTTGAATTTAAAATATCGATCATTTCCCATAAATTCAAATTGATTCATTGCCATTTTGAAGTCCAAATCCGAAACCCTCAAAAGCTGTAAAGAGTTGCTGATAAATTTTAAATTGTTATGAAGTAACGTTTTCCTGATAAGAAATATTGAAGCTTCAAATTTGATCATGAAAATGAATTGGCAGAGACGCGAGACCGAATGTTGAGAAACTCACCAATATTGTCGGTACATTTATTGGTGTTCCTTGAGCGTACCTATAATTAGTGACTTTTAAAAGTCAACGATAGCATTAAAGACTTGTAATATTTAAATTGTGCTCGCCTTTCAGGTTGGGTCAATAAGACCAACCTTAACCACACACTCGCAGCTGCTCTTTTAACTGTTCATATGGTAACAGAAATAAAGACAGTGTATATTTAGAAGTATCTTGAAGCTTGACGCGATTTAAAAGTGAATTTAATATCGATGATTACTTTTTTCGACGCATCAGAGAATCTGATAGTTTTTTATTTAATAAAACCTTTAGTAGAAGAGTGGTTTGTTTGATTTGGAAGAAAGCTAATCAAATTTTGTACGGGAATCATTTCTACTCTTGTTTATCGTGGAAAATACATTATGACATTATGGTTGGTAGGTTTTCCAATTAAATGACTATTGTCGTTCGACTGTTTACTGGAAAATAATGTAGGTCAGGTTTAAAGGCCCTTTCAGACTCGACTAAAATCATCTTACGATCAAGTGACTGTCTATATAGGCTTGGTAGTATAATCTCTCTTTTTACCCTATGAATAGTATGTTCAAAATTACTAAAGGCATTTTCAAACGATAGAACTTTTCTACTGATTTAGATGAGTCAACTTGAGTTGAGTTAACTGGTTGGGTCGTGCAAATATAAGTTGGACAAGTTAAATCACTATATTAAAAATTTATCGTTGACCAATTTTTGCTGACTCAACTTTTTGACCCATCTTTGATGTATTGTTGCACTAGCTATTTAATCAGTTCTGTAGTTTCCAATCTAGGGAGAAGATATGGAACCGTGGATCTATTAAACACTGAAGGGGTGGGGTAAAGTGTACGCTTTGTCGATAAATTTGATCCAGGTAGATAAGAAATAAGACAAGTTTAGTTTTGATTCGATTGTTAATTGATTTCACACTCGAGTGCATATTCTTATTCGCAATAATATTACAAGTACATAATAACCCTTTAAGAGTTAGGGTAGATTTAAAATTACGTAACGTGTGTAATATTTTTAGAAGCAGAAAATGTAAATTGTGTTTTCAATTTCGTGTCGTCAAATACTAAATTTTCAACGTTTAGGCAAATTGGTTGAAGATTATTTCGGTGATTGCCACGGCTACTGTTCCTGACAACAACATGAAGAGCAAGTAGAAAGGAACGCCGACGCTACTCAGGTCCAAATCAGTCGTGCATTTCAACGGTCTCTTCCACTTGACTTGTTCATTCACGTAACCATTTTCAAGATACAGATACTTGAAAACTTGCGTTTCGAAAACTGGTTCCATGCTGTAATAAAAAACATTGATCAAGCGCTTTAGTCGGTTTACAATAAGAAACTAGTACCGATATCAGTTGGAGGTTTTCATGCACTTGCGGTGAGCTTCTCAACCAAGAGGTGTTGAAAAGGAGGTGCGAGTAGTCGAACCCAAGGTCGTGCAGCGAAAAGTAAAGACCTCCGTTTTCTGCCAAGAACTTTGTACTTTCGGAATCAGATGACAGGTATTCCCCCAAGAACCAAGAAAAATATGGGTCCACCGCGATTGGACATTTTTCCTCAGAAATAATCGGAATGTATCCATCAAGGTTCCCATAATCCATTCGAGAACCGAAGAGTTTCTCTTGATCAAGTGCGTCTAGCCATTCTTTGACAACTTTATCCTGGTTGCCTATAGATTCGCATCAATGACGTTAAAAGAATTGACTTAACACGACAACGGCTATATTTACCAAACATTTCAGATAGCCGAAAGTTTGGCTTCCTTTGAGAACTATAGGTGGAATTCCCGCTTTGATCAAGTCCGAGAGAGTGTCGATGCTATTGTACCTTTCCGTCGTGAACTCCGACCTCAAGAAAGAACCCAAGAAAAACAAAATGAAAGTCACTCCGATCAGCCACGACGAAGCGAGCAGACGACAAGTAATGTGGGGAAAAATTGAGGGAATCGCTATAGCGAACATAATCATGTTTGTCGTTATGGCAACACAATCTCTGGTAATAATTGCTTACGTTCGGCGCACAAGAGCGAGGCGTTCTCCCAAAAATTTTCCAGAGTTTCTTTTGCCAATTTTTTGACAACTTCCTTGATGGGCAACGACTTGTATTTGTTGGTTACGATAGAGTGAATGACGAGCAAAAGTGACATAAGGACCAAGGTAAATCCCAATAAAATCACCACCTAATTGAACCAAGAATGTAATTCAATGAAATGGATATTGAATGGATTGTAATTGCAAAGTTTACTGGAGTGTCCATATTTAAGAAGGGCAAGGATATTGAATGGATTGTAATTGCAAAGTTTACTGGAGTGTCAATATTTAAGAAGGGCAAGGATATTGAATGGATTGTAATTGCAAAGTTTACTGGAGTGTCAATATTTAAGAAGGGCAAGGATATTGAATGGATTGTAATTGCAAAGTTTACTGGAGTGTCAATATTTAAGAAGGGCAAGGATATTGAATGGATTGTAATTGCAAAGTTTACTGGAGTGTCCATATTTAAGAAGGGCAAAGAAGTGGACGTGACTTTCTTCGGAGCCGCGGACACGATGACCGTCCGGACTGTTTCGAAAACCGGAGCTGGACTGAAATATTCCTGTCGGACCTCGAAAGATGAGCGTGATTTTTCAATCATGATAACATTTGCTTTCTAAACAAACAATAGTGATTAAAATTTCTATATCTGTTTACCCTAATTTCTCTTTCACTTACGTTGAAAAAAGCGGGCGCGGTGGATATTTTAGAAAGCTCATTAATGGGCACTTTATGCTCTTCGTAAATTGACCTGAAACCATAAGTTCATAATTTTCCATAAGTCGATTCAAGGTAATATGAAAACTACTTTATGTTGAGAGAACGTTTTAAGTAATCCGCCATGATTGTGAATAATTACTCGTGGCTTTTAATCTCCCAAGCTTCCTGATAAGAAATATTTAAGTTTAATTGCCATCAGGAAAAAGAAATCCATCTGAGGCTTGGGACCGAATGTTGATAAACTCACCCTAATTGTTGATACATTTATTGGAGTCTCTTCGGCGTACCTATATTAATTAATTAATGTTAAAATCGAAAACAACAATTAAGATTTGAAAATTCAAATTCTAGGTACTTGTATTTAAAATATCGATCATTTCCCATAAATTCAAATTCAGGCTGCGCCATTTTGAAGTCCAAATCCTAAACTCTCAAAGGCTGTAAAGAGTTGCTGGTAAATTTTCAATTGTTATTAAGTAACATTAACAGCGGAAAGAGTAAAATTGTAAATCGTGATTGTTTTCTAATAAGTCGATAAATACTAAAACATAAAAAGACTCATTATTTAGTATGGCTTTTAATAAAAGATTTGACTTATATACGGTAAGTTACCGTTGACAAATTACGTAAGGAAAATAAAACAGACATTTTTAATACAAAAAAGTAACAATAGGAAAGATTTTCGTTGAAAATAAAGATTCGAGATTCATACTTTGAAGTTAATGTGTTATTCTACAGGGCCGGTAGGCCCTTGTAGATATGACTTGATACTCTTTTGTAACGTTAAAGCAAAATTCACATGCTTTTACCAATTTTCCTATGGAGATTAACATGGGGTTTTTCGTGATATTTAACCACCTCTAACTGAAAAACTAGAGTGAAGTTACTTTTCGGAAAACTCTTAATTTAACAATTAAGTATTCAAGGTGTGCGATCGGCTAGTCTAATCAGTCTAAGTATGTTAATTTTAGTTAATAACGGAAGTACGGCTCTTGAGTTAAACGTCAGGTTAACCTTTTAGCGCGCTGTACCCATTTCTTCAATTTTCAACCAGATTGAGAACAAGGAAGGGCCTAGCTTTGTGCCTGATAACAAGTTAAGTTGACATTTTCAGTTTGCTTCATTCTGTGGAAGTTCAACCTATAGCGCAAGCAGCCTTTTGCGTCCGCAAGTCGCGTGATCCAGGAGGCTATGATCTTAAGAACTTGTTTTTGAGCAGTCGACGCTTGTTTAGTATTTTCCGAGCTTGAACAACTTTATTTGGATTTTCTAACTAACTACAACACCCTTAGAAACAAATACTTTGTTATCAGGTCGTCTAAAAAAGTAATTCAGGTAAACAGTTACAGTTAATAGAGGTTTTTATATCGTTTGAAATACGTTTTTCGACGTTCTTTACGGCCAAGGCTTAGTAAGTCTCTGTAAAGACTGTAATATAGTCTTTATAGTGTCATTCCTCTTTAAAGATTATTAAAAAAGCTAATTTCCAGCTCCTTTTTGGAATTCTGTTGTCTGTAGTCTGCTTCGTTTCCTGCTAGAAACATATCCTAGATTTTACCGGATTTACGGGGCCCTTCCAATTTGAAGTAAAAATGTTATATCTATTCAATTTCTTAACGTGTTGATACTTGAAATAGAGTGTTTTCACCTTGTGAAAAGTTAGAAAACTTCAAAATACTACTGGAATGATGACAAAAAGTTTAATGTGTTTTCGCTAGGGAAGTTAAACGAGTGGTGTTTACGTTAGCTCAGTTAATTCAACATTCCCATATGAGGTATACAGGGTTTCATTATTTGTTAATCTCACTAAAATTCTACTAATTTGAAGGTGTGTGATATAATTCCTGAAACTCAACCAACGCATCATCATTCGTTAAAACAATTTTTAATCCTAATGATGTTACGTAATCATTTTTTAAAATATTTGTTACCAACAGTGGATTGTTTAATCCATAAATAGAAGTAACAGTGGTGCTGGTTAATCCAGGAAGACAGTGTCGTTATGAAATTTTATTAGTGAAATAATTTTCATGTTTACATCAGTGGAGATTTTTCCAACGTAACCACGTGGGAGTCAAAGAGTTACGCTGTTCGCCAATTGGTTACACGCTATTTCCACAGTCCACATTGCATTACTGACATAAAAGCCAAACTATAGAATAGCATCATTCATTAACTTATTTCATAAATGTTCTTTCCGTTACCGCAAATTTAGCAAGAGTATGATAAAAATTGAAAGCAATGTGTTGGAATAATCAAAAACTCCTCTAAACATTACAATAAAGGTCAGTTATTTATTTAAACTCTTTTTGTAACATAAATGAATACTGTCGAAACACAATCCAGCTTTAATTTAAACTTAATTAAGTATAATTAAAGTGAAATTAAACCAAAAATATACATTTTTTTGGATAAAAACTGAAATAACTTTAAAATAAACTAATTAAATAAGATTAAAACTACCCAAGCCGTTGGTAAAGCCAAATGTTTTCTATTTCACTCTTATATTAATTTTAATTATCTTTACAGTACATTAAGGCGCAAAATTCTTAATTTTAGGGTAAAATAAGAATCAAAAACTCCACAAAAAATGCAATTATGGTTAATTATTTATTAAAACTCATTTCATAACCTAAATGGACACTGCCGAAACAGAATCCTACGTTAATTTCAACTTAAAGGGATAGAATCAATCTTTTGACTACTAATGAAAAGCTTTCATTTTTTAAATCAGATTACGTTTTCAAAAATATATAGATATTGATAGTTTTAATAACTTAACAGTTAATTTTTAAATGTATTAGTTTTCGGCGCCGCTCCGATCACTGCCCCCTCTACAGTCGTTTGCGAATACATGAGCCAAAAAAGTAAATTACTCTCGCGAAGTGCAGTAGATTTACTCCTAAAAGTAGTTTTCATACTATTCTGCATTTTCGCCAAATTAATATACTTTATTTCGATACGGATGCTTTGAAAGTTATAAAGGAAGGTAAATAGTTTCACTGTAATTTTGGTGTTCAAAGTAATAGTTTTACTGTGTTTTATTACAATTAAAAATATGTTAAAACTTAGATTAGGGCCATTAGGCTAAAATAAAGCCATACCATTATTATACATGGAAGCTAAGCCTTTGCCAAATAGTGCAAAAATGTGGTGTTTTGGACATTACCTGTAATAATTTTGACAAATCTCTATCATCCTTACTCTACAACGTAACCAAGAGTTAAGAGAACAAAGGATAATAAACATGAAAAATCAGAATTATGTTTACAAAGGTCTTCTCAAATATGCGCCGTTTCCCCAGTGATAGTGAATGTGAAAAGCTACTATACAGAGGTCTAGAGCTCCCTTCATTCTCCTATTTCCAAACAACCAATGAATCAAGAGACATTTGCAACGTCATAGTGTGAAAAACAAGTTGGGCGGTATTTCGCGGCTAGTTTGAATTTCAAAATATCTTACGTACTTTTCTTAATTTTAAACGTTTTAATTCGATTTTTTTTGGCACACATAATTTTAGGCACATTTCTTTACCTAAAACTACCCTCATCCAATATTACATATTTACATTTTCCTTTCGAATTATGTCAAAGTTCGCTTGGTCTTTTTAGACAGAGTGTTTCAAATATTCAATACTGAGCTCTCAACACATACTCCCTTCAAAATAATTAATTTCATGATAAAATGTTTTCGGAAAATGTAATTGTTCTTGAAAAAGCGTAGATATGTAATTTTTCAATTAATTTAGAGGGAATAGATCGATTAACAGTAAAATCAGTTGATTGAATTTAATATTTATGAAGGATTAAATGGATAAAAATAACTAAAAAAATTGCAATATCTGAAACTTCAGTCAAATGATAAACCTCACACATATCGTTTGTTTTTTCGGCCATGGTCCAAACCAAGACGTTTTTTTATAATAGTCTTTGGTCCCGTTAGGTCTCGCTTTTTTACATTTTATACAAAGAAAAATGGTCTTCTTACAACTAAAAAAGTTGTCGAAATTTTCTTTGGTTTCGGCTCCTAAGCAAACTGCGTGGGTATTGCGTCCGCAGGTTGCACACGGTATTTTCTTTTGAGTTTTTGTTATATTTTTATCACATTTACCACATTTTTCGCCGGAACCGCGTTTTCCGTTCGGCATTTTGGGCTTTTGCCCACGTACTACGGTTAAGGATCTACCAGTTTCAGAAGGCTTTAAATAACTCGATCAGGCCCTTTCTCCAGAGAATCCAGGGTAGGGTACTCGCCTACTGACGCGTACTTAAAGCGGATATCTAGGTAACCGAAAGCGCGATGTTCTAACCGACAAGAGTTCGTGGTTTACGGGCAGCATAACAATTCACGAAATGAATTCGCATTATCTATTCTATAGTGGACTATAACAAACGAACTTATCTCATTCCCAATCAGGACTGTTATGCCAAATGATTAAGTTGGGGCATCGGCATGCTTTTGTTGTATCCTGGTGTACTAGTCAAGCTATGAGTATAAAACACTCGATAAAGAATTAACATCAAAATGACCAAAACAAAAAAATCACTAGAAAGGTTAACGCAATAATGTATTCAAAAGAAATAGTACTAAATGTACTAACTAACAGCTTAAAATTAGTACCGAATGCCGATAAGTTTGGCATAGTCTATGCGGTTGATTCTGGGGCGTAATACTCTCGTTGACTGCTGGTTTATTGGACAGCTTTTGTAGCCAGCTTGGCCAATGTCTTTACTGAAATGTTCAGGCTTCTTAGTGTATAATTTGCCTGTGCACGAATAGATTCCACAGACCTGCCTACAAAATGATTCCATGGACCTGTGCATATAAAGATTTCATACCCTATTGCACAGAAGTATTTCGAAAACCCGTGCACAAACAGATTCCAAGACTTGTGCACAAACAATCTGCAAATACTGATTTCATAGACATTTATAATCTAGTTGAATTATCTTTAATCGATAAGCTTGTTTAATTATTTTAATTTGTAATCTAGCTTTCTATTGTTATTCGATAATCTAGTTCAATTAATTCTAATTGGTTATCTAGTTAAATAGACTTTGGTAATCTAGGTAAATAAACTTTAATTGGTAATCTAATTTAATTAACTTTAATTGGTTATCTAATTTAATTAACTTTAATTTGTAAAATTTTCCATTAGGCAAGCTAATTGCTTAAACAATTTTACTATATCCATAGTAAAACGACCAAAGTCCAAGAGAGGCATTCTACACTACTTAACCCATGCTAAATAGTCGTTACACAGTTTGAGGGTAAACCAAGTAAGTCAGGGCATCTAATTAAAATTATGAAAACAATACTTTGAGTGATTTTTTCTTAATGAAAAAAATAGGGGCCAATTATGAAAATTGGGCTTCAATTTAAGACCATTTTTAAATCTATCAAACGTATAGTTATTTTTATGGGCAAAATGGGTAAATTTGGAAAATTTACAATGTCATTTCTACGGATATTTTCTGGTTTTTCGCCAAAATTTGTAAATAATTTTATGGAAATGAAAACCACTCTTACCAACTTTATGTTTTATAAAAATAACTATTGGATTTATCATCTTGAAATTTTTACCACATATTAAGAACCCGGATTTTAGTTCAGTCAAAAACTTTCAAAACAATTAACTTTATACGAGAAAAGTTACAACCAATCGCAAAACCTTCCTTATATATTAGAGCCGTCATCAGGCCTTATGTTAGAGAGCTACATCTCCCTTAGAATTGCAGTAGTTGAAATATTCAGTTAACAGGAGAATAGTAAGAAAGCGATTTTGAGGTTGATAGATATGATTTTGTATACACTATTATTTTTGTTATACCTTATTTTCATTGAGAAATGTCGGTCTAAAGGTCAGACTCCGATTAACTAAGGCGTTATCATGTTAACTTTCAACATGTCAACGTATATTTCGAGAACAAGCGTGATGCAGGATGCGAAATATCCCAGGAGACACACGCTGAAAATGACCATGAAAGCAGAGACGTTGATGGTGACGAATGAATCAGGGGTTTCCGTTTTCTGACAGGGATGCAATTCGTTCTTCAAAGACGGGTTCAGATCCACGAAGCAATCGCCCTCGGTCAGTTGGCGCAACCTGAAAAATACCGTGAAATAAACTCAATCATAAACCTAAAACTTCGAAGGAGACACAAACCTTCTGTTGATGGTCTTAATCAGAGTTTGTGAAATATTTTTCCTGAAATACAAGGTCCAATAGTTTACCGCTAAAGGTTTGCTTAGTTTCATTTTGCAACTTCCTGTCTTTGCATATCTTCTTTTTACCTCACCGAGTGACGTATGTCACGGAGAGGTTCTAATTTCGACGTGTCTGTGTGTGTGTGTGTGTGTGTGTGTGTCTGTCTGTTGTTATTGACTTACACCCCAGGGGACCGTGTTCGCAGTTTCCGAATTGAAGCAAATGTGTTCGCTATTTCCGGACCGTATTCACAGTACCCGGAAATTTCAAAACTTGAATCTATCCACAAATCAACTGGCCACTATTACTTCATCTGACTAGTCAATTGTCTATTCTACATGAATACCAATCTGTATTTATTGGCTTCAAACACCACCATTTTGTGGTCTTTGTCCATTCCACATAGACACCAGTCTATACTTACTGGCTTCTATCACCATCATTTTCTGGTCTTCGTTTTTGTCCATCCCACATGGACACCAGTCTGTACACCTGGCTTCTAACACCACCATCTTCTGGTCTTTGTTTTTGTCCATCCCACATGGACACCAGTCTGTACACCTGGCTTCTACTCCTTAAGGTTAAGACATACGCGGCGATCGGCCAGGGTTACGAGAAACGTCCGGCCTCCCAATGGTGGGGCTTCCACCAAAGGTTCACGCAATTGCGCTGTTCTTATCCATAGCTGCGATTCGACACCCTTATATACTACCTATTTGATGAAGGCGAAGCAACCGGCGTATGCTTCATTTCAAACGCCAATATTAGTCAAGTCTCTCAAGAATGTTTAATTGTTCTTTTTCAAAACGATGTAACGCTCAATAAGGCGAACAACTATCGAAGAAAATATTTAATATTAATTATATTTATTTTAATATTTAAGATAATCATGTCTCTCAACTCAAAATTAATACGGAAAGGGTAAAACAGCAGTCTATGTGTTTGTCTATATGTGTCCGTCCGTTGTAACACTAGTGCGCTGCGTTAGAAGTTCGTTTTGTTTTGATGTGTAAAGAAATGCTTCAGAACCTTAATATTCCCGTTTTCCATAATATAAAATGAATATGTGGAAATATTTTTCGTAATTATGATGCATTTAGTACTTTTGTAGCATTAAAGCTCTGTTTCATTTTGATATTCCAAAGATTTTGTTTAATATTATTATTTAAAATGGATGTTTATATATTACTTAAGCTATACTACATCTGTTTATAGCATAATCCTTTCTAAAGTCACAGTGAATACAAGCACAATGCTGCTATGTTGGTCAAATGAGCTTTTATTTGTCAATAGGCCTAGTGAACCAAAAAGTAAACGTTTGGGTTTGGTTTTCGTTTCTGTATGCAGAGACATTAACGGTTCAGAGTGAGCCGAAAGTTAAATACACTTTTAAATAATTAGGCTTAGATTTTATAATCATGGTGGAAATCTGGGCCGCGTTCAGCACAGCCCAGCGCTGCTAGCAGTGTCCTACATAACGGGATTTTGCTTTTGAATTTTGACGTCACGTTGCTTAGCGCTGAGCTAGCGCGGTCTTCAAAGAAAATAGTCGGGTTTTTGGATAACGTGACGTAAAACGCGTAGTTCTCAGCTTGGCGAAAAAACCATGGAGGAATTAATACAAATAACTTTATGGGACTATAGCTATTTAATTGGCGTGAAACCAGTTGATCACCCGAGAATTTTAAGAAATATGTTATTTTCTAATCTTAATTATAAAAGTTGTTATCTATCTCTATAAATATATTATCCTACAATTTTTGTTAAGCCTTGGTACCTTGCACGCTTTATTGCGCTAGCGTCATTTATAAAACGCCGATGACCGGAGAAAAGCTATGACGACAGAGCTCACCGGTAAACATTTCCAAAATCCGCTGTCTTTTTGGTGAGCTCTGCTGAACGCAGCCCAGACCAGTGAAAGGTCTGATCGTAATCGGATAATAGCTTCGTGTTTTCATGCTTTTTATGGTACGCATTTACTTTCAGTGTGTGTAGCCACAAATAAGCTTTGGTGTTATGTAACGTTAACAGTCATGTTGTTAAACTAAGAAAATCGTTGAGGTGAAACGAGAGGATAGTGTTTACATGCCAACCCTGTTGTGAATATGGCTTTGAACATAGAGGGCATACAGTTGAGGAGTAGAAAATTGGGCCTTTACAAACACGTAAAGGTAATATCCCTCCAAAGTTTTATCTCTTCATTTCCCGTTTTTCCCCCATCGGATGATTTTAATGTGTACAAGTATATCATTATTGGATGTAAAATGTCGTCTGATTTACAGTAAATTTGCTATGCTTTGTATACTGCTTTAATATTTCATAAATTTTAACTTAAGAAACATTTCCATATCTGGCTAAATAAGTTTGTAAGTAGTCGTCTTGACTCGGAGAGGTAATATTTTGGTTTTCCCAACATGTTATTACGTTCCAGTGAAGCGTATCCGGAGCAATGAAAAATCTATTACGATTTTCAATTCCTGAATGAATGTCGTTGTTTTCCGTTAAAGTGCCAAATGTGTGCTAGCACGAATCTGGGGTCGCTTCTGCTCGCTTTATTACTTCCGAATATGCCGTGTTAATTAACGCATTTTTCTATGTCCAACATAAAAAGAAAACCTTCCTTTCAACGTATTTATATAATGAGTACGTGACTTGTAATTCTTATATTGACCCGACCTGAATGAATCTGATTTGCGCAGAGTTTTTAAACAACAAAGGTTTAGCATTGGGAAAGTGAAATACGTCGTCGATGGTACCAAAGGGAAGTGCTTCCGATTTTCTCGAAAACTGTGACGTCATTTCCGAGGATACAAAAAGTAAGAGAACAAAAGACGCGAGACTCCACGAGACCGAAAGAAAACGAGAGACTCCTTTACAATTCAAATTTTGAGGACCTGAGATTGAAATTTATTTCAGTTTGGAAACGAGTTTATCGTTCCTCTAAGTTTTTACTCGTTCCTAGAAGGCATTGTAAAAAAACATGAAGGGTAGTTCAGATTTCACTTTTCCATATTTCGAGTTCAGTTTCCCCGTCATGTAAGTCAGCAGAACGAGACCAACGGACCCCACAATTATCTAGATATATTTCATATCAACAATTTTTGAATATTGCACATAGGTCAACTGACTCAAGATGGAAAGAATTAAAAACCAAAATTAAAGATAATTTTAGGGTGAATATTCAGATGACTCAACAATAAAAAACTTATTTCCAGTAAATATAGAGACTGCAAAACTTAAGGAAACTTGACGTCTTTCATAACACTGTTATATGGAGATTATGAAAGACTAAGTTACCCATTTATTTATAACAGAGAAAATATCGTTTTCATTCGCTTGGTTTGTTCCGAATAATATTTGGATTTTCAAACTCAAAAATGGGTGCGAAGATGCAAAGGAATTGAAACGATCAGTGGTTAAGAACAAAGGCATTAGTGAAAAGTCTCCCTCCTGTTTATTGAAAATATTTTTTCAATTATTTATGAAAGAAGTTGACCAAGAACCAACTCGTATTACTTCAAGAATATGGCAGAGCTCGGATTCTAAACCAATCCTTTCTTTTCACGAGACGTTAACCTCCTTATAAGACTCAAAAGCCACTTATTTTCGAATAAACCTTGCCCTAATTATTTTAACCTTAAAATGACATAGGTGTGCTATTTACATTATGTCAGAAGTGAGATGAGACTAGAAGTGAAGGGCTCTAGCATTGATAGTAGATCCTGGCACTAGTGAACAAATTTGAGGATTTTATGCCGCTTCCATCGCGCCTACACTAATGAGAAAAAAATTGGTTGAGTTCCAAAAACATTTCCTACCCCCTTCCCCTCAACCTAAAGCGGCCGAACACGGGCGCGGCTGCTTGATTCTAGTTCGGCCGTCTACCGCTACAAGCGTCTCACGTTTTGGAGGGAAAATTCAGAAACCGCTACTAGAGGGCCAACCGTTGGTGTGTTATCAAGAATATTCACTTTCGCCGAGTGAAGAATTTGGTTGGTTCAGTACTTCTGGTCTCATCTCACTTCTTATTATATCAAGGTTATAAAATAACCATTAAATTTCGTTACAATGAAGCTAAAGTCAATTTAACATATTCTTGGTACCGAGAATGAATTCTTGGTTAAGAATATTTATGAAATTATACATTTCTTTGGAGCATTCCTAGAAGACCATTCCACGAATTATTTACTTTCGCTCCCCAAAACTTATCAGCATTCTGGAGAACAGTTACGCTGAAAAATTTTCCACCATTGCGCTTATTACGAGTAGCGTAAAAGCAGACCAAAAGGTTTCTATTATTTACTTGATATTGTCAAATATTTGTAAAACATTCAGGAATTTAATCATGTAGCCTGTGTTCTCTGCTCGGTCATTCGAAAAAACAAATGGTGAAAACTGGTAAAAATATAACTTAATCAGCTAAAGTGTATAAATCCTTGCGATTGGACTAGTAACATTATATTTAAGCAACAGCAAATGATGAAATGCTTTAAACTTACTGCCATGAAGGGTGCTCTATAATATTTTGCTGTTTCGACGTTCATTATTATGACTTTTTGGTTTCTTAAAAGTTGTAGGACAACCAATTGCTAAAAAATGAATTAGAATGTATTCAAGTACTTTGGTTCCTTCTCAAGTGGCACCGTAGCAATCATAAGAATAATTTGACGGAACTCTTGAGAAAAACCTTTGCGCGTTTGAACTTGTTTAGCCGAGGTTTCGCTGTGGAATGTTACTTTTAATTTGTCGCAGGAGTCAATATTGTACCCCGATAAAACCCAGAAACTCCTGAAGTTGGTTATCTAATTAAAAAATAAATTAGAGGAGGGATAATAGACCTGTTCGGGATCGATAACATGCGACTATTGTGGGAACTCGTGTCGTTAGTTGCTAAGCAACGATTTTTATGTGCATTCGTTTTTGACACGTACTAATATACGTTTTCGGACCAGTCTAGTTTTGAGATTGCACTGATAAGAAGACCTTGCAAAGTGTCACGCTGTTGTTTTCAGAACGTAAATAGTAACACTAGATAAACGATCTAATTGTTCTACCAAATATTATAGGGGAAGTATATTTCATAATGTCTTTGTTGTCAAATCAATACTATTCCAAAATTAGTTCAATTTTTTTCATTCTTTTCGGTGTAGTTATGTAAGAATGAATCCAATAATAGCAAAACTTATGAAGTATTTTATTCAAACTCAGTATTTTACTTAAACTGAGTTTTTTGAGTCCGTTCTCAAGTTAGGGCGCACCAGTAATTGTTAAACTACAGTATTATAATGATTGTCAGTCAAAAATAACTTAAAGGGATTCATTAAAGAATTGAAAAACAGGTTTCACCTTATTTTCTGAGCATTCCAGGGTTACTTTTAATTCGAAGCATGATTCAAACACCTTTCTTTGTGGACAACCCCCAATACTACCAACGGATGACGTCACTTTACTAAGTTATACTGGGTGTAGATAAATGTTTGGAATTTTTTTTTTATTGTTTGCAAGTGACAAAGAGTGTCATGTTACACTTGCGTCGTTCTTCAACTATCAGTCATACTTATGGAACATATCTTATAAACTTACGGTTCAAGGGATAACGAAATTGCTAGTCAACCGTTTCTTAAGTTCAAGGGATAACAAAATGTCTGGTCAACTGTTTCTTAAGGCCAAGGGATAACGAAATATAATCTAAGCTTTTGTCTAGAAAGGGATGGCCACACTAAGCATGTGCCTTGTTTACAGGTGAGTCCCTTTACAATGCATAGAGGAGTTGTAGCTAGCCCCTATGCCTCAGCTAACTGATAGCGCCCTACCCTAACAACTATCGTTAGCCTCTGCAAATTTTGATGGCAAGGAGAAAAAGTGTTGGACCGTGTAGGAAAACTTTTAAACGGGGAGAGATCTTGCAAACTACGCAGGACTTTTTCGTAGATTATGACCCGGTGGCACACTCCGTCATTGAACCCGGGATCCTTTTGCGGCGAGACGAAAGGGCTAAATGATGTGCCACCCCACTCTAGTCAAACGTTTCTTAAGGCCGAGAGATGACAATCTGGCTGGGAAACTATTTATTAAGTTCAAAAGATAAGGGAATGGCTGGTCAACTGTTTCTAAAGGTCGTTTCTTAAGAACCGTTTCTAATGTTTGAAGGACAAAAAATGGTTGCGAAACATTTCTTAAATTAAAAGAATACAAGTTGGGAAAACCAAAATATTACCTCTCCGAGTGGGGATGACTATAGTCAAACCAGCGAGAGAATAGCTACCACCCACTTACACAACATGAATTAGTGCTGTGCGAGTACTCGATAAGAGATTTTCTGAGACTCGAAAAAGTTTCGAGTATCAAACGAAGGCTCGATAAATACTCGAACCTGCTTTTGGAAAGTCTTCAACTCTGAAAATAGGATGTAATAGCTATAAAAATCTTCAAAAGAAAGTCACGCTTATTGGTTAACAGACGCACATTAGTGCTCATTGGGTAGTTAAGATCATAATGCCAGTGCAATGTAGTAGGGTAGTAGCTCCTAGCTGGTAAAATAGTGGAAGTTAAAGTAATGAAATACAGTTAAAGGCGCGTTTACTATTATTATTATATTAATATTTTTTTAAGTTTAGGTTAGTAATTTTCGTTTGGAACCTTGCGCGAAGTATAACAACGGCTACAAGTGACTTCGGTGAGGAACGAGATTCCGAAGAAGATATTAATGAGGAATTAAGTTCGTTAAATTTAAAGGGAAGAAGACTAATACCGTCTGGGAATTGATGGAAGTAGTTGTCGATGATCAAAATTACACCAAATGTCTATTATAGAGCAATAAATTAACAGAAAGTGTGAAAAAATTAGAAAATCAATTCCCAATTACTCGATAAATACTCGAAACAAATTTTCCAACTACTCGATACTCGATTCGAGTACTCGAGACTCGGCTCGATACTCGATAAGGGAAAATTTCAATACTCGAGACTCGACTCGAAACCAAGAATTCAAGGCTCGCACAGCCCTAACAAGAATCGCTTTGTATTGCTTGGCAACTGCAGGAAGTTAATTTTTCAATGGTAAACGGTTCAAGCGATTTCAATATCTATCAGTTGCCATGTAAGCACTGTTCTACCACTACACCTCATTGTTTCACGAATCAGGGATACTATCCGTGGGCGAACGTTTATATCCACCACGTTTCCAATCTTTATCGTCTGATAAAACTCTAAACTGGGTTCAACGAGAAAAACTGTTTATTCGTAGTTACATACATGCACTAAAGGCAACTTGTGACGTCGACAAAAACAGTAAACCCATCGTAAGACAAGATGGGTGGTGTTGGAACTATTTTAAGTATCACCTATTTTTATACACTAAGAAGAGATATTTAATGAAGAAGAATTAATAAAAATAACATCTTTATTTAAAGTGCTTTTACACACGTTACCCATGTTTTTATTGCGTAAACAAAGTTGTTATTTTTATTAATTCTTCTTCATTATTAATATACGTAAGCCGCCAAAAATCAAGTACTTCTAAAAAGATATTTCTTGAAAAATAAACTATATACTATAAAAAATAAATAAAATCCTCCAAACTTTAATCTTATTAGTTTTAATTATAGTCTGTCAAACGAACGAAGAGCCCTGAGAAATTTGTCCAAATTGGTGTCGCCACCATCGACCCCATAGTTCTTTATCAACTTGTTTTGTTTTGTCAATTGTCGTCTGTAATATAGTCTGCTATTATGTCATTAAAATATATTGCAATGCTAGTTCAACAAAGATAAAACTGGTGTCTTGTCGTTAATTTTGTTTTATATTCTTTAATACTCGATGATCGTAAAAAACCATGAAAAATAAACATATTAAATATATATTGCAAAATGCATTGGTTCTATTGCGATTAAGCCTATCTGTTTATAGCAGACTATATTACAGACGACTATTGACAAAACTAAACAAGTTGATAAAGTACTATGGGGTCGATGGTGGCGACATCAATTTGGACAAATTTCTCAGGGCTCTTCTTTCGTTTGACAGACTATAAGACCTAATTAAAAAAATAAAGGTAAACTGCTTGAATACTGGATTTGAATTCACTTTTAATTTTATTTTAGGAAATAAGACAAACATTTCAGTAAATAACTATGTATAATCAATAATAAAGCATTTTATATTGAATTTAAAGAATATATCGATTTTTATTTTCACCAAATTTTAATTAAATTTTAATCTTGTTCTGGCGTTTTTATTTCATTAAATAGACCAAATAAGATTAAATATTGACACAAAATACTTTCTTTGAGAAAAAACTCAAATATAGATAATAACCCAAAGTAATATCAATAGAATAATTTTTTCCACAAAATGATTAATTTTTGCATTAAACTAATTAAAGGGGCAGGCAGTGAAGATAAACAACGGGGGGTTCTTTTTCCTCTCCCAATATATCTGTACATCACAGTTCCGTCAAAAACTAAAGAGGGTCTTTTCGCACCGATGCAAATTAACGGAAAAAAGGTTGTTTTTTGAAGAATATAATTGGGAAAAACACAAACACCTTAAAGCAAGTTAAAAGTTATTTAACTTTGGCTAGTTCGTTTGACAACCAATCTAATCCTTCGTACAGACCCTGCCCTTCGTAGCGCACGTCACTTGAAAATACCACTTTTTACTGTAATTAAGATTATTTACTCTTAAATTCCCCATATTAAGTTTAAAAAAGGCTAACCTTTCTAGTCCGTAAATATATCTTTCTCTTCGTTCACATGCTCGCCACCTTGCTCAGCAACAGCGGCGGCATCTCCAGTCGCACACGCGCCTCCATCTCCATCACACGTCTCGTCTTTTGCCGCACACGCGTCCCCTTCTAAACCAGACCCCTCATCTTCCTTAGCCACTTCAAATATTTCTGAATTACAGTGAATAACAACAACTTTACACATAAACCTTCCCTAACAAATAATGTACACAAAGGGTTTCGAAATATTTTATCCGTCCCGCAGCAACCCAAAGCCAGCACCAGATCAATCCTACCCTTAATAATAAAGTTCACGATTTCGGACTTTAGATAACTCATTAAAAAGAAGCACAATTAGCCATAAACGTTTACCAAATACATAAGAGACTTATATAATGTCCAAACAAGGAGTAGTATATCGGGCCTACACCACACCCCATCCCCTAAGGAGACCTAACTTAACAATTTCCCCTAGCTACTATGTGAGACAAATACGATTGGCTCACTGCGCGCCACTCTTAAGCCAATAGTGTTGAGAGAAATTTCGACGATATAAGCAGACGACAAAACAAATCCGTTTTTGAAATTAGGGTCGGTCACCTCGTGTAGAACCTAGTTCTCCTGAAGAAAGAACATCGGAAATTCAGAAGGTATTTTTAAATTTTTCTTACTATTACTAAATTCCTCCTAATTATTGATACTGATATTGGCAATTTAACTATTATATTACCATTTTATTGCTATAAAATATGGACAAGCGGAACAGGGTAGTTCATTCTTTTTCTGATTTGGATGATGAAAGTAGTTGTGATTCAACTGATTGGCTATTGGATAATTCTATTGCTTTGAATAATTCAAAGTTTTTCAAAGATGAGACATTTTACGATGATGCTCTTATACCTTTTCGACGAGCTTTTAATGAAGCCCTTGAAAAGCTGGAAGATTTAGAGCGACTAAGTGATGGACAAACTGCTTTGACTATAAGAAAGTTAAAGTATCACACTTATATGCTAGTTGACGAAATACAGGATCTATTTTATTCAATATGTCAGAAGGTGAAAGAATACCCCTGCCCAAATTATCAACGCTTGACATTAGAAACTTCTCGTGATAAAGAAGTTAATAGGAAATTGATTGAAACTTTTAGACGCTTGCAGGTTTGTGTTTTTAATTGATTTAAACTGATAAAATAACATTAAAGTCGTTTAGAAATTTGTTTTTGATAATTTTTCCATTTTTAGATTTTTGGTGAGCTTCCCCAAGTAGACCAAGAGTTCATTGTTCAAGGTATTCTACGTCGATTGTTCATTTCCTTTCGAAAGTTTTTGTCTAAAAAATACGAATCAGAAATTCAAATTTTTGACGAGACAGAAGCCGTTGGCAGCAGTTCTAGAGCAAACAACGTTCAAAATAACAGAGCTAGAAATATTGTTCAAGAAAAAAATAAAGAAAACGATGAAGAAAATGCCCTAAATCATGTAGCTGGATCTGTTGTTGCGAAGTTACTAACATGGAAAGTTGAAAACAAGGAACAAATCCATAAAAAATTCGTTGAGGACCCTTGCGCTAAAATAAAGCCCCATGAAATTTATTCAACAACTGTATCGAGGGGAAAACTGCTTAGACTAACAGAAGATGGGTATAAAATTTTCAAGATAATGATGGCTATTAGTAAAAAAGTCTTAAAGCGGGAAAACATTAGACTAAAAACAGAAGCAGAAAAACAAATATCCAGAAATGATGAAGTTAAAACACTTTGGAACAAGTTAACGAACAATTCTAATTGCTTTAAGCGATTTATATCGGCTTTTCTAAAAATTCAAATCAAAGGACATTCCTCAAGTTTAAACGAAACTTATCAATTAGAATCTAAAAAAGCCAGTAAAAGTTCAAAGGGCATTAGGCCAACAGTAAGAGCTATGTCAAACAATCTACCTAACAATGATGAATAGAGATAAAAAGTATGATAATTTTTAAGTTCCTCAAAATGGCAATATGAAAAGTGTGATAACATTTTAATAAATATTTTACCTACAGCTTTTTACTTACATTTTCTTATGATAGGCTTAACAACCCTAAGCCTTTTAGAGTTAAGCATATATTCCAGAAGTGATGGATTTAAGTTGGAACCAGTAACGTATCTATGGATACTGAATTCCTGTTCAAGTGGGTCCTGATTCATATGATTGGTTAATACAAATGGTGCTCCCTTTGACAATAAAAATTTTATCACGGATATAATTGAAATAACTAAAAATATATGTATTCGAATTAGAGATGCTCTATTTGTGACGTATTTGTTTCATTTTACCGACTCCTTTCCAGGCCTTCTCTCGTTTCTTGGCTAAGAAGCATTTTGTTCCGATCACTTGGGCGAAAATCTCCAGGCCTGCTTTTTACGCTCTCTTCCCATTCTTTTAGGTACCCTAGAAAATCTTCTTCTAACCACTAAGGAAGTTTAAAATTAATCAATAATGAAGCTTTGAAACTAAATCTAGATTTTAAATTTTTTCTCACTCTAAACCGTTCATCGGTGATTGAAAAATAGGGAGCTATGTTAGGGTTGTTGGTTTCTCGAGCCTCCGTTAAATGTTTAGTATTCATAAGGTCAAAAAATTTGTTGAACATTCTTATGAACCTTATTGTTTCCACAAGTTCTTCATTTTCTTCAAGCTCCAAGGCCGCTGCTACTGAGTTACTCAATACTTGCGTTGCATATTTTACTCTCATTTTCGAGTAAGAAGTCAAGAAAACGTGCGAAAACGTTAATTTATGAGCCGTTTTAATAGTTTGGCAGGATAATTTTTTGTATAAATTGACAATATGAGTCCAGTTTATTTCTTTTCCATTTATTCATAATTTTCTTGAATATTGGTGGTATCTACTATTGCTCATACAGTTTCTGGTTGTTTTAATCAAATGAGGCACATCTGACACAAAATATATGTCCCTTTCTTCGTCTCTAGCGAATTTATTTTCAACTTTGTGAAGCGATTTTTGTTCTGATGTCATTGTGCACGTTTTATAAAATTTTCTATTGGACGCAGCGCCATCACAAACAAACAATAGTATTTTTACTCCAATGAGTTCCAACTTTTCAACAGCCTCCCAAACAATGTCAAAAATTTTTGGACCTGTTAATCCTCTAGACGGGAAAAACGATAGCGGAAATCTGAAGTTCGTTGTAACACCACGAACCATCAACTGGAATACTTCCGAAGCTAGGGTCGGCTTTCCCGATTTATCTTTCATGATACCAACGAACTTGTCACTTTTGCTGTCATAGTCTACTTTCTCTTTGGATTTCATTTCATCCCATAAAAGTGCAACATACTTCTTGTGTGGTTCTTCACCTAACTTCTCAAATTCCTCCTTAAGTTCTAAAAATATTTCACTGGTAAATCCAGGATCTTGAGTATTTTTCACCATATTTATTAAAGATTGCTTCGATGGCAGAGACAGAACTTCAGATTTTCTCAAGGCCTCGTAAGCAGCTGGTGACTGATTTTTCACCAATTGTGACCACTCTAACACATCAGGGTGCCACCTAACACCCCTTTTGTATTTTTTTCTTTTAGACTTTCTTATTGATTGTTCTTTGAAAATTTTTCTAAATGATTCTTCATCAACAGCGCGCTCCTTGAAAAAGTCGCGTTGTCTTCTTAGTTTTTGTTGTGAAGTGGTTTTCTTTCTTTTGGCTTTTCCATGTTTAGTGTTTTTTAAGTAAAGAAGGTACTTTCTATATCGCACACATGGAACGCATCTTATTCTTCTAATTCCTGAAGGAATTAATCCGGTGCACATAACTGAGCGGACACACGTATCAGTTCCGTTGAAGCATTCCTTTCCTGTGCTGGGCCTATTCTTAGAATGATATCTGAAGGCCTGAACTAAATTTTTCTCTGGGCTACCGTAGCAGATATCCAGCTCATTTAACTTTTTTAAAATTTTCAATAGTTCTGCATTTGTTGCCGCTTCTCTTGATATATATTCCCAAACAAAATGTTGTTCACCCAAATAATTTTCATCATTTAGAACTTTAATTCCAACTTTCTTGTCAGCGGATATTATAACTTGAATTAGCTGTTTTCCATTGGAGAACATAAAATTTTCTACTTCTTTCCCATACGACCAACCAATTTCAACAGCTGAATTAGCCAGATCTTCGGAATTTTCTTCATTAATAGTAAAACACGGTAATGGATCGGAATTTTCTGTGCTAGGTCCGCTGCCAACAACAAAATGCTTCGAACAAATATACCAATGGCTCTTAACCTTATCGGGAGTCGATTTACCGCATAACTTTAACCATCGCAGGCATTTGGCCTCGTTACTTTTTGGCTTAGAGAATGGAATAAAAAAAACGCCTTTCATGTGCGGTTTATAATTGTGTCGAGAGTCATTATGACAGCCAGGGTATAAACAGTGCCTTGTAGCGACCATATTTGCTAAAAACTATACCTAATTTTATTATTTTAACACTTTTGTGCGTCAATAAGTGCCAATAGCCAATAATAAAAATAGACTTACCAAGGCTTAAGTGAGTAATTCGGTGATTGCTTCTAATATAACCCCTAATATTCAGGGTGTCTCTGATAAGTCTGCCATAAATCAAGGGGCGTGTTCTTTGGGTCAAACTGAGTGGAAAGTGTCAAAGAACATGGGGTGTACAAGAATTTGCAACGAAGATATGGCCCCCCAAACATTGGCCCCTAAAACAAGAAAATATTCGAAAATGTAGACTAAAACAAATTCAGCCTTATCAACTTGTTTAGAAATATGAGACAATTTCAATAGTTTCCCTCTAACATCGTTATATAACTTTCACCTGGCAGAAGTGTATTAAATGAGTAGAAGTATGCCTACTCTAGTAAAGTAAATTCAAAGTATCATGGTACCTTTCGGTTGGTATTACTTTTATTCTTAACAAGTTAACATGGACGTTACAGGTATTGTTCAAAATGTCCACCAACGGCGTTAAGACAAACATGAACCCGTCTTTCGAAAGATTCTTGGACATGTTGGAAGATTCCTGGCATGTTCCTGATTGTTTGACAACCTTCAATAATTCGTCTTCGCAAGTCTTCCTCATCACGGACTTCATTCTTGTACACGATGTCTTTGAGATGACCCCAAAGATAGAAATCGCACGGATTTAAATCCGGAGATCTGGCTGGCCACTCAACTGGTCCTCCACGCCCAATCCACCTCAAATTAAACGTAGCATTAAGATGTTCTCTAACTGCACGGCTGAAATGTGGGGGTGCCCCGTCGTGCATAAACCACATGTCACGAAGTAATGCTAACGGTATGTCCTCGAGTAGTTCAGGTAAAGTGTCTCTTAAGAACGTGAGATATGCTTCACCATTTAGTCTGGGTGGAAGAAAATGCGGACCTAGTAAATGATTACCGACAATGCCGCACCATACGTTTAAAGAAAATTGCTGTTGGTGACTTCTAACACTAGTTGCGTGTGGGTTTAATTGGCGCCATTCGTGGTGGTTGTGATAGTTCAGAATTCCATCCCGGGAAAAATGTGCCTCGTCGGTTACTAAAAGGACCCGTGGAAATTGATTGTCCTCTACTCTGGCCAAAAACCACTCGCAAAAGTCGATGCGTCTTGGATAATCTGCCGGGTTAAGAGCTTGCACCTTTTGAATATGATACGGGTGAAACTGATGTCCGCGGAGAATTCGCCAGACCAAAACGTGATTAACATGGAATTGTCGTCCAACTTGTCTGGTACTTGTCGAGGGGTCCTCATCGAACATGGCAAGGACGTCTTCCTCGATTTCCTCCATGTCTTCTGGAATGTCTCGCTCTCGAACGTTGTTGGGTTGTACTTGTCCGATGTCCCTCAAGCGCCTGTCAACAGCCTCGAACGTACGACGATTTGGTATGCGTCGTTGCGGAAATTGTTCCTGGTATCGCCGCTGTGCTTCCACTGAATTGCCCTGCGCCAGTCCATACATGAGATGCATGTCTGCATATTCTGCATTGGTATACGCCATACTGTACTACCACACGTTCGTTCGAAGTGATACTGTGACGTTATCAACAACATCGCGTTACTTTATAGCAAACCACCGTTTAGTTTTTACGTTTGCGTCATGACTGTCAGCATTGTTTTTTATTCACAAACGTAAACAATAAACGGTGGTTTGCTAAAAAGTCTTTGGGGTCATCTCAAAGATTTTTTTGACATCGTGTACAAGAATGAAGTCCGTGAATAAAAAACAATGCTGACAGTCATGACGCAAACGTAAAAACTAAACGGTGGTTTGCTATAAAGTAACGCGATGTTGTTGATAACGTCACAGTATCACTTCGAACGAACGTGTGGTAGTACAGTATGGCGTATACCAATGCAGAATATGCAGACATGCATCTCATGTATGGACTGGCGCAGGGCAATTCAGTGGAAGCACAGCGGCGATACCAGGAACAATTTCCGCAACGACGCATACCAAATCGTCGTACGTTCGAGGCTGTTGACAGGCGCTTGAGGGACATCGGACAAGTACAACCCAACAACGTTCGAGAGCGAGACATTCCAGAAGACATGGAGGAAATCGAGGAAGACGTCCTTGCCATGTTCGATGAGGACCCCTCGACAAGTACCAGACAAGTTGGACGACAATTACATGTTAATCACGTTTTGGTCTGGCGAATTCTCCGCGGACATCAGTTTCACCCGTATCATATTCAAAAGGTGCAAGCTCTTAACCCGGCAGATTATCCAAGACGCATCGACTTTTGCGAGTGGTTTTGGCCAGAGTAGAGGACAATCAATTTCCACGGGTCCTTTTAGTAACCGACGAGGCACATTTTTCCCGGGATGGAATTCTGAACTATCACAACCACCACGAATGGCGCCAATTAAACCCACACGCAACTAGTGTTAGAAGTCACCAACAGCAATTTTCTTTAAACGTATGGTGCGGCATTGTCGGTAATCATTTACTAGGTCCGCATTTTCTTCCACCCAGACTAAATGGTGAAGCATATCTCACGTTCTTAAGAGACACTTTACCTGAACTACTCGAGGACATACCGTTAGCATTACTTCGTGACATGTGGTTTATGCACGACGGGGCACCTCCACATTTCAGCCGTGCAGTTAGAGAACATCTTAATGCTACGTTTAATTTGAGGTGGATTTGGCGTGGAGGACCAGTTGCGTGGCCAGCCAGATCTCCGGATTTAAATCCGTGCGATTTCTATCTTTGGGGTCATCTCAAAGACATCGTGTACAAGAATGAAGTCCGTGATGAGGAAGACTTGCGAAGACGAATTATTGAAGGTTGTCAAACAATCAGGAACATGCCAGGAATCTTCCAACATGTCCAAGAATCTTTCGAAAGACGGGTTCATGTTTGTCTTAACGCCGTTGGTGGACATTTTGAACAATACCTGTAACGTCCATGTTAACTTGTTAAGAATAAAAGTAATACCAACCGAAAGGTACCATGATACTTTGAATTTACTTTACTAGAGTAGGCATACTTCTACTCATTTAATACACTTCTGCCAGGTGAAAGTTCAATAACGATGTTAGAGGGAAACTATTGAAACATATTTCTAAACAAGTTGATAAGGCTGAATTTGTTTTAGTCTACATTTTCGAATATTTTCTTGTTTTAGGGGCCAATGTTTGGGGGGCCATATCTTCGTTGCAAATTCTTGTACACCCCATGTTCTTTGACACTTTCCACTCAGTTTGACCCAAAGAACACGCCCCTTGATTTATGGCAGACTTATCAGAAACACCCTGTATTAAAATTACGTAAAATGTAATTACGAACGAAATCAAATTTAATTATGAGCAAAATGTTAACAATTTGTACCTTTAAAATAGAAAAACAATAGGAAGAATGTTGCGAACCGTAATTATAAAGGAATTCAACCGCTCAGCGCCTCAAAAGAAACTTTTAGAGCAGACGGATTTTTTGGCGAATCAGAGACCAAGTTTGGCTTTGACCAATAAAATTTGTCTCGGAAAGTAGCTAGGCGCTTTCAAAGGCTAAGTTAGGTCTCTTTAGGGGATGGGGTGTGGTGTGGGCCCGATATACTACTCCTTGCAGCAACGTTCCACGTGAGAATTTCTAACAGGAATGTCGCTTCGTAAAACTCTAGTTTCTATCTCTTTAACTTCGTTTTCAGGCGTGTCTCTTAAACATATGGACGAACCAAAAGCAACTCTGCGTGCCGTACTTGGCAAGTAAATACCACCTACTTCCTTAAAAGATGGCACTCTAAAATCGTCCGTCTCTTTTTTCCACGTTTCAACAAAACATAACATTTGACTTTTCATTATTACATTGTCTGCTAAAACATCTTCTAAATGAGCATTTAAAGACTGCACGTTATGTACATAAATGTAAAGGGGATCATGCAAGAAAGGTAGTTCGATGCTTTTTGTGTCTCGCAACCTCTTAAGTTCCAATTCTACTAGGTTTTTTTGGGCGAATTAGGAACTTTAAATTTTCCATCAATATATAAACCGGAAGCGGTTTTTGCTCTACTACAAGCCACATATAAATGCGCTCTTTCAATTTTTTTTGTAGCCTTACAATGAACCACTACCGACGAGTAAGTATCACCCTGACTTTTATGTATCGTAATGGCCTCAGAAACAACCAAAGGCAATTGTTTCCTAGAAACTGAGGCATTATTTTGTCTCCATTTTCTATTAAACGACTTGATGACCTTTTCAACAGGCGTCCACGAAGCGTTAATATTACTATTCAAATATAAACCATGACATTTTTGCCTCAACATTTTCCCAACTTTGAGATCGTCAAACTCCATCCATACCATGAACGGGATTTAACCAACCGGTCGCGCCATTAGTTAGTCCGTCAGAGGTGTCAACATTGTTGGTCATCATATATCTCGCGCCACACGCAAGAGTCAATTGTTTGGGCAGACCATACGTATCAGACGTTGCTAACTTTTCAACTTGGGAAAGTATGTTATTTTTAACTTCACTACTAAGATCACCATTGACAACATCTACTGAAACCGAAACAGCCTTTTCCGTATTCATGTTTAAAAGCTTATTTTGATTGAATTGGTTTACTTCCGCGTTAGTGGCGAAAAGATGTATCGCTTCTTTTGGGGGTACACGCTCAGGCGTTATCTCCAGACTACTAAAGAAATCAATATCATTTTGAGTCATACTTCCCACAGCCATTCTATTTAAAGCTTCAGAAAATATTTTATCATCTCTCTGTCTCATAATTTCCTCAAGTTCGGCAAATTCAAATTGCTCCCATATTGGGTTACCAATTAACGACGCGTAAGAATTATCTGTCCCACTTTGACCTTGAAATGCGAAATAATCGCAAACTGGTCTCAATTGGTTAAAGTCTCCAACTAGAACGACAGACACACCACCAAAATAATCAGGACAACCCATAATCTCTTGTAACCTAGCGTTTACCCGATTAAACACCTTCGCTCCAACCATTGAAATTTCATCAATTATTACTAGTTTTACTTGACCATAGAGTAACCTGCATTTATGAAGTGTTTCACTTTCCAATCTCGATATATTTCCACCAAATTGGCTAACGGGTAAACTAAAAGTACTGTGCAAAGTTGTCCCACCTATGTTAAAGGCAGCCTTGCCAGTAGGTGCGCAACGGATTACTTTCGCTTCCGACGGATTACTCCCAGGTTTTTTGTTGTAAAACCTTGACACAGATTCAAATATAGCACTAATCAAAAGACTTTTCCCCACACCAGCGCCCCCTGTAACAAAGAGGCGCAACTGAGTTTCTTTGCTTTTTACATGATACAAAACATGGTAATATAGCTCTCTTTGTTTTGAATTCAATTTTCTAAGAAGGGCGTTGTACTCCGAGTCATTAATTAAGGTAATTGACGGAGCAACAGTATTTTCGGCATTGCCATCAATAATTTCTCTATTAATATTTCCTACAGGTTCTTGAACCGTATTAATTAAAAAATCGGAATCATCCATAGCTAAAGGTCTATCAACTTCATTTATATGTTCTAATTCAGGCTGGATATTAGTAACATCCACTTGAATTTCTCCATTTTCAAAATCTGCTACAGCCTGTTCCACGGCTTCTTCGTCAATTTCAATGTGAAATTCTTTCCTAACTTCATTAATAGTTTCGTGACAAAGCTCATATTCTGATTTCATATCCTTTGTCAAAATATCATTACTTTCATCGCGCCAAGGCTTAAACAACATTAATTGTTAACGATAAAAGTTATCGGGATCTTTTTCTAAATTGAATCTTCTGTACCTAATAATTTTAGCACGGCCACGTTTCCTAATAAACCCTGATTCATCTTTAAGTTTCAGCCACTTACCACAAGATTCAATTTCATTACTCTCTCCCTCATCAACGTGATTGAGGGTGGCTTTAGTCACTCTACGGGATTTGGAAAATTCGTACCAGGCACCAAATTGAGCTAAGGTTATTGCCTCTAGTTCCTCTGGCCTTTGAACATAATGTTCTAGAATTCCAGAGGCAAAAATATCCGTACTGTCATCTGGTAATTCCTCAAGCTCAACTCTACTCTTAATAATGTGTACACGATTTTCAGGGGCATTGGTATTTATAAAAATGCAGGCGCGACTACACCGGGAGACAGGAATTTGTAAACCACTGTAAGCCGCTTCCTGCGCGCTTACCTCGTGGGCATTCAAGAACTGATTAGCTATTAGTTTTAACTTCTGTTTTACTGTGCATTTATCATTTTTCGCTTGTTTAGAAGCTTCGCGCAGAAGCATGCAACCCTTTTTCTTCTATTCATCGGTGCCTATTGTGCACCGCCGCCAAGAGGAAGGGAGGCTACTTTATTTAACTTGCTCATAGTTAGAGATTAATTAAAAACATAGGTATTTAGCAAGCCAGTGGTCTAATTTTAATATTTCAGTTAACATTCTAAGATTAACATTAACACTTTTCAAATACGTTCATGTGTAGGCTTATAACTAGTCCTATCTAAATAAAGCCAGGCGCCGCCCTAGCGATAAGATCCGCGCGCGAAACAAATTTGAAATTCAAAAGTCAAAACGTCACTTATCGCTTCGCGGTCATGGCTTGGTGATCATCGGCAACGGTAAGTGGTGGCATTCAAGATTGCTTCCATCCTCGTATTGTTCTTTAGCAATAGCTACGGCGTGGCCATCGCCTTGACTATTCTCCTTCTGGTCTGGCCCGGCTGGACTTCCTTGCTCCGTCGTTTCGTAACAGCTTCGGGAGGCTATGTCATCCTCGGGAAATCAGAAGTTCTGGTCTCCGCGTCGGAGAGGCTGATCCTCGTCAGGACCCTCGTCGGAATTATCGTCCAAGTCGAAACAAAATGCCAGAATTGCCTTTTCAACCACCTCGCAACGCGTTTTTGTGCCCCGATCTTCTATTGCCGAAGTTGGTCACCAATCAAGTTGGTCAAAGTCTCTGACCCGTATCAGAAGACCGCACACCATTCGTCCACGCTTTCGCGCCAAAAGTTGACCTCAATGCCCAGGGTGTTCAACCCCTGGGTCACGTAGTCCCTCGACCTTCGGTCGGCGCCGGATTACCTAGCTCTTTGGCGACCTGGCTTTTACCATGCATGGGCCTATATTCTATACATCATTTTACGAAAATAGTAACCATGAAAGGCGTTTGACAATACCAATGCTTGCTAAATTGCTTCTTAAGAAATAAAAAGAGAAGGGCAAAAGCTATTTACACAAGGGAGATGGGGACGAGCACAAAAGAGGACCAACCGAAAAGAAAGGGTAAGAACCTTCCTGCGCGCGACAAACTGGCGCCTCTAAACTTTCTCGGACCAATAACCTCTTTACCTTAACCTTGACGACCCCTCTTAACAATCAACTTCCCTTGTCTATATAAAACTACTAGGAATTAAATATTCCTCAAATTCATAAATGTCTCAAAAACCATAGTATTCAAAAAAATATCGTTGCAAGCAATGACATTCCACGTTGAGACTTCCCTATATACACTCTAAGAAAAAAAGGTTCTACTTTGCCGAGAAAAGGGTGCTTAACGCTTGTCCCCTAATTTAAACCCTTTTTTGATCTACAAAGAACTCTTTGATATGAGTTCTCTATAAAGCCCTAAGGAGTTCATCTACGATCCGAGCTGGGGTTTTTCTTTGAACCAAGTTAGTTTCTTTTGGAACCGTATTAGGTTCCTCCCTGAATCATGTGGCGTGTGCATCAGAACCTTGTTCAGTTGTAATCGGAACCATGTGTAGTTTGACTGAGAACCGTGTTGAGTTCGACTCTGAACCCCGCTTCGTACGGCTAAGAATTGTATTGCGTTAAACCCAGAACCCGGTTTAGTTCGACACAGAACCCTGTTTAGTTATAATCCGAAGCTGTGTAGTTCGACTCGGAACCCTGTCGAGTTTGCCTCTGAACCCTGTTTAGTTATAATCAGAACGCTGTGTAGTTAGACTCTGAACCCTATCGAGTTTGCCTCTTAACCCTGTCGAGTTAGCCTAAGAACCGTGTTGCAGTCAACCCAGAACCCGTGTAGCTCGACTCTGACTCCGGTTTAGTTCAAATCTGAACCTGATTTATTTTGACTCAGAACCCTCGTTTGTTTCATATCCGTTGGAAATATATTATAGGGAGAGGGCAAACCCATTCTTGCCACGTCATAGGCGTATATCTCTTACCTCGATTCCATCCCTCTAACGGGGGAATTTCAGCATCGCTCCTACAAACGCTCCCCTAAGTAGAAGTATAAAATGACGTCGGATGTTCTTTCCCTCCCTGACGAACGCCCACTCCCTATAGCATATGACCACCTCATAGAGGTTCTTATTTTAACAGTGTTAGGTTGAAATCATGACAATGATATTCAATTTTTCTCTCTTGGTGACTCTTTAAAAACACTTCACCATGAAGTATAAGCTTACACTATATATAAATGTAGTAAAGCTGAATTAAAGAGTAAACACCAAATTTGAAATATTAATATAAAATAATTTCTTGGAATATTGAAATGAAACAGAGCTTTGTAGCTACAAAACTACTAAAGGAATCGTAATGCCGAAACTTATTTAACATATTTTCATTTAATATTCAGCAATAAGAAAATGTTATGATTTTGTAAGAGATCAATTCATCCTACTCGCTTTATATTAACCTTGTGTTTCTATTCATATGCAATCTTCATTACTCGTTCCAAAGAAAAGAAGATTATCTTAAAGTGTTAGAGTCACCAAAAATCGCTATTTTTAAAACTAAAAGGTTTTAATCCCATCTGAAAGATCAAATCTTTCTGATTCAGAATATCTATTTATATAATGCATTATAATTTTCCAAATATTATTAAAACCCCGGCTTTCGGAACCTACTCTCAGAATTTTTTCAAACTATTTTGACAGTTGAATACTGCATATACCCCTGGTGACGTCACGATTAGAGCGCGCGTGAGCACGCGGCACGCGCGACTCCGCAAGTCCTATTTTTTTATTGATAGGTGGTGCTTTCAAAGTGATCGAATTTGACGCGCGCGCGCGATGTTTAAAAACTAGGTTTAGCTCTCGTAATGAAATCTGTCTCGCGCTGGTCAACCTCTTATGACGTCACCAGGGGTATATTTATAATTCCGTTTAAATGAGGTATGTGAAATATCAATTTTCTTTTTCATATTACAAAATGAATAAATTTCTATATGACTTTTTACCTTGGATCTACTGTTATTATAACCCAATTGATGTTGTAAAACGAAAATTAGCCACTTTTCAAAAAACGTGGCACTAACACTTTAAATAATTAAATAAATATAACTGATATTAATTTTTTTAATCGTCAGTATTTTACCTTAATTCTAGTTAAGCCGTTTTAAGAAACATTATTCTTAAAATGAATTTAAACATAGCTATTGTTGACGTTTGACTTCTAGCGTATAGCGTTTTCACAATTTAGGGTATATAATGCGATTCATTCACAAATGATAAAAATGAGAGCAATTGCGTAAGCATTTGGTGGAAGCCCTGCCATTGGGAGGCTAAACGTTTCTCGTAACCGTAGCCGATCGCGCGTACATCTTAACCCCAACGATGATAATGTAGTAGAAGCCAATGTTCCAGATTGGCGTGTATGTGGTATACACAGAAGACCAATGGTGTTGTCAGAAGCCAATAAGTACAGATTTGCGTGTATGTGGTATATACCATACGAAAGACAAGTGTGGAGATAGCGTAATGAAGTAGAATTTTCCTAATTTCTGTTAACTGCGAACGTGCTCCGGAAATTGCGAACACGGTTGCTCTGATTTGCCAACTGCGAACGCGGTGATAGACAGACACACACACACACAGACACGTCCAGTGTTATACCTCTTCGTGACGTCATCGTCACTCGGAGAGGTAAAAACCTGTGTTAAGGGAAAATTCAAGTAATTTTATGAATTCCTCTAATTTGAAGACATTCCAGCATATTGAACTCTCCGAGAATTATTTCCCAATGACAAAAAATCAAAATAAATATGAGTTCCTTCAAATATTTAGTATAAGGTAGTCCGAAGAATTACAAATTAATTTTGATTATTAAAATCTTTGGGATATTTTTAGAATGTTTCACTATGCAGGTAGAATTAATAGATGATTTCTCTCTTCACCCTTCACGATCTAAGTTCATATCGAAAAACCTTAAACTTAAAAACACACCATATGAGGAAAAAAAGTGTTAAGTAAAGCCCAAAGGTGTTTATCCCCACCATTCAAACAGTTTTATGTTAAACAACAATGCGATTCGGAATTGATTCGGTTAAAAACGGTTGTGTAATCGTGTCCAATGCGTTGGCAACGGTTGTGCAAGCTCGTGTAAACGCGGCTTATATTTCCGTTTATAAACATTTCAATAAGGGTCAATTAACACCGTGCCGTTTTTCTAAGCACCCATTGATAGAACACCTTCCAACTGAAACAAAAACACCCTGCAGATTAAAGCACACCTGGAAGAGTTAATAAAACCTAAAGGTGTTTCTAAGTACCAGTGAATCGCCATTTCCTTTAAAAAATACCTAAAAAGAGTCAACTAGCACGTTTTTACGGAGAAAGTACCATCCCAGTTACAAAACACTCTAAAAAACACCCATGAAACACCTTTTTTTCAAGCAGTGTTCTTTCACGAACCTTTAAGGATCTTTCAAGAACCCGTATTTTTTTCATGAACCCTCAAGGATCTATCAAGAACCGAAATGTTCTTTCAAGAACCGAAATGTTCTTTCACGAACCCTCAAGGATCTATCGAGAACCTGAATGTTCTCTCACGAACCGTGAAGGCTCTCGCAAGAACCCAAATGTTCTTTCAAGAACTTTCAAGGATCTATAAAAACCCCACACGTTATTACAAGAACCCTTTTAATTAGATACGATCTGCTAAGAACCTTCCTGTTCTACTGTGAACCTTCATCCACGTCTGGGAACCTTTAGCGTTCCAACTAGAACGTAAGAGTTCTATTGAAAACCCTCGAAGAACCCCTTTTTTTACAGTGCAGGCCCCGCTACGACAAGTCCTTTGAGTTAAAAAGGTTAAGAGAACACTTCTTTCATATCCGTGCTGTAACTGGGTGTGGTTATGATAAGGCGTGGTTTAAAGCAATGACAGATAATTAAGATCTTACAAATTTGCTGCGCTTTTCAAATGACCACATTGCATCTAAGGAAGCTATAGCTGCTGCCGAAGAGAGATTTCTTTTCGCTTTTTTTAGGGTGATAATTGACACGTCACGCTTCAACTATGTAGATATTACACGTATAATGGAACCGTTGCCAAACATACTGTCAAGTCCTCATTTGATCTCGCTTAGCTTCATCCAACAACCGACGCCGCAAAACTACATTTTTTTTCCGAGCGTATCTTCAAGTCCAAAATAGCTAGGAAACGATTTAATCCCATTCACACCATTCTCCTTCCGGCATAAGATGATTTTGTAACACTCATTATTTGTACCTGTAGTCTGCAAAACATCTTGTATAAAGAACTGTGAATGTAGACGATCTGGATTAGCTTGCTGGGAAATGTGTGGTCATTGCCAAGGTATTAGCCGTAATAAAAAAATTTCAGGATATGAACGAAATGTTAAAAATGTGCCTTAAATCTAATCCTTAACGACACTAGAATGTTTATACCCCATATAAAATGGTTTTTCCTAATCAAAATCCGAGTAATATGGCTTTCATTTTTTTCTTCAGATTTTAGGATAGTAATATTTCAGTGACCATTTTTGAAGATGGGTCGATAATTTAGACTCAAAAATAGTTATTTCTATGGCATTTTATACGTTTACGAAAATCGTCTACTCAATAAAAAAATATCGAAAAAATTTAAATATCGGTAATATATTTGCCATTTCTAGCAGTCATTTTTGAAGATGGCGCCCAAACTATCAGTAGCACGTCTTCAATATTCAAGTATGATGTTAAGACGGTCTTTAACATAATTATTACCAATTTTCATAATTTTCGAACCATATACTGTATCTAAACAGCATTGATGGCGGCCATTTTATGGCGGCCAAACTATCTGACTAATAGCTTCAATATTTTACTATGAAATTCACACAGCTCTTATTGTAGTACCTATCAATTTTCATAATTTTCCAACAACATGGTGAAATATACTGTACTTAGCATTAACGACGGCCATTTTCCAATATGGGGACCAAACTATTTGAACACAGAGCTGTGAAATTTTGCCATGAAGTTCATGTGGTTCCAGTCATTATGTGTATCAATTCTCATAATTTTTGACGAAGAACGTGGAATAAATTGTAACTGGCATTCCCGGCAGCCATTTTCCAAGATGGAGGCTAAAGCTCGCGCTCTACAGCAGGGGACTTTTAGTATATTTTTTGTTGGGTCAAAAACAACGCATGCACCAATTTACATCTTTATGTTCAAATGTTCTAGGTCAAGACCATTTTTGGCCTATCTGTTCTGGCCTATAAAGGGAAGCTCCAAGAAAGACAAACGTAAAGTAGATTGGAATGCCGAGTCGCTCGCTGCTTTCCAACGCTGTAAGCAAGATCTCGCTAACGCCGCTACCCTAGCCCATCCGGACCCAAACGCTCCTTATGCCCTTCAGGTGGACGCATCCGAGGTTGCAATGGGTGCGGCCTTACAGCAGTTTAGCGAAAATGGGCCCAACCTCTCGGATTCTTCTCGAAAAAGTTAACACCAGCACATAAGAAATACAGCGCGTATTATCGTGAGCTACTGGCAGCATATTCTGCGGTGAGACATTTCCGCCATATGCTTGAGGGTCGTCCCTTTACATTATATACGGATCACAAACCCTTGACTTTTGCCTTCCGCGCCATTTAGACTATGTGGGTCAGTTTACTACGGATACCTGACACATTTCTGGCACGACAAATGTAGTCGCTGACGCCTTGTCGCGCATCTCCGCAGTGTCAATGCCATCTTCCGTCGACCACGCTGCTATAGCCACCGCCCAGGCCTCGGACACCGAGCAAAAAACTCTCCTAGCTGGTACCATCTCACACAGTCTACAGTTGAAACCCTTTCCAGTGGACGGTTCAGTCTTATTTGTGACACTTCAACTGAGCGGGTTCGTCCCTATGTTCCTGCTCCGCTACGACGGGTAGTTTTTGATAGTTTACATAACCTCTCTCATCCGGGAATTCGCGCGACCACTAAACTGGTTACCCAACGTTACGTGTGGCCTTCCATGCGGACCGATTGTGGGTCATGGGCTCGTACTTGCGTACCATGTCAAAGGTCCAAAGTGATGAGACACACCAAAAGCCCTCTGGGTACCTTCGCGCCGCCATCTGAACGGTTTGCCCATGTCCACGTGGATATAATTGGCCCTTTGCCACCATCGCGAGGTTTTTCCTATTGCCTGACGTGCGTCGATAGATTTACCAGTTGGCCGGAAGTCATACCACTGACGGATATCACGGCTGAGACAGTAGCTCGTGCTTTCTTCTCCGGGTGGGTCGCTCGGTTTGGTTCCCCAGCGCGAATCACCACTGATCAAGGACGAAAATTCGAGTCTTCACTCTAGTAGTAGGGACTAAACAGATTCGCAGAGATCCAAGATGGCTGCCACCCCAAGATGGCTGCCATCCCCTCATTTAGCAAACTCCAACCAAACTTCCACCCAAATATTGAGCTAAATTCCTACCTGATTAACCCTACTTTCCAGTATGCTATGACTTTTCAGGGGAGTTTTACCCATTTTTCCCCCAAAACAAGCTCGGCTTAACCCTCGGAGGATGTAGTTCTTTTAATAAACCAGTCCATGTATTTTTGCCAGATCCCCGTTTGAATTTCCCGCCATAACAAATAAAGCTTTAAAATGTCTGAGAAACAAAGCCAAATATATAAATAAAAATATTTTAATAACAATACCAAATAGTATATACAATAAGATAATACAGATTAACAAGAATATAGATATAACAAAAATATTGGTTAATACTTCTTTAATTTGAGGGTTTGTTCGCCCCCAACACAGAAAAACATGTTACATGTTGAATCATAAATTATTTTCCGTTACTTCCGGGGTAAACAAAACAGGTTGTTGTTTAGCACTTTTTGATCCCGAATCGTGTCCATAAAGTAAAGTAAGCAATGTCAACCACCATCAGTAATCATTGTTCGTGCATTCTAGTGGCCGACGTTAAGTGGCGCGGCGTGGCAGAAACGCTGCCGGATGAATTTTGATGAAAGACAGGCCGGGTAGTCGAGGATTGTTAGAAAACGACCTCCATGGGTTCTCGAAGATCTTGGGCCTTTCGACGAGGCTTGGTTGTTTTAGCCACTTCTTGTTCCCGAAATGTATCTATCGTTGAAGAGGGTCACGTTGATGTCGTGAAATTGTTAAGTTTGAGAAGGACATGGAAGTCAAGACCCTACGATGAGCCTCACTGAAGAGAACATGCTCCAACTGGTGCAGGGTACGCAGAACCTTATGCGGTGGCGGGGCTTGTTGGCTTGTACGTGCCATGTCCCATAAAATTCTACGTTGACCCTTTACCTCCCAAAGGAAGTTACATTCGAGCCACTGTGTGGCCTGGTCTTCTTGTCCAGATCTGGTTGTTTGCGCCAGAACTTCTCCTTCATTGCAATAGTCAGTTGTATGGACACAAATGACACTGCAATGAAGTTCGATTCACGAACCTAAATTGAACATGAATCGAATTTGGTCTCTTCTCAAGCTATGCCCGAGAAGAGATGGATGGAAAAATCGAATTTGGTCTCTTCTCACACGACTTTTGTTGTGTGAGTCGAGGAACGGTGGAGAAAGACATCTTCGTAAAAATAGTACTGGAGGAAGACATCATCGTAAAAATAGTACTGCACACGGTTAAACATGAGAGCGTAGTCAGGCAACTGATAACTTTCTTTTCTAAACACGGCGCTTATATACTAAAATACGAAGGGCAAATTTAATATTAAAAGAGGTCTCGAGGCAATGCTTTTAAGATAAAACTAAGTATTTTTACCGACTCCACCCTTTAAGGTACCATTGAAACCGGACGGCTTATATAATAACTGCATCAAACCGGATCGAACTAGTCAGGGCGTGGTCCTTTTTTTGGCTTGATTACCCATCCACGTAGATGTTTCAAGGGTAACGACTTTAAAAGTTTAAGAATTTTAACGTTTTGATGAAAATAAAAGGCGTGTTTTTTAAGATTGTCCATGGCTCGATGGGAAAAGGCTGGGTTTACTAGTGTGATAACCAAAAATGATGGGTTCGAATCCTGGCCAGTCCACCGAACCATGGACAATCTTTTTATGTATAAAATAACGTTAGTGTAAGAAGTTGGGGTTAGTTGACAAACAAGCGTTAGTCATGAATGACGACTTTTTTTAACTTTAGCGTCTAATACGTGTCTAGATATATATCCAAACAATACCCAGTCAAGTTTTAAAAATTATTTGCATCAGCCCTTAAATTTGAGTAGTGATTATGAAGTTGGGTTGGCGGAAATCATATTTCCAAATCACTGGGTGAATATAAGCGAAGATTTTAACAAGTTTGAAATTCAGGTCGTAAGTGACTCAAATCGTGACAACTATCAGGCTGTTCGAGAGCCTATTCAATACCATAAATTAGAGTTACCAGTCCAACGGTATGTTAAGGCTTACGAGTACGAACTGCCCAAAAATTTTGTCGAGCTGTTAAATGATGATGTAAACAGTCATCCGTATTTAAAAGGCAAATTATCTTTTAAATTAGTGAATAAATATAAAGACGGGGCCCTGGGAAAACAGTTAGATACAAACTTTCCCGTTTACCTGCAAGTTTTAGGAGAGGAGAACATACTGTTTAGAATACCAGATGGTTCACCTTTATCTACCTTATTCGAGTTTAAGGAGAATAATTATGAAGATGTTCCCTATATATCCATATTTCCTGTATCAAAGCATGCTAAAAATATAAGTTTAAATTACACTAACAATTACGTGCAAATCGAAATTGATAATGTTGGAGATAGTTTAAAAAAAATTTGATTACAAATACATTCCTAAGGCAGCCATTAAACGTAAAACAAGCCATGAAGTTCCGCCAATAAGAAAAAAACCTCAACCGGAATATAAACCTCTACCGCCATCTATACCTATTTTACCGCGAACTACGCCTTTTCTTCCGATACCTATTGCTACGACTGAACCCGTAGTACTTGTACAACCACAGCCACCAAAAATAACGCCTCCACCACTACCCAAAATAACTATTCCAAAACAAACCTCTCCAAAGCCTGACCAACCAAACCTTATTATCCAACATATCCGGGGCCTGAGCCATCTAAAACGTTACCTCCAGCTTCGAGTAAACTGATACCTCCAACTTCGTCTAAGCCGGCTCCTATTACAACAACAAAGTCGACTGGTACTACTACAACAAATAAACCAACCCCGCCTACTTCAGATCCTCAGAAGCTTCCTACTACAGATTCTACGAAGCTTGTTAATCCAGACCCCCCGACTCTTGCTACTCCTGAGCCACCAAAACCTGTCCTACCAAAACCGGAGTTACCAAAGCCCGAGTTACCAAAGCCAGATTCTACGAAGCTTGTTAATCCAGACCCCTCGAATCTTGCTACTCCAGATTCCCAGAAGCTTCCCACTACAGATTCCACAAAGCTTGTTAATCCAGATCCCTCGAATCTTGCTACTCCAGATTCCCAAAAGCTTTCCACTACAGATTCCATAAAGTTTGTTAATCCAGATCCCTCGAATCTTGCTACTCCAGACTCCCAGAAGCTTCCCACTACAGATTCCACAAAGCTTGTTAATCCAGATCCCACGAATCTTGCTGCTCCCGATTCTCAGAAGCTTCCAGCACCCGAGACTCCAAAGATTCCAGCACCCGAGGCTCCAAAGATTCCAGCACCCGAGGCTCCAAAACCCTCTACCTTTGAACCACTTACACCCACCCCCTCGCCAACGGAGGTTGAGGAAATATATATATTTCCAGACCCATCAAAACCTGACTTACCGAAACCCGACCTATCGAAACCCGACCCATCAAAGCCTGACCTCTCAAAACCTCCAGACTCTACAACATCCTCTACTTTTGAGCTACCCATATTAACGACTCCCTCCTCACCACCGGTTGATGAAAAACTCTTGTTTCCGCAACCGGTTTATCCGTCAGCAAAAAAGCCCGAGCCAATTAAACCCAAAGAGCCTGAGCCAATTAACCCCGAAGATTATTACAATTACACAATATTGTTTCTACCGCAAACTTTTAAAGCCAGTGAGACGTATGAAAAAAACGCCGAAGGGTTTTATCGGGCGGTCGCCCGCACTTTAGACCAATTAGTAATAAATAAAATTAAAGTAACGTATCACGAAGTAACTAATTGGGGTGGTGATAATATGTATTATCTGCAAACACCAAAATGGGCCGAAATTAAATATTCTCCTCAATTAGCTAAATTGCTCGCCGTCGACCCCAATAAATATTATTCTGGACAACACAAGTTTGGTCCCTTGAGTGTCTCGTTACAAGAATATACCATAGAAAAAGACAATGCTTACCTGGAATATCGAGTCAACAAGTCAATAAAGCACATTACACTCTTAAAACTCATGGGTTGAATGAGTTGGGCTATTTGAATTTTAACTAAAATTTGGTTAAAAAATAACCCAGTAGCAGTTGAATAAGCATTCCCTGGTAGTTTGGGATGGGGTTATTTCAAACCCAAAAAATTTGGTTATTGCAGTAACCCAAATTGGGTCATTTGCAATTTTAGGCAAACCTAGCATACAAATACACGATATTGCACACTAGATGGATGTTGAGGCGACTTTGTTACTCTTTCTCTATTAATTTTGAGTTGATAAACATGATTATCTTAAATATTAAAATAAATACAATTAATATTACACATTTTCTTCGATAGTTATTTACTTTATTGCGGGTTGCATCGTTTTAAAAAATAACTAATGAATATTATTGAGATACAGACTAATATTGACGTTTTAAATGAAGCATACGCCTGTTGTTTCGTCTTACTCAAATCGGAACATAAAGCTTCGAATCTGAGTACTGGATCAGAACAGCGCAATTGCGTGAACCTTTGGCGGAAGCCCCACCATTGGGAGGTTAGACGTTTCACGTAACCCTAGCCGATCGCCGCGTACATCTTGTCAACGTGGGATGGAAAAAGACCAGATGATGGTGTGTATAGTAGCCAGTAACTACAGACTTGTGTCCATGTGTAGTGAATGGTGGTGTTAGGCAGACAATGGAATAATAGCCAGTAAAAGTGGAATGCAATTTTCCAAATTTCCGGGATCTGTAAATGCGGTCCGGAAATTGAGAGCACATTTGCTCCGATTTTCCAACTGCGAATGCGGTGCCCTGGTGTGGAACAGCAGACGAAATTAGAACTTCTCCGTGACATACGTCAGGCAAAACTAATCAGCGATCTTACTATGTGGTGGAAGCTGAAATATGGAACGCGAGGTGGGAAAAAACGCTTAGCTATGTAATAAACAGCAATTTGGTTTCTAGTTTGAGAGGTTTTAAACAACACAAATAAGGGTTTCGTTCAATCCAAAATTATGTAAGAATTTAACCCAATTTGTGGCTACCTTTTATCCCAAAGTTGGGTCAATATGACAATTAAACCTTGCTAGGTTTGTTTTGTTACCCAAATATGAGTTTACAATTTAGCCAGTAATGTGGTTACTGTTTAGCCCAAATCTGAGTTATCGTTTAGGTTGACTCAACATTGTGTTAAAATAAACAACCAATTCTAGAGTCAAGGAACAACAACCCAAAAAATGGGTCGGTTAAATACTGACCCAGCAAAGAGTTGAAAAATAACCCACTTTGGGTCAGAAAAAACCCAACATTTTTAAGAGTGTACCCCCTGGGAAGAGCCTTGGATTTATTTACTGTTTTCAGTGTCAGGCGAGTTTAAAGCGAAACAAAATTTGCCTGACGATTATAAAATATATGACGAATTGCCGAAATGTTCAAAGCTGCCTCGACAAAAGACCCTTTAAGATTGCACAATGCCGAATTTAGCGTTATTAAACAAGGACCGGAACGTTATTTTAGAGTCCATTGTCCAGCAAAAATTGAAATGAAATTTTCAGGTCATTTGCAGGATATATTAAATTTTGAAGATGAATACGTGGGGGGAACATTTCTATACACTAAACCTTTAGAGCGTAATTTTACGCATTTCAAAACTACTAACAATACCTGCGTATCGTATCGCGTCCACTACTCGCTAATGTATCTTTTTACTAAAACTGAGATGATGAAAATCAAAATACCAGCGCGTGAATATACCTGTGATTATACCAAGACCGGTGCTGAAATCCCCTTCTCTTTACATTTAAAAATTATTAAAGAGTTATTGGGGGTTCAAGAATTTATGCCTCGCCGGCACTTTAAAATCTTTATTCTCAAAACGGCGGAGGAAAATAGATGCTATGTACGTCTTGAAATAGAGGAAGGTGCTCGCGTATCGGTAGCTGGACCAATGGCCCAGTTATTTAACATTCCCGAAGAGGGAAATTTTTTCAACACAGTCACTCGGGAGTAGCTCTGGTAAATCTCCGATTAAGATCAATAACCCTGACAGCGGCTAATAATTTTTGGACTAGCGAATACGATGTTGACAAATTTCCAGAAGACCCAACGAGGGCTGACCAACCGTATATACCCCGGTCTCAAGGCAGGCGAGTTGACATTTTTACATGCGAGATTCCTCCTGGGGTATATTATCATATTAGCGATGTTTTAAGTGCTATGAACGAAGCCATGTCGCCGACGCATAGAAAAAATCTAAAATTTACGCAAAATGTAGACGGAACCGTCACAGTTTCAAAATTAAACGACACGGTTTCTATCCTGTTTCCCAAAACAACACCCGGACGAGGTCTCGGGAGACTGTTAGGGTTTAGCAGTAATCAATTGGATCGATACATTAATAACGAGACGTCGGATTACCCCGCGGATATCATGAGAGGCGTCGATGCCATGTTTTTCTATACCAATATTATCCGTCAGCAAGTAGTGGGTGGGGGTCAAGCCCCCCTGTTACGCTTAATAAAAATGCCGGCTTTCTCGCTGCTAGACGAGGAGAATAAAGAAATATTTAACAATATCGACTTTTATCCAATTTCAACTAGCGATATACAAGAAATTGAAATTGAATTGAAATCCGATTACGGGGAAAATATCCCGTTTAATGTGGGTAAAGTATATATTAAACTGTTTTTTAGGCGTCGACGTCAATAGAACTTGAGCGATGGTACCCAATAGATATACTCTGTATTTCCAAAGAGGATCGTCCCTTCCGGCTTTACACGCAAACGTTTTTCAATCGGGGGGTCGTTTTAGTGTTGGCGGTATCTTCAATTCTTTAAGGCGCAAAATTACACCCTTTATTAGGCCGGCCATTAGTACTTTAGCGTCCGAAGCTGTTGGATTAACAAGCAGAGTAATTAGCGATGCCCAAAACCCCGGAATATCGCCTCGAGAATCGATTAAAAGAAATGTCAAACAATCAATAAATTCCCTACTACATAAAGGCGTGGACCGGTTTGTCAACACTCAGACGGGGACGGGCCGAAAACGAAAGAGGGCTGCGAAAACCAGCCCGAGCAAACGTCCTAAGCGACGCACTAAACGCGATTTTCTAGACTAAACATGTCGACCTACGAAAGTGTTCTCTCTGATTTTGAATGATTTGAAAAGCCAGTGGTGAATAATAATATTGTTGGGAATAAAACGACCGCTCATTATCCAATTGCCCCGCTAGCTAATGCTAAATATGTAGAATTTTTCATTCCTCCCTCTAACAATTATCATGATTTGACTAAAACTCTTTTGAGATAAAAATTTCGCGTTTTACACGAGGACGGCACGACCGTTCCAGATGCGTAAAAGAAAGTTTCGGTAACAAATTTAATAATTGCCTCGCTATTTTGTCAAGTAGAATTATTTCTTAATGGCGTCGCCGTCCAGCAACCTAATAATATGTGCTCATATATGGCCTATTTTAAAATACTTTTAAATTATGGACAAACGGCAGCCAACTCCTGGTTAACTTCTATGTTATATTATTTGGATACCATTATCGATCCGGCTACGGCTTTAGAAGACGCCAATATTAACAAAGAAGATAATGGTATTGGGCGTCGCGCTAAACGCGTGGCAAAATCAAAGACGTGCGATGTAATTGGCGAATTATTTTTGGATATGTTCAAAACGCCTAAATTCTTGCTAAATAATATCGAGGTGCGGATTAGACTTCATCGAAGCTCCATGGATTTCGCTATTATTCACAATGAAACGGGCAAAAGTATAAGATTGATTTAACGGAATGCACTTTGTTTACGCGCGAAATTGAGGTTAATTCCGAACTGCAGCCAGCTCACGCGCAGATGTTAAATTCGGGAATAAACGCTCGCTACGAAGTAAACTCTATTGTTATGAAAAATTTCTTAATAACCACCGGAACGCAAGATTTCATTAGGGACAGTTGTTTACCGGGAAATTACCCTCGCGAACTGTCGTGGCTTTCGTTACTAATAAAAAATTTGTAGGGGAAGCAACTTCTAACCCCCTGGATCTCCAACACTTCAAGCTCGATTTCATGCAATTCTCTTTAAATTCTCAAAATTATCCCGATACTCCATTTACGCCTAATTTTGACGACGATCAATACGTTAGATGTTACAATTCTCTGTTCCAGGGACTCGAGATATTAAGTCTTGACAGAGGAAACATTATTTCTTACGATTTATATAAGAAAGGCTTTTTTGTCGTTGTTTTTGATTTGAGTAGAGAACATCTCGCTTCGTTAGGTCTAAATTCCATGCCCCAGACTGGTAACTTGCGATTATCGTTAAGATTTAGCTCTCCGCTAACCGAAAACGTCACGTGCATTGTCATGGCCAAATTTCCGAATAATCAGTTAATAATATCTAAAAACAGAGAAATTATTTATAATCACCTCAACGTATAAAAGACTAAAACTTTATAAATACAATATCAGTCGCGCGTCAATATGCATCAAGTACACACCGTCACGCCAAAGCTCGACATTTGCGTCGTCGAGTCTATTGAACCTAAAATTTTAATTCAAAGATCGGATACGCGTACAAAAACTATATTAAAACCTAACGCTTGGTACGCTTTGTTTCGGTTTCAAAAATGAACTCACGTCCTTTTTTGACGGAAAAATACCTCGTTATAATATTTGGTTGCCCGTCAAAGAGCGCATCAAGCTGGAATGCTTCGTCAATTCGAAAGATGAACGTATAATCGATCTTCGACACTATGAACGAGGCAGCGGCAGTCGTTATACGGGAAACGAGTTGTTTACAATAAACAACAAATTCAACATCCATTTTTTCAACTGTGTGGTCTGCATTGTAGTCTGTACCTAGTTCTTCGCTGCGAAGGCGTGGCTAGAAAGACGATATTAGACACCATCTATGACCAGAATCTTAAACTTAACGCTTTATTACCTCTACGAGTGACGTATGTCACGGAGAGGTTCTTTAACGATCGTGTGTGTCTGTTTGTTTGTTTGTGTGTGTCTGTTGTTACACCCACGTGACCGCATTCGCAGTTTCCAAATCGGAGCAAACGTGTTCGCCATTTCCGAACTGCTTTCACAATCACGGAAATGGATCCTCTACTTGAGTTCTCACACCACCATCTTCTGGTCTTTGTCCATCCCACACGGACACCAGTCTGTACTTACTGGCTTCTAATCACCACCATCTCTTTGTCTTCGTCCATTCCACTTGGACACCAGTCTGTACATACTGGCTTTTAATCACCACCATCTTCTGGTCTTGGTCCATCCCACTTGGACACCAGTCTATACATACTGGGTTCTAAACACCACCATCTACTGGTCTTCCGTCTATTCCACATAGACACCAATCTGTCTCATTGGCTTCTAACTCCATCGTCATCGTTTGGTTTAAGACATTCGCGGCGATCAGCTAGGGTTACGAGAAACGTCTAGCCTCCCTAGGGTGGGTTGTCCACCAAAGGTTTTCGCAATTGCGGTTGTTCTTGCTTTAAAGTGTAGTTCGACACCCTTATATACTACCTATTTGAGTAAGGCGAAGCAACCGGCGTATGCTTCATTTCAAACGCCAATATTAGTCAAGTCTCTCAAGAATGTTTAATTGTTCTTTATCAAAGAGATGTAACGCTCAATAAGGCAAACAACTGACGAAGAAAATATTTAATATTAATTATATTTATTTTAATATTTAAGATAATCTTGTTTCTCAACTCAAAATTAATACGGAAAGAGTTAAAAAGCAGTCTATGTTTTTGTCTGTGTGTGTCCGTCCATTGTTACACAAGTGCGTCGCGTTAGCAGTTAGCCTTGTGTTGATGTGTTAAGAAATCGTACAGAACCTTAATATTCCCTTTTTCCATAATGTAAAGTGAATATGTGGAAGTATTTTTCGTAATTATGATGCATTTAGTACTTTTGTATCTTTAAAGCTCTGTTTCATTTTGATATTCCAAAGATTTTTTTTAATATTGTTATATGAAATGGCTGTTTATATATTGCTTAAGCTATACTACATCTGTATATAGAATAATCCTTGGTTTAGTGATTTCATGAAGCAAGCTAAGACCTAGACTCCGGCGGGTTTAACAAGTATTATCCGCAATAGGCTTAGTGAAACAAAGAGTAAATAATTGAGGCCTGAGGTGAAGTAATTTTTTGGCTTTGATTTTCGTGTCTGAAATGAAGAGACATTTACGGTTCAGAGTGAGCCGAAAGTTAAATACACTCTTAAATAATCAGGTCAAGATTTTATAATGGAAGAAAAGATCATGTTGGCAATTAGATTAGTAAAAGGGCTAATGGTAAACGGGTAGTAGCTACTTATTATTCTCTTTATGGTGCGCATTGATTATTAGTGCGTCTAGCTACAATTTAGCTTGGGTGTTATTTAACGTTAACATTCATGTTGGCAAACTAAGAATATTGTTGAGGTGAGAAGAGACGATAGTTTTTACACTGCAAACCAGTTGTGAATGTAGCTATCAGAATATAGGGTAAACAGCTGAAGCGTAGACTTCATTTCCTGTTCTTTTCCCCATTGACTGATTTCCATGTGTCTAAGATTTATCCTTATTGGATGTAAAATGTCGTCTGCTTTACTGTACATTCGCTATGTTTGGAATACTGCTTCAATATTTCGTAAATTTTTACTTCAAAAAAGTGAAATAATTCCATATCTAGGTAAATAAGTTTGTGGTAGTAGACCTCTTGACTCGGAGAGGTAATATTTTGGTTTTCCCAACTTGTTATATTTATCTTTACATTTAAAAAAACATGTACGCAGATATTGTTCGAAATAAAAAACCATTTTTTATTTGTCTTATTATTACATTTTTTTGTTAATCAATATCACGCCATTTCCCATGTCGTTTTCTTTGTTCGCCAGGTGGCAACAGTGGACCTAGGTTCTGAAGTTCATTTTTTTTCTTCCAAGGTTTTTTTGGTTTTTCCTTTTTCTGTTTGGCGGAGACGCTATCAAACAGGTTTTCTATGTCTGTTAAATTGTCCGCGTCCTCTTCTGCTCTATTCTCCTGTTCATCAACGATTTCTTCTTGAAAAGCGTCGTCCGGATTTGCATAACCGACAGCCCCTTCTGTTTCGTCCTCTATTTTCGGCGAAAAAAATTTCTTTTGCAAACGATTTGCCAAAACTTCAGCTTGCCGTTTCACCAGATCTCCATCATAGGTTGGTCCATATTGTTGGTAAAATTCTTCTTGTGTTGGTGTCCCAACAGATGTTTCGCTTTTAAAAACTTTTTGTCGAGGTTCGGTTCGTTTAGGCGTAGTGAAAGAACTGCCCGATGTGCTCGAAGAAGGTGATGACGTTGCGTAACTTGGCCATGAATATTGTTTTTTCCGTGGCGGCGTTTTAGGGGTGGCCGTTAATGGCGGCGCGCTGGCGCTAGCCATCGAAGGACTGACGATTTCAAATTTAGGTAATGGAATTTGTTTCTCGATACTTAAATATTTCTTAAAAGCGTCTAAATATTTTTATAATTTATTGTAGGCATTCAATGGAGATTTTAAAATATCCTCAATCTCTTGGTCCAAGGCTGAATGTTCTTGCACCGCTGTTGAAGTTACGGCAGTAGCCGGTACAAGTACCATTTGTTTCATAGTTTAGCAGCTATGGCTTGGACAATTGAAGGCAAGATTGCTCCAAGCAACGTCGTGAGAAAGCCACCTGATTGCTACAAGAGGAGCTTTTTTTTCCTTTTCTGCGACAAGGTACTTGATCCGAGTTGTCTAATAATTTTCTTGTACTTTGCTAGCCGTTTCTTACGGTCTTTACTGAAAAAAATGCCCCCACCCTTTAAATTCTTACAAATTGTTTGAATACTCTTTAATTGAGGAGCGCTACTATTGTTCAAAAGGGTTCGCCGTTGTTTACAGCTAGTTTGGCGCAAACTCTGTAAATAAGGGACAAATTTGGCAAACTTTGTCGACGGACGCGCTACGACGAGTCGGGAGCGTTTTCCTGATCGACGTTTAACGCGCGGTGCCATTATTCAAATGACAATTAAATTTAATCGACATACACATACATATACGATTCGTGAGGTAGAACACGCGATCTTAATCGTAAGTTTTCCGGAGTTTCTTGTTTTAAATCAATTAGCAAATAGCTATAGGGTTCTTTAGTGGCTAGTCTGTACGCGTCCGTAATTCGCTTCGGGTTATCTGGACTTATTTGTTGGGCTAGATACCTAATATAGGCGACATCTCGAGGATTTTTCATTATTATAAAATAGGAAGAGTTTTGAGAAATTATTCGCGATTGTCTACCCTTGGGAAACAGTTGTTGAGTAATAATAATGACTGTATACCCTAAATGATGCGACGTCACGCAAACTAAATCGGCAATATGGGCTTGCTTAAATAATTGACTAGCTAAGTCGTCTAGTATCAAGTAGGAGTCGCGATGAGTCTCCCAAAAGTCCGGATCGGCAGTTGGCAATCCTTGAATAAATTGAATTCCCGGAATCAATTGTTTCAATTTTTCGAAGTTTGGTTGCCAGGCCGCGTAGCAATAAATAACTTTTTTATGTGGCGGGTCAAACATAAGCTGATGATTTTGCAATAAATTACTTAAAAGCTGCTTTTGCCCGCTTGCGTTGGGCCCACGATTAGAAACTGGGCGGGTGTTTGAAATTTTAAAGAATGCGAGACTGACTCGGTCGGATTCATTTCGAATAATAAACATTTTTTAACGTTGACATGTTATTTATAATCATTAAACAACATATATTAAAAAAATAAACAAATATTGTAAACAAAAATATTATAAACAAAAACCCAAAAACCCTTAATAAACACAATTAAAAAAAATAGAAAATATTTAAACAATATAAACAAAACCCATTTACCCAGAAAATCCCCTATTAATTAATTGTTTTAAAAAGTTTTTTTTTCTAATTCCAAACAGCGTTGCCGGAAGCGTTGGGCGTTGAGCAGGTCAAAATTCACACGAGACTCGGAGGGTACGATGTAAACACGCACTACAGTAGAAAACACGAAGGATGGATGCGCACGCGCACTTTTTCGTTTCCCGACCGCTCTTCGCTGGTGGTTGGGCATGTTTGGACCAGATGGTCGCAAACATCAGTGCCCTCGTTGGTCGGGAAGTCGGGAAACCCCTGACGCAGTGGTTTGTTGTTGCACGGTTTTTTGGAAACCATCGGACACGATGGACTGTGCTTACGATGTTCCCTGGATGGATGGTCCGTGCAACGCCACTGGTACAAGGCAATGCCGCAAAAAGCGCAGCGCGTCGTCTGTGTTTCTACATCTGCAAGATAGAAACCGTCTTTGGCCAGGGCTTCGATAGGAACGCAAGATTCCCACAAGCCCTCAAAAGTATGTCTCCGCCTAGCCTCGTAATTCATGCGAAAGAGATGTTGAAGCGGGTGTTGCCTCTTTGAAACCGTAAGGTCGACTGGTTCTCAAATCGGCGTTCAACAATCTCTTATTCGAGGTTTGGCGAAATTTTTTGGTAATTTTAACGGCCTCTAATTGCAGCTTGTATTTGTCCCGTTTAAAATTAAAAGGGACATTGACTGTAACTTCCTTTTCCGGATTCATCGCCACACTTTCAAAGGTTTCAAAGTCAAGTTTTTCCAGATTTTCTCGGTTTAGAGTTAACCCTTTAATTTTTTTGACTTCTTTTCCTTTGCTAGTGCGAAACGAGTAAATTTTGGCACCGGTACTACAAAAGGAAGTTATATAATCACCGCCGAGCTCGTTCGCCCAGCAACCAATATGATTGCCAGTCGGTATGTCAAACTCTTCCGGTAGATGGCGGTAGATTATTGACTCGGTGTCACAATACAAGGCTGCGCGGTCTAATTGAAGCAGCATCTTGTTTAATTCGAGTCGCCCGTAGCAAGAAACGAAACTCCCCACAATGGCCGACCCCAGTTTGTAGTCCGAAATGTAATCGCTTTTGGATTTGTACGATAAGAGAGCGACCGACTCTGTGATTGGCCGTAAATCGACTAATTCCAGAGTGTAATCGCTCGCGTATCGTATCAATTCGTAATAATTGTTGATAAAGATGCTGCGAATCTTTCCCGTATTTAACGCCATGCAACCCCAAAGAGAATTTAAATTAATTTTAGCAATATTACGCAGGGAAGGATTTGATTGAATATCCGCCACGGTCAGAGAAAGCTTTTCATTCTTGTTTATTTCAGCAAAATAAGCTTCTTTTTGCAGAGGCGTTTGCGCGTGAGCGGGAAATCCGGAATTCTTCACTTTCAAGGCGATAAAATCAGTCATGTACTGCGCAAAGAAGTATTCCGTTTTTGGATAATGGTAAACTTCGAATATATCGAGGAGTTTATAACCATGCTCCATAGCGGCATAGACTTCTACCGTTGGCCAGACTGATTCGAAAGCCCGTTCATTGACAGTGTGATTGCAGATTTCCTCGCGTAGTTCTAAACACGTCCGACAGAGGGCGTAGGCTAATTTACCACCGCTGCGAAAGGGAATTAAAGGGATGTGGAGATCTTGAGGGGCCAGCAGACGACAACTCATAACGCCAAAATACCAGCCTGGCGATTTGTCAAAATCTCTGTTATAGATTATGGGGTGGCCGCTAGGGTACGGACAATCACGACAAACTTTCGGGTACAAAGAAATAATATCCTTGTAGAAAATTTTCTCCTCACCTTGCACGTGGCAGTTAAGAACAAAATTTTCCGTTCGTCCCCCATAGAGAGCGCTACGGGCTGATATTTGAGGTCGAAAAGTTAAACTTTTGCAGAAAGCCTTAGCTTCGGCGTTTTCTTTTAAAAGCTTAGCAAATTGACACTCAAAGATGGAGGCATATTCATACCCGACCATCTTCTCTTTAATAAAAAGCTCTCTATCTAGCGTCCGCTCGTACAGAAATCTGTTGCTGGCTTTGAGTTGGGTATTGTAGGCATTAAGTTTTTGGCATGGACAACCGTGAAAGTAGCAAATTTTAGGCGGAGTTTCACTGCAACCGTCGACTAAATGCGACCCACCCTATATTCACCCCCATAGCTTAAAGCCGTTCGCAATTTTATATCTTCCGTTTTCTCCACCCAAGCAAGATATTTTAAGCTAATCTGACTGTGATTAAATTTTGCGTTATAGCCGTTAGAAGGAACAATACCCATGCTGTAAGGTATATAGTAATTGTTAAGATAAATAGTGGTTAAAGCACCTGCCAAAGTGATATTTTTTAAGCAAAAAGGGTCTAATTTTGTTAGATCTACGTAAATTTTTCTGAAAGCTTCGACGCCTTGTCTTAGGACTCGGACATCTTGAATGCAATATTTAATAAGCTCCTCTTTGATGTTGTAAATAGATCCTTCCATTGACGCGTACCAAGTTTGAAAATCCCGATAATCATTGGATTTCATTTGAGCTACGTTAAAGTACGAAGCTTCAGGGATGACGCCAATGTAATTGAGGTTTTTCCTCGGTATGAAAATCAAATGGAAAGAATCCTTTCGCCACATCGCCGAGGCTAAGCATGCTGGTGAAGTTACGCAAAGGCTGACTAATGTAATTAAAGCTATCGAGAAATCTAATTTGCGGTCCCTCAAGATGGATCATTAGAATTTTACTGCCGTCAAAGATAACGGCAGGGGTGACGTGTCTATGAACTAAAGCGTTAAGAATTAAGAAATTATCGAAAGCTTTCGCGTAATGAGCTACGACTTGCGTGTTAGTAAAGCGCGGTTGGTACGTCTTACGCTTCTGTCCAGTCAAAACTACCTGCTCTACGCTAAAGAAATAATTTAAAAATTGCTCGACGCAATTGGCGCCGTAAAAAATTTTGGTTTCAAAGCCAGCTTTAGTTTCTACGTCGCAAACTAGAAAAACGGGGACGTGGATATTATTTCTGAGAATAGTCTCAATGTCGTAATAAAGAAACCGCGCGGCTTTCATTTTGGTTTCCAAAGGCATAACATAATGTTAGCGGATGGACTATTTTACATTGAGAGCATTCGGGATTGCAGTCTTGATCCTCACCCATAAGCCGCTCGCATTCTAAACATCGTTTTTGACTCGAGCAGGTGCCATTAAGTAAATGAGTTTCGTAGCAAGGGCCAGGGAAAAAATATCGGTGGCATTCGTCGCAACGTTTTAAAACGTCCTCGTTGGTTACATGAAAAGCTTCTCCTTGACACCGAAAGCAAACATAGGGTTTTGTATCCTCGGGGCATTTATGTTCTTTTAACAATTCGTATTTGTAAAAGGATTTTAAGCATAAATCGCAAGAAATACAACCCCCCATCATGCCGTGCCAAGTTTTCGCGGGCTGGATATGGTCGCCAATTTTTAATAGATAGATAAATTTAGGAGCTTGGGGTCCTTTGAAAAATATGGTAAAATTATTCGCAGCATCAACTATCACAAGCCGATAATGAGGAGATAAATAATTTTGCAATTTTTGAATATCCTCTAGAGTAACGAAACCCTCGGGGACTCCGGCTTTTCTGTGCAAGATTTTCGCAATATTACCCACAAGGGTGCTATTGCGTTTCAGTTTGTCAAAATTGTTCTGGTTAAAGGGCGGACCTTGCTTATTTTGTTGATAAAAATTGCGATCGGCCATCTCTTTACCCAGAACTAAACTCCGAGCAAAACAGAGGTTATCATTGTTCTCCATAAAAATAAATTGGTTATTTTGTTTAACGAAATAATCCAAATTAACCAAAGTTCTATTTTTAATGGATTTATAATAAGTCCCTATATTTGCATCCAAGTTTAGAAAAATTATGTCAAACTGAAAATCTTCGCCATTAAAGACAAAGTCCCGACTAGATTGCGTCACTCTATAGATTGTGCGCATAATTCGCTTACTGGTGAATTTGTCAATTTTTATAAATTTAATATTTACGGGGGTCGTCAATCCGGGGGAGCTTAAAACAAATCGAACTCGATTATAGCCCGGGTTCTCGGTTACTAATTTGCGTATAACTTCATCGAGAATTTTTCGAAAAATTCGAAAAAAATCTCTTTTTGGGATGTCATCCAAATTTTTAAAAGCTATACGCAAATCGATTTGTTTACAGTGCCACATGCGACTCGTTTTGTCTATTTGCCGCTCAATTGTGTAGTACCGGTTTACCTGCTAGTGTTCCTCCTCTCTTTCGCTACCCTCCGAGTCACTGCCGCTGCTGCTGTTGTTCATTTTTTAAATCTCTATCAGAAATAAAAAAAAAATTTGAAAAAGTTTTGGTTTACAGATTCATTGTTAAATAGATACGTACTTTACTGGGGGGCTGCTGTTTAGCCTCCTCGTCTTGTTTGACGGCCTCCACCAGCTTGTGAAAGGCGTTAAGAAATTTAACGCCTTCTTTGTTGTTTTTTTTGAGAACTGTTTTCAGTCTCTTGTGGTCGCACTCCCAGACCTTGTCGGGCTGGGAGTTCTTGATATCAGGGAATTTGTAAACGCTCACGTCTACGTAAAAATCCCCCTGACGTGGGGGGACTTTAGTTTCAAAGTACTTGCCCTCTTTCCGAATGCGAAAAGAGCCTTCAATACCGCTGGCCCCGACTACATTTTTCTGCAGGACTTCCTGCACAAATGTCTCGTCGTCTGACTCGATCAGTATCTCCGGGGCAGCCGGTTTTTAGAAAATGGTCTAAGGAAAGACGACCGCTACTCGGTCCTGGTCGAGCACCGGGAGACGATGGTGGCGAATCGAGGAGGGATTGAGAAAGCGATTGCGATTCTTGAAAGGGACTCATTGCTGATAGTTCGATTGTGAAAATCCAATGCCGATGCTCGAGCTTTTATACCAAAATCTCAGGGCCATTTTTTTAGAATACAGGCCCAGACATGGTTTTTTATAACACAACCTCGTTTTACTTTTATTAAGCGTGTAAAAAATATAATTATGTACCGATAAGCAATTTTTTAATTTAACCTAAAATACATTTTTTATTGTGGAATTGATACTAAAGATTATAGAGGACATTAGCATACCTACCTAAATAAAAATACCTCTATAGTTTAATATTAATATACATTTATTTAGATTTAAATCATGTTAAAAAAAACTTCCCTCCCTCCCAAAGTAATTACTTTTAACCTTCACTAATAAATTGTTTTTTCTTATATAATACGATCTTATGCGAATTATTCAAATTTAATTATTCGAAACACACCCAAACCAGCATTTGCATACGAATTATTCAAATTAAATCATTCGAAACACAACCAAACAAGCATTTGCATACGAATAATATTTGTCCCCTCGGGCTTCTATCAAAGTAACTCCTTTTTAACCTTCGTTAAAGGTTTTTTTTTATAACACGATCTCTTTGAATTATTTAAAACATGCCTAGACAACTTTTTTGCATACGAAAAAAACTTAGACCTTGGAGAGATTTCTAATTTTATGCCTAATTAACTTTTTGCTATTTATTGAATTTTAGAATCTTGAAAGTATTGGCTAGACACTATTAGATTTGACCTCGATAATTTAGTATATAAACTCAGCATATCAAAATGAAAGTTATCAGTTGTTTAACTTCTGTTTCTGAAACACCAGTCCCACCCACTTCAAGATGTCTTTTTCTAACGCCTCTCGTTTGCCCTGCCTGCCTGTCATCAAAATTCATCTGGCAGCGCTTATTCCCCGTCGTGCCACTCCCCAGTCGGCCGGACTGGACTTATACTGTCCAGTCGATACCGTGATTGAACCTCACGGTATCAAAATTGTATCGACTGGGTTAGGCGTTACGCTGCCGGCGGACAGCTACGGCCGCATTGTTGGCCGTAGCAGCTTAACGGCCCAAGGGCTGTTTGTTGCCGAGGGGACGATAGGTATGTTAATTAGTTATTTTATGATACCAAAAGTATAATATTTCTTAACAATAATAGACGCCGACTATCGGGGACCCCTAAAAGTCGTCATAGCCAATGTCGGGGGGACTCCCTACTCTGTTCGGAGGGGGGATAGAGTCGCCCAATTGATTGTTACGCCGGTGCTATTGTCAAGACCAGTGGAAACGGCGGTAAATATTTTTTAAGTTTTTTTAAATTTAGGGTTTAACATGTAACACATTTTTTATATTGTTTCTAGACTCTGACCCCCTCGTCACTTGGCAGTGGGGGGTTCGGTTCGACCGGTGTTTAGTCTTTTTTTAATGGTGGGGTTTTTTTATATCAATATTTGTTATTTTATATTTTATTGTATATATCATATGTTATTAAAAAACTTTATTCGTATATTTGTTATTCTTTTCAGACTTATAATTATAGGCTTATTTTCTAACTCCGCCCTAATTAGCCTATCCAATGAAATTATCTCTTTACCCACTCGCTGCCTAATAAGACAAGTAGGAACCAATTAGAACTGCCGCTTAACTCGCTAGTATGTTACATATAGCACGTACTAGCTATTTAAATATCATTTGCTATCATAGCCCGTCCAATATGCTATGCCTTATTTTCTTTTTTGTTTACGGGTTAATAGTCAACGTTTTGTTAACTCTTTACGAAATTGAGCGGCGAAGCAGAAAACAATTGGAAAATAAACCCCGACGTCCCTCTACTGATCGCACTTCCAAGTCAAATAACGATACGGGGTCAACGAGAAAAAATAAACTCTTTAAAACATGTTTGCTTATCCTTGCTGGTTGTTGATTACTTTGTTATATATATATTGTATTTATTTATTACTCATATCTGTACATCTTATAAAAAGTAAATATCTGATGGCTTAAAATCTGTGTTTTATTAACTTTAGGCCTACAGAGAGCTGGTTCGACCTGGTTAAAAGGTGACGTCAAGGTTCAATATAGCTTTTAGTTTTGGTTAAGTTAAGAAGATGATGTCATGGGGGGTTGAAACTAACAGGCAGGAGCTCAGGCTAGTCCAGACTTGTTTGAAAAGTTTTGTTTGAGTTTGCTGGATGAGGGGATGGCAGCCATCTTCGATCTCTGCGAATCTGTATAGTCCCTACTACTCACTCTTTCGTTCCCTGTCCACCTTACTCGGTTGCCAACGCGTTCGTACTTCGCCTTACCATCCCGCAGCAAATGGCTTAGTCGAGCGTTTTCACTGTCAGTTGAAAGCTGCTATAAAATGCCACGCTACGCCAGTCGTCCTCCTCGGTTTTCGCGCCACCCTGAAGGAAGAACTTCACGCAACGTCCTCCGATCTCGTGTATGGCACTACGATTCGCTTACCAGGTGACTTTCTAGTGTCGGGCCCCCTTTGCGAAGATCCCGCCTCTTACGTGGCGGGTCTGCAACGCGTCATGACTCAACTCCGTCCTGTCGCTACGTCAGCCCACATGAATCCCACGGTATTCGTCCCTACGGCTCTTCACACGTGTTCGCATGTATTTGGGCGCCATGACGCGGTCCGAAAACCCTTGCAGGACCCTTATGTACGGCCCTTTCCCCGTTTTTCGTCGCAACGCCAAAACAGTCGTTGTTTCGATACGGGGCCGCCCTACCACCGTCAGATTGGACCGCCTTAAACCGGCTTTTCTCCTTGCTTCTGACCCTTCAGTCGTCTCGCCTACTCCTGCTTCGCCTCCCCTTCCGGTGGCGTCGCCCTGTCCGGCGCCGGTCATCACGCGTTCCGGCCGTCGGGTCCGTTTCAATCCTCGCTATCTTTAATTGTCGTTGTCACTGGTGGGGGAGTCTTGAGGCGATCCCTCCACATGCACTATCTATGGGGTTCTAGCCCCCCGTGAAGAAAACGGGCTTTTTCGCGGTAAACCATATTCCAAAAAACCGGCCCCTGCATTGCAACACAAAACGAAATCTTCAGTAAGAAAGAAATCACCGCAAGCACTAGAAGGAACGATATTTTTGTAGTTGAATTTTTGTGTTATGTAGAATGTATAAGTGTTATTAAATCGTCCTGTGGAAATTAAATCGTTCTTTTTAAAACACAATTAGCCACAACCTGAAAAAACTAGAGCTTAACCCGCTACTAGTACGACTAGGGAGAATTGATGTTAACTGGAGTTGAAATATCATCATGTGCGACCTGTGGCACAGAAACTCTCCCAGTTTACCTTGTGATGCATCATCTAAACTCTGAGGATGCTGGGAGGACTTCGGTGCCAGGCGTAGCCAACTCGATCACGCACTCTTAACGACACGCTGCTATAGTGCGAGCAGCTTTCGTCCATGAGCATGGATCGAGTGGGCTATGATCCAAGAGAGAACATACTTTTTCGCTGTTATCTGCTATTTCCACGGACCACTCGTTCACGCCTTATTAATCTTTCAATGGAGTGCAGACTCCTCACTTGAACTTTTCATAATATATTAAGTTTTGAACGAACAAAATCCCAGACTACTATTTTCACTACCATCTCCCTCTGCTATCTTGAAGCAAACTTTCTTCTCATTTTGCTGCTCATTACCGGTGTCATTCCCTTGACTTTCAGTTCGTTATTCGTGGTCTGTGGTTATAACTACTATCATTAGTTTATTTATTTCAGACCAAAATATAAAAAATGGATTATTTTTCCTTTTGTGCTACTTAGAATTTTCAAATGTATATAACGTTGTGACGTGCCATATCAAATAGTCTCTAACCATTGTTAGAAACTAGAGAGAGAAATTGGCGAGTAACACTAATCGTGCGCTGAACTATGAGAAAGAACAATACGACGGTTGACTAAAGTACACTTGATATTAAATCATTTTGCAAAACCAAGAGTAAAAATCTATCTGACCCTAATGAATTAGCCGCCATAGGTTTTAGAATTATTAAAATGTTCCAATGCGAACGTCTTTTGGAACCTTTAAAATGCAACGGCATACACGTACTCTCTCAAAAGTAATTAATGTAATGATAAAATGTTTTCGGGGAATGGAATTTTGGTCTAAAAGCCCAGATAAGTAAATTTTTTATATTTGATTACCAGTAAAATAAGTTATTTCAACGGAAAACGTTAATGGAACGTTGTTTTTTATTAAGCATGCCTATAAGTTTCAATTAAAAAGAAAAATTAATATCTGATCATTCAGTCAAGTGATAACCTCAGCCTTATCGATACTTTTCAGGTCTTGATTCTAATCAAGACATTTTTGATTAATTACACTTGCTTTAAGGTCCTTCAACACTAAGACCTTTTTTCGCGAGGCGAGGTACGTAACGCTAGCACGCAGTGCAAATTCGCAGCAATCCGAGAGTTTCATTGGTTGAACGTTTATATAGAGGTTGAATTCAGACCATCCGGGGTCGGCAGAAAGGTTAACCGTGTATTGAAGAAGGAATTCCGAAGAAATTAACAGAACAAGGAGTGGCGGGAATTATTTGGCAATTAATGAAGAAAAGCTAATTTCGGAAGTCAAATCTACAAAAATATCCGAAGCCAAGGTCAGCTTGGATAAGAATATCCCATTGATTAAATTTTTCTGATAGGTTTGTCAAAGGCTTAGCGTTTGTTTAAATAGTGTATTCTGTTTAATGATTCATTTACGACTCGAATCCAATTTGCCTTCGCCAAACAGGAGCTCTCTGATTGGATGCGACACGGCAAAGATTTTCGCGAGGTTTGCAAGAGCTTGCGAGATTAGCTTCGACGCGAATATTAACAATGTGGACGATCTGAGCGAAGCGATGTTTCGTGCGCGCGAGCGTTACGTACCTTGCGACGCGAAAAAAAGTCATAGTGTGGACTGGCATTTACTGTTTAATTTAAAACCGCAACTATTTACGTCTTCGCGTGGTATTTGGTGAGCCCTTTAGAGATGCATCAATTGGTGAATAAAGTTCTCGAGAAATCAGTCGCACCCAGCGAAATTGGAAACCTAAGATTTTGTCAGGTGAAAACTCCTGGTGAAGTCAAATATGAAAAAACTCTTTGTAGGTCAGTATTAATCTTCATGGACTCCTAATCTGGGAGTCCACGTATACGACACTTGGCTTAAGAAAGGCACAGTTCTGCAGTGTCAAAATAGTAGGTTTCGGGTGCGGACTCCTTAAAGTGCGACTTTTATTAATTTGGAAGTCCCGTTCAAGAATCTTTAGGAACTTATTCACTAGATTGGATTTTATTTCTACGCGATGACTAACCCAAATATTTATGGACCTAGAAAGTAAATGGAGATTTAATTTTATATTTTCTATTTGTAGATATACCTTATCATCATTCAATATTCATAATTGAAATGGACTGCTTGAAAAATTTGTGAGGATTTAATTTCGTTTCAATTATTTTTCAATTAATCCAAAAAAGTTTTCAGAGGATTATTTGTATAGGTATATTTGCGACAAGTAGAATAGTTGCACTAAGATACTGTTTGGAATAAATAATTAAGACATTTATTAAAGTACAATATGGTTAAAAGCTAGAATCAGAATGATAATTTAATAATAATATTTGTTATTCATTTAAGAGAGAGTCGAAAAATTTGAAAATTTAAAAAGCAATTTATAACTCTTCCGTCAAAGGGCTTAGTTGTACGCTAAAAGTATACCAAAGGCTAGAATTTTTAATCTAAAGAGCGTATAAATCAATGAATATATCAATTGGAACCGTGTTTCTATCTACAATATCAAAGAAGATGCAAGCAATTAAGTTTCAGTAATGCTGCGCATAACAGACCCTAGGCGTTAGTCTTTCTCACAAAGCACTCACTAAGGTGTACCCCCATTGAAAGAATATGTCAGGTGGTACTCGATTAAGCCGTTAAAGTTTTAGATTAAGATTGCACATAATTATCAAACCTCAGGTATTCGTGTATTTACAATCCTGTGATCTGTTTGTTTTAGCAGAAGCGTTGGGGTGTCATCCAGTTTGCTCAACAGAAAGAAGAGGCAGGTCTTAGCGACAGAGGTTAAAAGGAATTACGTATTTTTGGCCGTCCCCGCCAGTAACGTTATCAATACGTAGTTTAAGATACTTTAAAATTTTCGTAACGTGTTTTAGGGAGGAGCTCTATACTGGGCTGTGAGTCGGAATGAAGTAACTTCTTTCCCTGTTGGTACTATGACTAGTATACTAAAACTCGCCTCGGAATATCTTCCGTATTTTTCTACGCAGTTCCTCGGTAAATATCTTTCAACATACTATTGACACGATCAAATGGCACCATGAAAAGACTAAGGAAATTCCCATCATGTTATTATACAAAATTTAAAATAGAAAGTTTAATTGAAAGCATTGTGACATTTTTATACGAAACAAAGATCTCTTATTTTTACGTTACATTACGCTTCGTAAATTTAGCAAAATATACCGTATCGCCGATTCCAAAATGTTTTCTGTAAAATGCCCTGATAAAAAATTCTGAAATTGCTCCACTGACAACGGATTCATTGTCTATTACAAGAAAAAATGTATAAGAACTACAAAATTTTATCATTTCGTACATGGAAACTCACTGCAATTTTTAGAACGTATTTCTCTGGCGAAGTCATATTAACTTATGGAGTTAATTTTGCATAAACGTTTCGAAGTTGCACGGTATTTGGTAGTTCATCCGACTCAATGCTGTTCGAGGAAATCTTACCCATGAAAAAATGGGGCAAAGGTTTCATTTTAATTTAAAAATAAGGGCCGCTATGTTATTTCGGAATCAAGATGCAAAAAAGCCAAAAACAAAAGTAGTATCTGAGGTGCGAGTATATATTATTTATTTAGAAAACGTACGCTAAGTTTTATTTAAACTAAGAATGCGGAACCTCTAAATTGTTTAATCGAAAGTAAGACGCGGAAAGCCACACGAAAGCTACAAATATTAGCTGCAATGCGGTTCGTGGAAATTTTACCCATGGCAAAAATGTAACCGAGGTTTAAGCTCAAATTAAAATTATAGTCGAAATTAAAACAGTACTATCAAGAATATATTTTACTACATCTTTAATTATAATAAGCGAGTTATATAGAAACAAATGTTGATTATTGTCGAAAAGGGTGTTAATATTGTGCCAATTAGCTTTAGAGTATCCATACACCACTTAATTGTACGTTAAACTGCAAACAAAGTAGATAATATATTTTGAGATAAAATATTTATATTGTCAAGATGTTTCATCTGGTAACCATTTTCCGTGGTAGTCGCGGATTAGAAATTTTTAATATACTTTTTATAGGCCAGGACAGATAGGCCAAAAAAGAGCTTGACCTAGAACATTTGAACATAAGGATTAAAATTGGTACATGTGTTGTTTTTGACCCAACAAAAAATATACTAAAAGTCCCCTGCTGTAGAGTGCGAGCTTTCGCCGCCATCTTGGAAAATGGCCGCCGGGAGTGCCAGCTACAATGTATTCCACGTTCTTCTTCAAAAATTATGAAAATTAGTACACATAATGAATGGAACCACATGAACATCATGGCAAAAGTTTACAGCTATTTGTTCAATAGTTTGGTCGCCATATTGGAAAATGGCCGCCGTGAATGCTAGGTACAGTATATTTCATCATGTTGTTGGAAAATTATGAAAATTGATAGGTATTATAATCAGATCTGTGTAAACCTCATAGTAAAAAATTGAAGCCATTAGTCAGATAGTTTGGTCGCCATGTTGGAAAATGGCCGCCATCAATACCATTTAGATACAGTATATGGTTCTAAAATTATGAAAATTGGTAGTTATTATGTTGAAAACCGTCTTAATATCATACTTCATTATTGAAGACGTGCTACTGATAGTTTGGGCGCCATCTTCGAAAATGGCTGCTCGAAGTGCCAAATATATTACCGATATATAAATTTTTTCGATATTTTTTTATTGAGTAGATGATTTTCATGAACATATAAAACGCCATAAAAATAACTATTTTCGAGTCTAAATTATCGACCCATCTTCAAAAATGGTCACTGAAATATTACTATCCTAAAATCTGGAAAAAAGAAAAGGAAAGCCATAATACTCGGATTTTGGTTAGGAAAAACCGTTTTATATGGGGTATATACATTCTAGTGTGGTTAAGGATTAGATTTAACACACATTTTTAACATTACGTTCATATTTCTCGTCATCCTGAAGATTTTTTATTACGGCTAATACCTTGACAATGACCACACATTGCCCAGCAAGCTAATCCAGATCGTCTACATTCACAGTTCTTTATACAAGATGTTCTGCAGACTGCAGGTACAAATAATGAGTGTTATAAGCTCATCTGACGCCGGAAGGAGAATGGTGTGAATGGGTCTTCGACTTTCGCGATTGCGAACCAATCCCCACTGTTCGGGATTAAATCGTTTCCTAGCTATTTTTGGACTTGAAGATACGCTGGGAAAAAATGTAGTTTTGCGGCATCGGTTGTTGGATGAAGCTTAGCGAGATGAAATGAGGACTTGACAGTATGTGTGGCAACGGTTCCATTATACGTGTAATATCTACATAGCTGAATCATGAGGTGTCAATTATCAACCTAAAAAAAGCGAAAAGAAATCTCTCTTCGGCAGCAGCTATGGCTTCCTTAGATGCAATATGGTCATTAAAAAAGCGCAACAAATTTGTAAGATGTTGATTATCTGTCATTACTTTAAACCACTACTTTTCATAACCACACCCAGTTACAGCACGTTAATCCTTCCCTGTCACCGTCCACCTCCTGACTGGGCTCGCCGCTGACGGTGTCTAGCTTCTGTCACCTGCTCAAGTGGCGTTTGTCGGTCCCACTGGCCGATCCCGTGTGCCATGAAGCGGTTCTGCAGGTTCAATTTGGAATATGATGGGGAGGGGCGCTGATAAAGCCCCCACCTAGTTGTAGCGCCTAATCAAGGGTTCTGACATGCAATTATTATGAAAAATCATCAGGATGACGATGAGTATGTATGAAATGTTAGAGATTTGTATAAATTCTAATCTTAAACAAAACTAAAATGTATAAACCCCATATGAAATCATATTCTCTAATAAACATATTGAGTATAACAGCTTAGAATAAATTTTCTTTCCTTCAGAATACATTTTTTGTTGTTCATTACGTTAATGCAAATCATCTATTCAAAATAGGAATTTCAAAAAGATTTATATATTTGAAATATATTTAACATTTCCAGCAGTCATTTTCGAAGATGGCGCCCAAACTATAAGTAGCACGTCTTCAATATTCAAGTATGATGTTAAGACGGTCTTCAACATAATTGTTACCAATTTTCATAATTTTCGAACCATATACTGTATCTATATGGCATTGGTGGCGGCCATTTTCCAACATGGCGGCCAAACTATCAGATTAATGACTTTAATATTTTACTATGAGGTTCACACAGTTCTGATTATAATACCTATCAATTTTCATAATTTTCCAACAACATGGTGAAATATACTGTACCTAGCATTCACGGCGGCCATTTTCCAATATGGCGACCAAGCTATTGAAGACAGAGCTGTAAACTTTTGCCATGAAGTTCATGTGGTTCCAATCATTATGTGTACCAATTTTCATAATTTTTGAAGAAGAACGTGGAATAAATTGTAACTGGCATTCCCGGCGGCCATTTTCCAAGATGGCGGCGAAAGCTCGCGCTCTACAGCAGGGGACTTTTAGTATATTTTTTGTTGGGTCGTAAACAACACATGTACCAATTTTCATATCTATGTTCAAATGTTCTAGGTCAAACCCTAAAAGTCCTGGGCTAATAGTGCTAGCGATCTCAGTCCGTACAATTTCGCTTTTGCAAAATACTATCTCTCCTAAGCTACATTTCGGTACATTAAGTTTATGGCGATTTTGGAAACTAACAAATCAAATCGAACGATATACCACTTTCCGTTTTTAATTGAACGTTTGGTAAATAATGTAAAAGAAGTGCAGATAGATTAGATTGCAAGAATGTCAGCCGGCGGCACTAAAACTTTCACACAATTCGCAAGCCCCCGACTCGCATCCATCCCCCCAAACTCGAGGGATTGCAACATCTAACAATCGTTTAATCCACCTAAGAACAAATTTTCTATTCAAAGGCATTCGTTTTTGGATTTTTTGTATCAGTTTGTATTTAGTGCAAATGTAAGTCTTTAATTCTTTATATCGAAAATGAGAGAAGAATTCCACTTGTGATCGATTTTTATCAACTTTCTACTTTTTAAAGACGTAATAGCATATTAGTATTATTATTATTTATGGGAAATTAGTAAAGGGAATTTTGAACTACTATTGATACTCGTTATATTCAATAATATTGATTTATAATTATAGGAGGATAGTTGCAATCGTGCACATATGTATAATTTGCGCGTAGACAAAGAAGACCATTCAAAATAGATTACTTTCGAGCAGCTATTTAAATGTTTTAAGTTTGTTATAGTAAGTAAATTCTCATTATAGGGAGTGCTTCTAAATAATTTATACTCTACTTCCATATTTATATTTGTTTTTTATATCGTTGTATATTAGTTAAGGATTTTAGTTTAGCATTTAGGTTATTGCATAATTTTTTAATAGCATATGGTGCCTGGTTTTGACCGATGGTCATTTGTAAATTTAAATTATTTGACGTTATAAATATTGGATTTCGATTATGTTTTAGTGATTGGTTATAGAGATATTTAAATTTACATATGTGTTTTGTAAGCGTTCAATTGTGAAGTAGTTCAAACCGTGCATTCTTTAAAAAGTTATTTAGTCGGGTTGTCCAGAGGTACGTGGCGTGATTAACTTAATATTTTGTTAATCAGAACTACAAGGGGACAAAAAGTAATAATGATTATAACTATAGTTAATATTTGACTGACCTAGTAAATCAAACTGAAATTTAACTCGACGTTAAAACTGTATTTGATGTGTAATTTTGTGTTTAAGATTAAGATTGCACATAATTATCAAACTTTAGGTATTCGTCTATTAACAATCCGCTTTGGTCCCATTGAACCGAATTCCCATTCGACAGAAGGGTTTTTATTGGGGGGTCCCATTCGACCGAACGTAGCCAAAGGTGCGATTTTATTATAGTCCCATTGGACCGAAATTCTATTGAACTGGAAGAAGACATACTGTGTGGTTTTGCATTAAATATATTTTTAATTTCACAACTTATTATTTTTAAAATAAATGTGATTTGAAAATGTATTACTGCACTTATTTTAACTACGTTTTAATTACGGCGAACCTTACCTACCCTAGCCTAACCTAACCTAACCTAACCAAACCTAACCTAACCCAACCTAACCTAACCCAACCCAACCTTGTTTGGAGGTAAAAAGATTATTTATATGAGTATTAAAAGCCAGCCTCTCACCACGAACAATTTATTAGCAATAATAGCAATATTTTGGAAAAGATGTCAGATAATTAATTGGAGAATATTTTGGAAAAGGTGGCAGCTAATTAATAGGAGAATCTTTTGGAAAAGGTGGCAGCTAATTAATAGGAGAATATTTTGGAAAAGGTGGCAGCTAATTAATAGGAGAATATTTTGGAAAAGGTGGCAGCTAATTAATAGGAGAATGTTTTGGAAAAGGTGGTAGCTAATAAGTAGGAGAATGTTTTGGAAAAGGTTGCAGCTAATTAATAGGAGAATATTTTGAAAAAATTGGCAGCTAATTAATAGGAAAATCTTTTGGAAAAGGTGGCATCTAATTAATAGGAGAATGCTTTGGAAAAGGCGGAAGCTATTTAAAGGGACAATATTTTGGAAAAGGTGGTAGCTATTTAAAGGGAGAATATTTTGGAAAAGGTGGTAGCTAATTAAAAGGAGCATATTTTGGAAAAGGTGTCAACGAATTATTGGAACAAAACCAAACCAAACCTAAGCTAACCTAAGCTAACCTAACGTAACCTATGCTAACCTAACCTAACCTATGCTAACCTAACCTAACCTAACCTATCCTAACCTAACCGAACCTAACCGAACCTAACCTAACCCACCCGAAACCAAAATATTAAAATTTTAATTTAAAATTTAAAGACATTGATGGAACTACCATTAAGACTGTTTTAATTAGTATCACGAAACATTCACTTTTAATATTATTAACATACCTTTCGGAGATTTGAACCAACAACCTATCGCTTCGCAGTCCAACTTCGTATCCACTACACCACCGAATCGCTGACGGCTACAGTGTTTCAAGTTATATTCATGTATTTTTTAGGGGCATATTCGGACGATTGGGATTTCGGTCCATCGGGAATATAGCCATTGGGCTGGAAATCTAAAATCATTGCGGGATATTCGGTCGAATGGGATTTCGGTCCATTGGGAATTCGGTTGAAAGGAACGATACCAACAATCCTGGGTATATGATGCCGTGAACTATCTGATTTAGTAAAAAAAAAGTTGGAGTGTCATCGAGTTTGCTCAACAAAGTTGTGCTAGTTTAACATAAGTTAAGTGAGAATGTTTCATTTAGGATTAAATTAGCATTGTTTAAACCTAAGTTTGTTTTACTTTTTGTACAATCCCAAGTGTTGTCCACGAAGATCATTATGATGTTACACAGAAAAAGAAAAATCTGTATTTATTGGGAAAAGGTAGGATTTTATTCCATTTCCAAACGAATGTCGCGTTGTTTCGATTTCGGTTGCTTTTGTAGGATTTTATCGATAATCATTTCCAGGCATAAGGTTAAGCAAGCGATTCCAATCCCCCAAGACCATAAGTTAAAAATAATGGTTAATTCCTGAATTGTCGTCACGGTGATTTCCTTGACGGTGGTTCCTTCATCCGACGCTACAAAACGATCTATCTTTAAATTTATGAAAAGGAAACATCGATGATCCTGAGCGGTTTCCACAAACCGAGTTGTCCTTAATTATAAACAAATATTTTAAGAACGTGTAGTTATTATGAAAATTCATTTGAACTGCGTTCAGTAAAATTCAACGGACGCGAAACTGTTACCAGGAAGAAACGCTTTTGTTGAGACTAAACATTAATTTTTGGCCGAAGTCTTTTTTCTACAATGATGTTTTTAGTTTGCGACGTGGGTTTTTCAACTCAATAAAATTTCTGACGAACGTGAAAACGAGTTAAAAGAACAAAATAATGACCATTTAAGAAAAGGTTATAACATGAGACTTCTAGCTCGTATTCAATTCGAATTACAAAAAGTCAACCCTCTTTGTATAAGGCTCCGTCGCTCAACAAAGCACTTCTGCTCAAATTGCATTTGGTGGTTTCGTTGCCCGTGTAGTGAACAATACCTTGATACAAACCACCGAAATGAAAAAAAAAGATGCTACTAAATTCGCTGAACGAGGCTTCCGCTTAAGATTACTAAACGCAACTTTGTTAATGAACTCACAAGTAATCAACATTTTCCAGAATACTTCTCGGTAGCCTTCCATTAAAGATTAACACCGAAAATTGCGAATGGTAATTCTTTTTTCCAATGTACACCTTAATACCGCTGTTTTCCAAGTACTTGTGGAACTGATCATTAAAAAATATTTCCGCTAGTAATCCATCGACACCATCCAATATGGCGTATTTATGGGTACCATTGGGAAAAGAGGAGAAAGCAGTGCTGTCAAATTGGTTGTAGAACTTAGCCTCAGTCGCTAATCGAGTCATTTCTGGAATTAAACCATAGCGTTCAGTAACTGCCCCTCTCATCGGCGAACTCCTTCTTATTGCTACTTTGGTACCGGTACCAGGAGATTTCATCAGATCGTCTAGCGTATTAATTCGAATCGATCTGGAGATCATCATTTCGCTCTTCAAATTCCCCGTGTATGCTTTGATTAAAACTGATGTGCCCAGTAACCATCCCGACAACAAAAACATTGTCGAAGCTCTTCGCGGAAATATATCCGGAGCTGAAAAAAAGTGAGAATTGAGTTCTTGCTTCTTAACAATTTCTTCAGCGAGACGTGTGTAAACGTACTACTTTCAACTGATCAGAATAAGGGGTTATTATTTACGAAAGTAGGTTTCATGAAGAAGGAACTTTAACTATTTGTATATTTTCCGACTTGCATTAAGTTACGTTTTCAGTGGGGCAGATAAGGGAATGTGCCAAAATTAATAATTTAAAATGTACAGACAAAATTTATTAAGCCGGTCACTTTGCAATCAAAACGGGACAAATTGAAGGAGAAATACTTCAATATTTTGAAGAAAGGTTTTTCAAGATGCCAAATGAAAATGCTGCTTGGAAATAAACGAGTGAATTGGGACAATAGCAAATGCATTTGCCCTTCGTTACTTTGCAATGTAAATTTTGGTGGCCTCTTTCCATATACAGTGGGAATTTATTTAAAAGAAGTAGGAAGAAACAACAGCGTCAATGGCTCCGTCACCGGACGCGTCCCATATTCATAGACGACGGAACACAAGTTTTTACCGTTCCTAAAACCAAAGAGAATATACCAAGAGGAGCGGAAGCTCTAGAATTTATTGGTAGCCCTGAGTTTTAGGGTTCTAGTTCCGGTGAGTCACGTAATCGCGAAATTCGCGTCGTCTATTCCGTAGTCTGCTAAAGTAGGGTTAGCTTCCTTAGATCAGACAACGATGTCGTTAACACTATGGGATGGTTTAAAAAATGTTGAAATAAATTGCCTAAATAACAAAGCTATCTTCTTGAAAGAGAGTGTGATGATACTTACATAGAAGACAGATTGAATTGTTCTTTGAGGAAGTTAATAAATCAAATGTCTTTAACCACGGTATTTTAGAACACATTGATGAACAAATATCCTCCTTTAAATTACTTGAAAGCACCTCAGAATCAAGCTACATAAACACTAAGACTCGGCACTAAAATTTTGTCGATATGCAGACGACATATTCTAACCAATGAGAGGTGTAGCGAATAAGCCAATCACGAGAAACCGGATGTAGTTCCCTAAAACTCTAAGCCACCAATTTTAAAAGCCTTGGCAAAGGCTAAAGCTTCCGCTCCACTTGGTATATTCTCTTTGCTAAAACCCAGTCATAGATTTAAGAATTTCAAAAAGTACTTAAAGAATTTCCTTACTCGTAGAGCACTTCATTGGGTTACGAGTAAGATTAACTGTTATACGGTGTTATTCATTCCTGCTTATTTAATATATGTAAATTCTTAGATATAAGGAACAATTCCGAGTAAAAATACTATATGACATATAACTATTTCTTTGCACCATATCAGTCTTTATACTTAACGGTTCTGTAATATGTTCGATGTGAAAAACCAGACGTATTCCAAACACAAAAACTCTTTTCGCCAAGTGTTGCGAATGAATTTCTTGAAGATGACAGATAATATTGACAGGAATACGAGACACGCTAATGTCGTTATCCAAATAGTTCCAACAATGCCACCCAAGGATAACCTTTGGCCCTCGATGTTCAACTCGCTCGCTGGGGTTACGAAAGACATTATTCTGTTTTCTACCCGTCGAAATGAGGGTGAAAAATGATATTCGCTTGGAAAAATTGGAGATACGCTTCGAGCATAGAAGTCCGTAAGCTGAAAAATGCGAAATCTGTTTCAATGATGAAATTCTAGTCAACGGCAAATGGAAATGACCCAAAGTGTGGCGCGGCATGGGTGGATTGAAACCTGTGCCCATTTGCTTAACTTTGCTTCCATACTCGCGCTTGTAATCATACTCGAGATAGCCCACTGCGAGGAAGCAGTTAGTGTCTTTTTTCGATTGTTCTGAAGCATTTGAATCACCTGTAATCTGTTACTTCTTTTAACTGACCAGAGTAAGGGGCTAATTTTTAAAAGGAAGTTTCATGAATATGGTCTACACCTTTCTGGACTCGCATGATCGCATCAAGTTAATTTATCAGTGGTGCAGCCAAAGGAGTGTTAGTACCTTAGTGCCATACTGAATACATTAGATGTACAGCAGCCGCGGACCAAATTTATTAAGACTGTCACTTTGCAATATAGTTTTTGGTAACCACCACATATAGGCTTGCCTCTGTGGTTGCCAGCGAATTATTTTTGCGAAACAAATATTATTATTATTATTATTATTATTATTATTATTATTATTATTATTATTATTATTATTATCAATCTGGCCATTAGACTGCATCGTTACTGACTTTCATGGTGAACCACGGGACGCTCATAAACACGCATCGGAGTTCTGTACTACCACCGAAGACGATGATCTGACTACTGTACCAACTAACACCTAATGAAACAAATCTCTATAGCCTATCAAAATGTTCGTGGTCTCCGTACCAAATCAAAAGAATTTTTAAATAATATTATAGCTCAGGATTTAGACGTCATCTGCTTAACAGAGACGTGGTTAAATAACACTACTTTCACGGGTGACTATTTTCCTTCTACTTACCAGGTTTTTCGGGCCGATCGCCCTGATCCATTATTTAAAAATGTCCGGGGAGGAGGGACTTTGATCGCCATTAAGAAATCGTTGTCGCATTGCAGACGTCAAGACTTTGAAGGAACTCCAGAATGTGTGTTTCTGGAAATTAATCTTGACAATTCGCGCTCAATTATGTTGGGAAATTGTTACTTTCGCCCATCTAATGATGATTTACAATATAAAAACTATAAGGATTGCTTACTTACGGCTACCCTGAATACTGATTGCGACATTCTGCTACTCGGCGATTTCAATCTTCCAGGGATTAACTGGGAGATCTTTGGCGATCACGGTTGCACCTCCCCTGTTAAACATAAAGCAGCCCACGTCTTTGAAATATGCTATAGCTTAAATTTACACCAAATCAATAAGTGTCCAGAAAACAAAAATTTACTAGATTTATGCCTTACAAATATAAACGGTATAGAAACTATTGATCTTGAAGATCCTTTCGTCAGGATTGACCCTTATCACCCGCCCTTTTGCCTGAAACATACCGATACCTTTCGCACTACTTTACCATCTATCAGCCCCGTCTTTAATTATAGGAAAGGCGATTATTTTAGACTTTATAATTCGCTGTACAATACGGATTGGACACCAATTCTGGGATCTGATGATGTTGAATCTTGCGTTAAGTATATAACGGACCGTATACGCTCTGCCATGTCCACGTGTATACCTAAACGCGGTCGACCTGGTGGAGGAAGATTTCCCCACTGGTACTCAGTAGAACTACAACGGGCAATAAAAAATAAAAAATACCTTTATGGGAAAAAGCTTCGCACTGGGTTATTGCAGGATGCTATCGCATTTCGTAAGAGCAGGGCCATTGTCAAGCGTTTGGTAGCTCGTGACAGAAAATCTTTAACAGAACAGGTTTGCGAAAACGCATTAGCCCACCCTAAACAATTCTGGCGTTTTGTCAATGGAAACCTTAAGGACTTTAGCTCTACTATTACGCTCAATATAGACAAACGGCTCGTTTCTGAACCGTATAAACTGGCTGAATGCTTTAAAGACCTATTTTCAGGGGTTTCCGTAGACAACACTGACCGGAACGAGACCTATTCCCTTGACTCGCATGACATTGCTGCTCATAGTTACTTAAACCAGATTATAACCCAGTCTGACATCTTTTGGGCCATAAAACGCCTGCCAAACAAGTTTTCGACGGGGGTTGATGGTATTCCCGCGTTCATTATCAAGGGATGTGCGGATGTCCTTTTACCCCTACTGGAACATATCTTTAATCTGTCAATACAGCAGCATTGCTTCCCTAGCCTTTGGAAAACAGCTGTAGTGGTGCCCATTTTCAAGAATGGATCATCCACAGATCCCAAGAATTACCGCCCAATTTCACTTTTAAGCGTCTTGGCTAAGATTTTTGACATGATTATGCATAAATTTATGCGGGATTGGTTCGAGTTCTTTCCCAACGAATGCCAGCATGGCTTTTCAACGGGAAAGAGCGTTGACACCAATCACGCTTCCTTTATGGATATGGTGGCTCCTGCGGTCATAAATAGAGGGCAGGTCGATGCAGTTTATCTGGATTTGGCGAAAGCCTTTGATAGGGTTTCCCATCGGTTCTTAAGGGACAAGCTAAAAGCTCTGGGTATGGGTGGCAATCTTTTATCCTGGGTAGTAGACTACTTGAGCACTCGGGTCAATGTCATAAAATGCAACGGTGAACTAACAAATGTGATATATCCTGTCCAATGTGGCGTTCCTCAAGGGTCATCATTGGGCCCACTTTTATTCAATGTTTACATTTTTGATTTGCAATTTGCCGTACATCATTCCAAGCTTTTCCAATTCGCCGATGATAATAAAATATGCAAGAGTATAAATTGTAAATCTGATAGTGCACTATTGCAACAGGACCTTGATTCGTTAGCCCTTTGGTGCTCTAAGAATAACTTGCCAATAAATCCAGTCAAATCAGTCCATGTGACCTACACGAGACGCATTTGCCGAAAAGTGATCACGAATTACGTCATCGATTCTAACAAAATACCTCGAAAAGATCTTATTAAAGATCTGGGCGTACAGTTTGACCACAGACTTTATTTTTATGAACATATTCACTTGTGTGTAAACCGTTGCCGGCGAACACTCGCGGTTTCATACAAGTTAACCAAGAAATTGAATTCTCTTTCGCATTTTCGGCTTCTATTTCTAAGTCTGGTCAGATCGCGACTAACATTTGGCTGGATTGCTTGGGGGGGTTGTAGCGCCTACCTTCTCGCTAAAATAGAGGGTGTTCAAAAAAAATTTGTAGAGTATTGTTTTCGAAATTATCTTAAAAATTTAGAATATAACTATGAAGGTATCCTTAATCACCTTGGACTCCCTACTATAAAAAGTGTCTGTTTACTCGCTGATTTCAAATTAATTTTCAAATTGTTACATAATTTAATGCCAATACCCTCTCTGCTAGAAAAATTAAATTTTAATGTTCCTCGACTTTTAAGAATCAACCCTGATACATTCTATGTTAAAGGCTCAAGCCTAATCCCTATTAACAGGATGCAAAGGTCCTGCAATCTTTTGAAAGAAAAGTTAGACATATTCTCTGTAAATTTTGCACAAATACATAATTATAAATGCAACTGTTAATTTTCGAGTTCATCGTCTTGTATATATGTAATATTTCTGTTATTATGCTATGATGTTATCACTAAGTGTATATTCTCGTGAATCTTTGTATGATTCTTTTTATACACATTAAACACCTTTTCAATTCAATTAAACTATTTACAATATCCATTACAAATATGTATAATCACGGAAATTAACAATGTCTCCTATTTACAAATCCCTTGTAACAAATGTTCAATTTTATGTCTATACTCCAGTGAACTCTTTGTAGTTTTTTGTATGGACAATAAACCTCCATTTCATTTCATTATTATTATTATTATTATTATTATTATATAAACGTATGACACTCCCAAAACTACTAGAATCAATTAATATCTTAATTTCCAAACAATTATGAAAGGTGTATACATTCTATACACCCCGTAAAAGTATTAATCCACTTTTCCGAATGCAAAATATATGCAATAATTTCACTAATAAATTTGACATTTTTTTCGACAAATTAATTGATGCAAAAAGACTTTTACTGTATGGCTGTAAAGAGTAGTTTTTGAAAAGTGTTATCATAATCATTAACTTAACTGCGGATACAGATGGTTACTAAATGTTTTAAACATATGAGATGACATTAATCAATACATAACAAAACAAAAAAAATTAATTCAATGATTTACTCTATTCTTCTTAAATTTGTTCGAGTTACTAATTCACTTGTAAAATTACATGTTTTATGTTTTTTTGTCAAATGTGCATGATCTCGTGAGTTGTACACAACCTTTTCATGTACAACAAACCCATATTTAATTTCATTATTAGTATTATTATGGTTGCAGTTCTTACCTACGGAAATTCATAGAGGCTGTTCAGCGTAGATTTGTTTCATATGTACATACTTTCTTCTTGCGTAACCTAGATTACGACTACCTTTTCTTGTTAAATCATTTGGGACTTCAGACTAAAGATTATCACTTGGCAATGATAGATATTAAATTCCTTTCAAAAGACACTTTTTACTAGTAGAGCTTTTTATTGGGTTGTGATTAAGATTAATTGTAAATTCATTTCTGCTTCTTTAATATACGTAAATTCTTAGCTACAGGGAACAATTCTGGATAAAAAGTGCTATCTGGCATGCCAGTCATTTTGTCAACACCACGATTTATACTCAACGAATATCGTGGTTCAGTTTTAAAACAGTAGCGTGTAATGTCTTCGGTACCCAAATCTTATAATTCTCATCAACTGGGGTAAACTTATTAGGGAGGCGATGTAAAATATTGTCAATTAGTTTACATTTGCTCAACATTGCATCATCTTTTGAAGATGATTGCGTGGGGACTGTGTTTAATAAAGTCTTAATTAGGGCGGCTAATTGTTCGTCCTTTCTTTGCTCATTGATAACAAGCTCATTAGAAAACTCTCTCTCTCTCTCTATACATATATATATATATGACCAGTATACTAAACTTACCCCGTGAGAGACGCTGTAGTACCTCGGAATATTTTCACTATCGTTCCATTTATTTTGTTGGTAAAAATCTTTCAACGAGACCATGATGGAATCAAATGGTAACACTTTAAGACTTGAGAAATTCCCACAATGTAATGATATCAATTTTGAATTATTAAGTTTAATTGAAAACTATGTCACACATTTTATTCGAGACCTGCAGATCTCTAATTTTCGCATTACCTTACGTTTACTAAATTAAGCAAAATATACCGCATCGCTAAATCCACAGAGCTTTCTGTAAAATCTCCCGCTAAGAAATGCCGAATCGTCTCCTCTGTCCAACGATAACGTGTCTAATACAAAAAATAAGTATAAGGGCTACAACATTTAAACGATTTTTTCATGGAAACTCACTGCAATTTTTAGAACGTACTTCCCTGGTGAAGTCATATTAATCTATGGAGATATTTTTACCTAAATTTATCGACGTTGCTCAGCAGTTGGTGACATACGACGCAATGCGGTTCGAGAAAATTTAACCCAAGGGAGCATGTAACCAAGGTTTAAATTGAAATAAAAAATGGCAGTATGTTATGGTTAATTCGGAAGCGAGAAGCGTGAACCCAGACTGCGAGCAAATGCTAATTATTGGAAACTTAACCTAGGTTTCGATTTAAACGCAATATGCGGAACTGCTTTAGTGAATTCGAAACGCGTATAAAACCAGACGAAAGTTAGACATATATGCTTCAATGCTGTGAGAGGAAACTACTGAAAAGGTGCCCAAGGTTTTAATAACGCAGCAAGTGGAAACGTTTTTAATAGTGTTAATCTTTTCGGGATCAAGACACGTAAGCCAGACGAAAGTTCGAAATAATGCGGTACGAGGAAATCTTAACCATTGGAAAGAGTGACTAATATTTCAATTTAAACTCAGGAAGTGGAACAGTTTTATGATATTACCGTTTTCGCAATCAAGAAGCGTAAAGCCAGACGAAAGTTAGTAATATACACCATGGTGGAACAACGATATAATCTTAACTATTGGAAAAAGTATCCCAGTAGGTTTTAATTTAAATTCATCATGTGGAACAGCTTTTAATGATGTTCCTTTTAATCTCTATTCAGAACGCATGAAGCCAGATGAAAGTTAACCATTTAAACTTCCAAGGCAAAGGATATCTTTGTTCTTCCTTCAAACTGTACCAGTTTTCAGAAGAAAAAGAACCAGGATATAATTTGCATGGATCTCGACATCAAATCTGTTCACCTTGATTAACCCGATTAGCGATTCACTTTGAAATATTAACAGTCAGAAGGACGCTCACACGAGACAAACGTTTTAATAGCAAACTTGAGACATTTTTTAAATAGAGGCAAAGCAACAACATACGCCTATTTTCATATCCATTTTATACATATTTTCGATTTTTATATATTAAACCTAATTTATTATAGTAATGCTTGCGTCTTTAAACATTTAAAACTGTTAAAACCTATGGTAGTCGAAATTAATTCCTAGTTAAATTTATAGAAACAAATTCGAATTAACCCTAGAATATCAGGTTACCATTTTCCGTGATAGTCGCGGATTAGAAATATTTACTAGAGTGCAAGACAAAAATCAAGAAAGAACTAGATCAACATTGTGGGTTGATTTATATTGTAGACCATCAATTTAGTATATTAGTTTTATTATTGTAATTATTACTACTTGTTAAATTTTACTATATTGCATTATAATTATAGTAGGAAAGTTATCGTGTACGTAAGAATAACTTGTGGGTGGACAACGATGACCATTCAAAATAGAAATGTTGAGGTGACTATACGTACGAGCAACTATTTAAATGTTTATAGTTTGTTATTGTTAGTAAATTTTCATTCTAAAGAGTGTTTCTTAATTATTTATACACTATAACTATAATTATATAATGTTTTTAAATTGTTGTATATTAGTTAAGGATTTTAGTTTAGCATTAAGGTTATTGTATCATTTTATAATAGCATATGGTGCCTGGTTTTGACCGATGGTCCTATGATTTTTTATTTCATTATTCTTTATGGTAATTTAAATTATTTGATGTTATAAATCTTGTATTGTAATAATGTGTCAGTGATTGGTTATAGAGGTCTTTGAATTGTTATGCAAGGGTTTGGTAAGCGTGCAATTTTGAAATGGTTCGAACTTTAAAGGGGCTAACCGGACCTTTCCCGGAACTACTTTTTTTCCGTGTTGTAACACAAAATTTTTAGGGTAGTAAATTGGCATACGGTAACACCATCTAGCCGAAATATTTCACTTTTAACTCAAAGTTAAATTCAGTTCAGTTTCAGAAAAAGAAACCTAATAACAAAGATCTTCAAATCCAAAGTATATTATAAGGATAAGCGAAGTATTTCATATAGGCTTTGTGATAAACAAGTAAAAGCGCTAACTTATAAATTGGAGTGCATAGAAAAACCTTTGTTTTCCAATTTAACGAGTATAATTTTTAAATTTTTAATACCATTATGTCTTGCACGTGCAAGACAAATTGTTTAAGAGCAAAAAACCGCAATGTATGCCAATTTAGAGCTGGTAATCGTAAGTGCACATCCAAGTGCCAATGTGGAGAGTTTATAGACCGTGCCATAAGTTTATCATGCCTCTAAGTACACAAATACGGGTTAAAACTGGGCATCTTCCGCAGGCTACTGTGACGTCAGAACTCGAATAGCGCTAAGATCTGAGGAGAGAAATTTTGAATTTCTATCGCGGTGCAGCCACCAAGCGGTCTAGACGATTACTAAATGGTTCACATGATAAAAAATTATCCAATGGAATAAAGGAGATATTTACGTTTCGTATAGGCAGGCATTGGGGGGGAACAAATTTTACTTCAGCTACCCCAAAATCCCCCTCTCTCTCGTGAGATAGAGGCAGTTTCAGTCATGAAACATTCTATATGGGATAAAAGAAACGCTAGGCTAGGCAGTACAATTTTGTTTTGAAGTTGAGGTGATAAATGATACGGAGAGAGTATAGGGTTTCATTAAAGGAGCCAGACCAACACTATTGCCATAGGAGTAGCAGCCAATTCTCTGCTTAGAGGCATTATAAACTTATGACTTAGTAGAACTCAAAGAAGCAAAAAGAGGCCAGACTGTTGTTAAAAAGCGCAGCTGGGCAGTAGCAAATTGCGAGGTATTTTCTTTTCTTCAGTGAATAATGCTAAATAAAATGTAAAATAACCTAAATTTTCAGGCAAGCTCAGATTCCATCATTGGCGTAACAATCGAAAAGGAAAGAATAGTCCAAGTAAAGGATTTGACACTGGCGCAATGTCGCACAAATTTAAAAAACATTCAAAAACAAGATCCAAACATTGATCACACGAAATATTTAAAATCGCCGAAGGAAAAAAACGAGCAAACTAATGATATCCAAGATATTACTGAACATCAATCAGACGAAATTTTACGTAACGTTGAGGGAAATGAGTTGGATCCACCTTCTCCTCCTGAAGGAGAAACAGTGCCTCGCTTTTGCCACTGTGACAATTGCCGTGAACTGAACACTGTGGATGAAAATAAATGCTGCAAAAGAGGGTGAAACGTAGAAAACAATCCCTGCATTACAGCAGATGAAAACTTCGCAAACGTTATTTTCAATAGGGAAGTGTCGCAAATCCAAATACAAATTTTTCAACATTTAGTGCATTTTGAAGTGGAGCAAGGGGATATAATGAGGCCGTTCCACTATTCTGCTTACAAACAGTGGGGCCGATTAGGACAGGGCAATCACAGAGTTATCCCATCTTGCACTGTTTTAAATAAAAGGGAAACATTCCCACATCCCAATGGGGATTATACTGGATTTAACCCAGATAGAATTTTTTAAAATCATTAAAACCACGCAAATTGTTGTTATTTAAAGTATTTATTTCAATTTACACTGCATAAGGCATACTAGTGTTATACGGGTGCATTACACGACATACCACAGCGATAGATATTATTCATGTAACACTGTTCTTCAGCCATAGTAAATTGCTTTAATTATTGGATAAAAAGCCTTTAAAATATATTCTCTTACATTTTTGGTGAGACATTTTGATCTCACAATTATTATTCCTATTGAGAAAAATGGATTAGCTATTGAACAAAAATTCTAAACCCTAGATTAGAACTATTACAATTTGCAGGGGAAAGGATAGCTTTTGGGACGGGATATCATTAGCTACAGCCCAAGCGCAATTTGGTCAGGGAAATTTAACGTCCCGGAGGAAAGGTGAAAATGGGCACTGTTTAATGGCAGGCAAACCCCTTCAACTGAAATAGCTCTTTAGTATATATTTTTATAATAACAAAAAAACGGAGAGGTATCTCTTATGAATCCTTTTCCTATAAGCATCACTTAATTCTCCATGTCTTGAGTTATTAATAAAACCATACTCCAAAAATTTTATTAGCCTTATAGTGAGATTTAAAAAATAAACCTTTTCTATAGTGGGATTTGATAAACTGACAAAATAAAAAGCTTTAGGAGTGGGTTACAAAAATTAAAAACCAAAAAAAGTACACCCATCACATAGTGGGCTAAAAAATTAAAAAAAAGTAAAACCATTTCATAGTAGGATAAAAAAATTTAAAAAAAAAATAAAACCATATCATAATGGGCTAAAATATAAAAAAACACTTTAATAAAAGTCTTTCTTAGTTGGTTAAAAGTTAAAATGATTAAAAACATTTTATAGGTTAAAAATTAAACGAATAAAACCCATTCTTCGCAGGTTAAAAATTAAAATAGATTAAAAAAAATTTATATTGCATTTAAAAATAAACCCCTTTTGGAGTATGGGACTCAAGGTATCCAAATTGTTTACGTTTGAAGTCCTTCTAGAATGGGGAAATTACCGAAGTCACCGAATTTGCAGTATTTATCCCTAGCTGATCCTTGCTCTGCTCTAGGAGGGCAAGGGGTCAAGGCCAAATTTTTCCGTTTCGTTGTTACATTAGGATCTTCAGGAAAAGTTCGTTTAGACTCCGAACAACCTCACCTGACAATGTCAGGTGCAACAATTCCTTCGAGTGTTGGGCCCTCGTAGGTATTTTCACTGGAACAACAGTCTATTTTGTCGTGGCTTTGGAATATTTTGCTTTCATTCTGACAACAGTTGTGAGGATTTCCATTAACAATGGTTTAAATTATTACTTCATCATGTGTTACATACCGTTCCTTCCTTGTTTTGTCCAATGCAACCGGGCGATTAAGATTACTTTTGTGGTCCAGAATGGCAAGGATATTTCTTGCTAATAGCCTTTCCACCTAAATTATATTCCCTGTCTCAGATGATTATTTGATAAATTTGTTGGTGTTATCTTACGGAAAGTTAACTCTTTTTGGAGCGTACTTCAATAGGAGGCTATGAAATGATTCCAACTTTCCTGTATGCCTAAAAGAAAATTTCATATTTACTTTAGAACTACATTAAGATCATTGCATACAGTTTCGATCAGTAACGTTACAATAGGTTGTCCCATTTTAAGAACATTTCAAGTACAATCATTTAGGGCTTTTAGATGGTCAAATCTCTTTTTGGCTACCCTAAATCATTGATTAAAAGTTAAGAACCAAACACCATATATTTTGGAAGTACACACCCTAGCCAAAAACGTTCATAACCATAATTTTGGGGGGTTGAAATATGGTCACGGTATACTTTTAATAACATGGTCTTAGGGTTTTACTAGTTGTAATCCGCATTTTTGGGTGGCTAAAACCTAAGATATTACCATTTAACCAACCTGGTTGAGATGAGGATAATATAGTTTCATAAATAACATTCAATCAAACCTATTGTTTACAAAAAATTTTAATTGTTTCAGAAAATTCCTTTCGTAAACTAATTTCTTCAACTCAATAAAAGCAACAGTTTCTTTATTTAACCAAGGTTTGGTCCTTTCTTCTTCATTCAATTTGGCATGGCAACATTTTCCCAAAGGCCATTCATGAACATTTTGGACATGATGTAATAGCTGACGCCAAAGCACCTTCAATTTTTCAATGAAATGAATCAATAAAATACTAGAGTATTATAAGCTTTTCTTAAATAACTTACAATCGTGTAATTTTCAAGTTTTCACACACCACCAAAAGTGGTTTACGACATCGTCAATAAACTGCGAAGCACTTCGCATCCTGATACTTTGCTGGTCTGGAAATAGTTTTGAAACTTCCATTATAATTTAGTAATTAGATTAATTTGAAGTACGCACAGCTGCAAGTGTTTCCTCAGGCATTTAGCCGCATGCCATATATCCATGGAATGCTTTAACTGTGGGTATTTTTTCTTTTGAACACAACACGCAATTAAGAAAAAATTTCAAGCTCTTCAAATAGCCAAAAACTTTAAAAAGGAATTCATAGCCAAATACATACTCATTAGAGCTTTTATTCCTCGATGTCCATCCGTGTCTGTTGCTTCTATAACAACGCAGTGTTGTAGTAGTTTGTCCACTAACCTCTCAAAACAATAAATCTCTATATTCGGGCTTTTATTATTGGTTAGCCTTCTATCGGCAAATTCGACAGCTATAATTTTTTACGTTTTCACGTCGATTGCTGTGTAGCTACAATTTTTAGCGCTATAACCAGGTTAATCGTTGCGCGCCTCACAGGCTATGATTAAGGATTCTCTTTTATTTACGAGTAGTGCAAGCTTTAGAAAAATCTAGATTATTAATTTAGGTTAGACATTTCAAAGTTATAATGTATTAACATTATAACTTTGAAATGTCTAACCTGCTCAGAATCCCAATATTGCATTACAGATGAATAGCGTTGATTCACCTGTTTGTCAATAACAGTGGTTGACCCTATTGTTTTTAAGTTTAACTACTTTGACAAATGTTCAAACTAACAAACCAAAAATAGGGTGTTTATATAGTCAACTGGTTTATATTAATTATTTAATTTATGAGCTAATTTAACACCTTTGAAAAAGAGCAACCAGAGTAAAGTAATTATAAATATTAAACTTATCTTTTGCCATGGTAAAAATATTATAATAAAGACTTATTTACGAAGAAATACTCATGAGTATTTCTTCGTAAATTAGTCTTTATTAGAGTAAAGTAATGAAGCTGCTAGTTTCAGGCTTTATGCCCTCTGAAGTGGACTCCCATTTCCCTTTGTGGTATTCGGTGCTGTGACTTCACCTCCATGTGACACAGTATTTTGCCCCTAGGAAATATGACTTGATCCGAAAAGGTTTGTTTAGTCATTGAAGCGGCACGTTGATCCAGATTGTTTTTAACCATATCCGTAATTAAATCAGTGGTCACCTAACCTATTTTGGTTTCCCCTAAACATTCCAAGTATTCTGTTGTTAGGTTTAACGTCGAAGAATTCAAGGTTGTGGAAACAACTGGGCTCCCCGCTGTTGCACTGAAATTTAACAAATTTCATCATTACAATGGCAGAATTAAACTACGCCAATGCCAATGCCAATATACTCCATTCAACCGAAAACAGCCCAAAAGTGCGGTTTTGAGAAAACATATATCAAAATTTAAAAGGCAAACGTTTTCCCTTTTTTTAAGGAATTTTTTTTACCCTACAGTTTTCGTTGTATATATATATTGATGTTTGAAATGCAAAATTTAATTTAAAGAGTGATTGATAATGGAGAAAATTGCTAATAAAGGCGGCTTTCTTTACATTAATAATGGCTACTTGTTTCAATTGAATAAGAAAAATGATAAAACGAGTTACTATAATTGTAGAAATCCCTCCTGTAAGGTTCGAATAATAGAAGTGAATGGCGAAATAAAAAGTGCAGCCCCGTTAAATCACCCATCTCACGATGCTGATTCCAACGTTATAGTAAGGATGATTGGGAGGATACGAAATGAGTGGCTTTTCTCGTTCCCCACCCGTAACAAGTGACTCCCACAGTCGGGAGGTAAGAGGGGTAGAAAATGGGGGTGCCATCCTGGTAAAAGATATCACTTGGCCCATTGTCAAACACTTTATGGCTCCCTCTTTCCGTGGCTAGAGAAAATAAATTTTCAAAATATTTCCGTGTAGTTCAGCAACGTGTCCCACCGTTTTCACGGTAGATTTCTGTCGTATTTATTCCTAATTATACGGAGTAGTATTTGATTCCTTGTCCATGGGTAATTTTAGATGTATAATAATTCCCATTTTTCATTTCGTTTAATTTTCAAAATAATTGTAGTTAAAAAATGTACTTTCCTCGTGTAATTTTAAAGATTTAATATTCAACGAACGCTAAGGCCTAACCACCTAAGACTCCGAGAGAGACTGGCGACTTTCGAGTTTTAAATGGCGCCTTCTAGCATTTCTCTCTCGCGAAGTTTTCAAAATTTTCCCTCAAATTTTACCAGGCTGCGATCCCCACTTTTTCAGCCCACCCCATCCTCCCGTTGTGGGAGACTCGCATCACGGCTCTGGTACAAGCGCGCCTCTCATTTCGTATCCTCTACCATCATCCTTGGTTATAGTAAAGATGCAAGCCAAAGCTGAAATGATAAAATAGGTAAATTCTCCAAGAAATAAACGAAAACAGGTTCGTGATATTTTCAACGATGCGAACCAACAAACGAAGCGTCAAACGACTGCTAGCGGGAGCAGAGAGATTGAAACCCATGCTATTTTGCCGGAATTCAAGTCGGTGCGGTCAGTGCTATACAGACGTCGTTCCGCTCACTTACCTGCGAACCCATTACATCACCGTGACATACATTTAGAAGGTGAATGGAAGACATTCGGAGAGTCTAGGGAAATGTTCCTAGTTGCGGATAATGGTACAGATGACAAGATCCTGGTTTTTGCCTAACCTAACCAAACCAAACTTATAATTTCCTTCTCTGGGTTTGAACCAGAGCCTCTGAATTAAAAGCCTGATATTCTGCCATGCTGCTGCGGTGATTCGAAATCCTCACAGACATTTAATTAACTAATTCTTTCAAATAAATTCCTATTCAGCAGAAACCCGCCATTGGGCTGGAAATTTAAATATATTCTCCATAAAGAACCAAAAAGCGGTTACGGTCCAATGGGACTATACCTTGGTATGAACAATACAAAATCGGCTGATAAGGTCAAGATAGGTTCGTCGATTAGGCAATGAAACCCAGCCCAAAGAGGAAAGTCTAGATGATCGCGGGAGGTGACGGAGACGAGACGGAATTTTTGACGCACGACCTAGGACACGGATGTCTTCTGCTTGGTAAGGGTTCCAAAGTTGGCTACTAAAGTCTACAATGGGGAGAATGTAGCTAGTAAATAGTCTTGTCATTAGGGCGTTAGAAATTTTGGGAAAATATGCTTTAGTGATCGCTAGCAGACCGTTGCACGACTACAGGTTTTTTGAATATGGGCACGAAAGGTGAGATTGTGTGAGATTTGAACACCCAAATCGCAACGTTCATTAACACGCAGTATCCTTTGGAGGAGGCTTTCATCATCATATGAACGTATGACGCGGAATAGCTTAAGGTCATCAGCAAAGAGGCATAATAGGGAGTAAAGTTTATCGGGAAGGTCATTGATGAATATAAGAAATAGCACGGAACCAAGAACGCTCCCCTAGTTCCCACTATAGTTACGGGAAGGGGTTTACTAAGACAGGGTCCGACCTGAACCGACTGGGAGATAGGACTCAATCCAACGATATATTAATCGTTAACTTACATGCTTAAGAAAGTAATGTTCCATCAGCCTATTTCATGTAATAAACTTATTTTACTGGTAGTAAATTTTTTCCCTCTCAATAATTTACATATCTCGAGTTTTCGAGCTCAATTCCATTCTCCAAAAATATTTAAAACTACATTTATCACTTTTAAGAGTTTTCATGTGGAAAAATACCATATAACTACACGTAACAATGACAAGACGATTTAGGGTAGTCTGCTTCAGCCTCTGCTACGCCCGATACGAATAAGGAGGATGTATAGTTATATACATCCTCCTTGCTAGAAGTACGCCTTGTGCCATTCTCATACCTTGTCTTTCGCTGGCCTCGTCACCAAGGCAATAGCCAACTCATTTACGCGTTAAATTGCTCGAAACTTCGGTGTGAATAGTACTTTTTAAAGTATTCGTCACCAAATAGTAATTGTTTTTGAGAACATTCCTCGGTTTGAAATAGGACAACTTCAAAATAATTCGACCAAATTTTATTTTATAAATATTTACTACCATTTCAATTTCTATAAAAGTATTCTACCAAATGCATAGAGAGTGCTACCAGAGGTCTCTGGGCTACTAGGAATACTACATTTACTATAGGAAGATTCGCGGCGACAAGTTTAAAAATCCCATATTCCTTTAAAAACCGTTAATACATTATCCTTGTTCCTGAAGATATACAGACTAAGTAGCAGAGTCGAGTCACAGCCTCCTAGATCACGCCACTCGGTGAACGCAGGCTATATTGCAAAATAGCCAAATCAGAATTTTCAGGCTACGACCGCGCTGAGTCCAGCTGACACTCTCACAATCTTAGCGCCCTTAAGTTGACAATTGCAACAAAGAAAATCAAAAAATTACGAATATCATGCACTCCCCTACTGCTTGCGAACCATAGAAACCATAGAGACGCCATGGCATAGAACCGTGTGACCGTTGTCTGTCGTACCGCTGCTAAAACCCTTTCTATGTAAAAAAGAGAGATGTCAATCCTCAGTATCGGGATATACTGGGGGTTGGCCCCTCGACGTCTCTACTCTATTTATGATATTTCCATCGAGCGAGATGAAAGGCAAAGTATTTTCCCGTGTCTTTCCCTCTTAAATATATCCAGTTTAACATGAGTAAAAATCATAACGTCCCTATTGAATGTGATGCCATTGTTGAAATTTGCACTAAAAATAACAAAAGGTTTCACTATGGAGCGTACAGGGCATGAACGGGGGGATATGTTAGCAACCTATTAACGACGCAATGTCATACACGTACTCACTTAAAAGTGATAATAAATGTAGTTATAAAATGTTTTCGGGGAATGGAATTGTGCTCGAAAACCCGAGATAAGTAAATTTTTAAAATTATTGAGAGGGAAAATATTTACTACCAGTAAAATAAGTTTATTCAATGGAATAGGGTGATGGAACATTACTTTCTTAAGCATGTAAGACTTAATTAAAAAAAGTTTCAATATCTGCTCATTCAGTCAAGTGATTAACCATGTTCTTATCGATACTTTTTAGGTCTTGGTTAAATCCAAGACGCGTTTTGATTAATTGTTTTTGCAACTAAGCTGCTTTTCCACTGGCTTTGGCTACGAATTGCCATATCCTCCTTGCTTACGTGTGCATTGACTAGTGACTTGTTACGGTTTCTGGAATTTATTATTAACTTTATTCCTGAAATAACATTGTTCATAGGGCGCGGCATTTTCCGTCTAATTATGTTCTTTATTCGTCATGTTTATAACGGTTTCAACGTTCATGTGGTCGGAACCCATAGAAGATGGGCCTTGGGTTCCGGATTGCCGCCCATACCTCAATATGGGGCCTTAGGGTTAACCGCCACTCCTCCCGGAGGTTCTCCTACTACGGCACCTTCTACGCTGATACCTGGTTCAGGTCCTCCCAGCCAAATTGGACAGGCTACCGCCGCTTTTGGGCCGACTTCCGTCGGAACTGTAGGAACTGGACCACGTCACCACCTTTGGCCACGGACACAATAATTGCTTTACTCCAGCAATTGGTCTCTCAGACGAATGGTTCCCGGGAGACCGCGTCCGTCGCCATCCAGACTGAGGAGTTGACCGACAGTCAATGTCCGGTCTCGGCCGAGGATTTCGGTAACTCGATTCCCAGGTATAGCTCTAGTTCGTGTGGCTCGTCCACTGGTGCTCAACGCTTGAGTACTGAATCATCAGATCAACGACATGTACATTGGGACCCTGACTGGCTGGTTCGCAGTTACGATGGAACAGGGATTCTGGCACCCGACTCTGAGGCACGATCACGAACAGGTATGGGATGGGGGAACGCTGGGTGCGCTACCTCCACCCCTTCCGGCATTATTCCTAACTCGCTACCCTCTGGGAGTTATTTGGGGTCGTCCTTGCCTATATTTTCTACCTCGCATCCGGGGACTTATAAGATGAACTTACCTGAATTCTCAGGACGGGATGAGGAAAACTCCAAAAAGTACTTAGAGGATCTTGAAGGCTATATCCGGCTAAAGCGGGCTACAATGGAGGATCTATTATATCTGTTGTCACAATCCCTAACAGAGAGGGCTTCCGTATGGTTTGATGAGTTTAAGTCACGGGAGGGTCCGGTTAATTTCCAATGGGATCGTTACGTCCAGGCCTTTAAAGAAAAATTCCTCTCTTCCGATCGGGAACGTACTCTACGGACTATACTCAATCAAGAGAAGCAGGGACCGGGGGAGAGCTTATTAGATTTTGAGTCAAGGATCCTGAAGTTAAATAAGGCCTTACGAGACCCCTACCCTATGGAGGACGTATTACGGATAGTATTATCCAACATGGAATCCAAATACCAATCTTCCATCTCCCCCGCTTGGTGTCATTCTCCGGATGTCTTCGAGAATGAAGCACGGCGCATTATGGACCGGGAATCTACATCAGGACACTACCATTCATCCTCTAGGAGGGTCCATTTCCGGGCAGGTACTCCGCGAGGACCCTTCCAACGCCAGGATGATTCCCTTTTCCGGTATATCAGGACCCAAGCGTACAATGGGATTCCGATACGTCTACTCCAGCGAATGTCACTTCTTTTCGGGGATCGAGAGGCCGGAACTCCCGTAATAGATTTGGAGGTCGGGGAAGGTCGCAGCATCAAGAGACCAGTGGGCAGGGCGAACGAAGCCCTGGTCGTATCAACTCAGAAGTTAACCCTGGCCTGATGATTTTAGTCCACGGGGCCGTCGGACTATGCCTGGGACACCACCGAGAACTACACCTTCGGGTCCATCCGGACCTCCCCATTCGTCTCCGGGAAACGGCCAACGGGGGCGGGAGTGACAGGATTCCGTAACCCCGGGATCGACCCGATTCCTGTTATGTTAGCCAATAGGAGGGGTTTTGGCATAACCATTATTATTAACAATAATACTAATATAACGTTTTTGGATTCGGGTTCTAATTGTTGTTTTATTAATTTAATCACTTTACGTCATATGGATCTGTACCATTTATAGGTCCGGAACAAGGATATCTCCGCCACTGGTTTCATCTCCGATGTACCTCTAGTTGGCAATATACGCTTACCCGTGACTTTGGAGGATGGTACAAAGTTGAGGGACATAAAATTTGAAGTAGCAGAATATCTTCCCTATCCCATAGTTCTTGGCAGTAATTGGCTCATTAACAATGGTAGTATAGTGGATTGGGGAAGGAAGATCCTGACAATAGATGGACGATCGGTGACCCTGCATGCAAAAGTTCACAAAGATGATCCCAGATTGTTAATACGCCTAAAAAGTGCCATCTTCAAAATATGTAGCCGGGGAAAAGAGAGCGTGATAGAGTGGGCTATGCTAGTGGTTGGAAGTCGCGTGGGTTGGGACAGGGATAAGGGAGTAGAAATGGATTGGAAATGATGATGGGCGACCAGCGGCACCGTATCTCTCCCAATGTACCTCGCACACGCCCCTACCCTTCGGTAGGTGATTGCTAAGTGCTGCTGCGTAGTGCCATTTTATTTGTATGAGAACTAGCTTCTATTTTGAAGATAGAGGGAGCGCCTTTTACAATTTCGTCCAGTACGACCCTACCTAACTGCTGAGGATGCTGGGAGGACTATGGTGCCGTAGGTGGGGGTGCACAGGCAACGCTATATGTGTGGGGGTTTCCACTCCAATCCTCGCTCCTTCAAGGTTGGGACTCCAGGCATAGCCGACTCCATCACGCACTCGACAACGCAAAGCAGCTCGCGCCAGCGTGGGAAATAAGGCGGTGACACAAGGCAAATGACCAGTTTAAAAATTGCCTGGTCCAGTTCAAAAATTAAATCGGAGAGGGGGTCAGTGGTCCACGAGACTACTAAAAAGTTCAAGGGTAACCAGACTCCACACATTAAAATTCTAATATTTTAATCATCCACTTCTTTAGTTTAGCAGACGACGTGCTCTGGTCAATGGTCACGGACCAGTTTGTTTATTCCAAGTCAGGAAAGTCGCTGGCCTAAATTCCAGTTTAAAAAATGCTTATTTTTGCACGGGCCAGAAAACTCACGTAAACGCGACGCGAATGACGAAAACTACTTATTTTCCGACTGAGGAGAGGCGAAATAACCCGGCCTCCTTTAACGTCCCCCTCCCTTGCATTTTGAAAGGGGGACTGGGACTATGGCGCGCGAATACTTAGGCATCTTATACCTTTTCCCTAGTGAACTAGATATCGCTTCTTGGTAAAACTTTATATAACTAAAACCATGAGTTTATAACATAAGTTCCATAACAAGGTTCATACAACTTTTGGAAAACAAATTTCCATGAGATTTCCAGGCTTTTCCCCATATACTTCCCTGAATTTTCACGGTTTTTCCCGTATATGGAGTATCCTATGGAGCAAATGTTAACGAAGGAGGGAAGGGGCAAATTGAGGAAACGACAGACAGAGCACAAATATTGTGTTAAAACGTTTAATGAAAACAATGGGTTAGCGGTACATATAAAACAAAATGACGACCATAAAATTGATTGGGATCCAGTAGAAATTTTATGTCAGGAGACGAATTGGTATAAACGTTGTTTCAAGGAAGCGGTTTATATTAAGGATAGAGCCAATTTAAATTTAGACCAAGGATCAATAAATATAAATGGGTGGGGAGGTTTTCACTTACAAAAAAGAATATACAAAAAAAATTAAGAGTAAGACGATATGGGGTAGTATTGCTTAAAAAACATATGTAAAAAAACTGTAAAAAACTGTTAAAAATTAATTCTCATTCGGATAATTTTATCACATTATTGTCAAAGTTGCAGCTGAAGAGGGACCGCGGTCCGAAAGCTCCTGCGTATATTTAAATTAATAAATAATTTTAAAATCTCCATGAAGTATCAGACTCATTTTATTTAAATTTAAATAAAGGGGCAAAAAGGACTATTACATAATCAAAGGATATCCCCGTATCTCTAATATAACCAGAGTTACGAGCTTCCAAAATTTAGTGTAATGTTAATCCTATGGAGGAGGCAAAGTACCTACAAGCACCCGGGGCATGTACCTACAAGCACCCGGAGCAAGTACCTACAAGCACCCGGAGCAAGTACCTACAAGCACCCGGAGCAAGTACCTACAAGCACCCGGAGCAAGTACCTACAAGCACCCGGAGCAAGTACCTACAAGCACCCGGAGCAAGTACCTACAAGCACCCGGAGCAAGTACCTACAAGCACCCGGAGCATGTACCTACAAGCACTCACAAGCACCCGGAGCAAGTACCTTCAAGCACCCGGAGCATGTACCTTCAAGCACCTGGAGCAAGTACCTACAAGCACCCGGAGCAAGTACCTACAAGCACCCGGAGCAAGTACCTACAAGCACCCGGAGCAAGTACCTACAAGCACCCGGAGCATGTACCTACAAGCACTCACTAGCACCTACAAGCACCCGGAGCAGGTACCTTCAAGCACCCGGAGAAAGTACCTTCAAGCACCCGGAGCAAGTACCTACAAGCACCCGGAGCAAGTACCTACAAGCACCCGGGGCAAGTACCTACAAGCACCCGGGGCAAGCACCCAGGAGCACACGGGGCAAGTACCTACAAACACCCGGGGCAAGCACCCACAAGTACCCACAAGTACCTACAAGTACCCACAAGTACCTTCAAGCACCCACAAGTACCCACAAGTACCTTCAAGCACCTTCAAGCACCCACAAGTACCCACAAGTACCTACAAGCACCCACAAGTACCTACAAGCACCCACAAGTACCTACAAGCACCCACAAGTACCTACAAGCACCCACAAGTACCTACAAGCACCCACAAGTACCTACAAGCACCCACAAGTACCTACAAGCACCCACAAGCACCTACAAGTACCCATAAGTACCTACACGCACCCACAAGTACCAACAAGCACCCACAAGCACCTACAAGTACCCACAAGTACCTACAAGCACCCACAAGTACCTACAAGCACCCACAAGCACCCACAAGTACCCACAAGCACCTACAAGTACCCACAAGCACCTACAAGTACCCACAAGCACCTACAAGTACCCACAAGCACCTACAAGTACCCACAAGCACCTACAAGTACCCACAAGCCCCTACAAGCACCTACAAGCACCTACAAGCACCCACAAGTACCCACAAGCACCTACAAGCACCCACAAGCACCTACAAGTACCCACAAGCACCTACAAGTACCCACAAGTACCTACAAGCACCCACAAGTACCTACAAGCACCCACAAGCACCTACAAGTACCCATAAGTACCTACAAGCACCCACAAGTACCCGGGGCAAGCACCCGGGGCAAGTACCCACAAGTACCTACAAGCACCCACAAGTACCTACAAGCACCCACAAGTACCTATAAGCACCCACAAGTACCTACAAGCACCCACAAGTACCTACAAGCACCCACAAGTACCTACAAGCACCCACAAGTACCTACAAGTACCTACAAGCACCCACAAGTACCTACAAGCACCCTCAAGTACCTTCAAGCACCCACAAGTACCCACAAGTACCTACAAGTACCTACAAGCACCCACAAGTACCTTCAAACACCCACAAGTACCTACAAGCACCCACAAGTACCTACAAGCACCCACAAGTACCCACAAGTACCTACAAGCACCCACAAGTACCTACAAGCACCCACAAGCACCTACAAGTACCCACAAGTACCTACAAGCACCCACAAGTACCTACAAGCACCCACAAGCACCCACAAGTACCCACAAGCACCTACAAGTACCCACAAGCACCTACAAGTACCCACAAGCACCTACAAGTACCCACAAGCACCTACAAGTACCCACAAGCCCCTACAAGCACCTAAAAGCACCCACAAGTACCCACAAGCACCTCAAAGCACCCACAAGCACCTACAAGTACCCACAAGCACCTACAAGTACCCACAAGTACCTACAAGCACCCACAAGTACCTACAAGCACCCACAAGTACCTATAAGCACCCACAAGTACCTATAAGCACCCACAAGTACCTATAAGCACCCACAAGTACCTATAAGCACCCACAAGTACCTATAAGCACCCACAAGTACCTATAAGCACCCACAAGTACCTACAAGCACCCACAAGTACCTACAAGTACCTACAAGCACCCACAAGTACCTACAAGCACCCACAAGTACCTACAAGCACCCACAAGTACCTACAAGTACCCACAAGCACCCACAAGTACCTACAAGCACCCACAAGTACCTTCAAACACCCACAAGCACCTACAAGCACCCACAAGTACCTACAAGCACCCACAAGTACCCACAAGTACCTACAAGCACCCACAAGAACCTACAAGTACCCACAAGCACCTACAAGTACCCACAAGCACCTACAAGTACCCAAAAGCACCTACAAGTACCCGAAAGCACCTTCAAGTACCCGAAAGCACCCACAAGTACCCTCAAGCACCTACAAGCACCCGGGCTAAGCACCTACAAGCACCCGGGCTAAGCACCTACAAGAGCTCAAACGCCATGTTTTTCTTGCTTAATATCCCTCTAACGGCGTGAATCACGACAAAAACGCAGTAAGTCCAATTTAAAAAATCGTACTAAATAACAGTGGTAAAACGCTGTAATTCCAATATTTACTGAAATGTTTCTCTTATTTCCTAAAATAAAATTCAAAGTGAATTCAAATCCAGTATTCAAGCAGTATACCTTTTTTTTTAATTAGGCCTTAATTAAAACTAATAAGATTAAAGTTTGGAGGATTTTATTTATTTTATATAGTATATAGTTTATTTTTCAAGAAATATCTTTTTAGAGGTACTTGATTTTTGGCGGTATATTAATAATGAAGAAGAATTAATAAAAATAACAACTTTGTTTACGCAATAAAAAACATGGGTAACGTGTGTAAAAGCACTTTAAATAAAGATATTTTTATTAATTCTTCTTCATTAAATATCTCTTCTTAGTGTATAAAAATAGGTGATACTTAAAATAGTTCCAATACCACCCATCTTGTCTTACGATGGGTTTACTGTTTTTGTCGACGTCACAAGTTACCTTTAAGTGCATGTATGTAACTACGAATAAACAGTTTTTCTCGCTGAACCCAGCTTAGAGTTTTATCAGACGATAAATATTGGAAACGTGGTGGACATAAACGTTCGCCCACGGATAGTATCCCTGATTCGCGAAAGAATGAGGTTTAGTGGTAGAACAGTGCTTACATGGCAACTGATAGATATTGAAACCGCCTGAACAGTTTACCATTGTAAAATTAACTTCCTGCAGTTGCCAAGCAATACAAAGCGATTCTTGTTGTGTAAGTGGGTAGTGATATAGTCAAACCTGCGAGAGAGTAGCGCTGACATACAAGTTAACCTATGGGACTCAGCGCTATTCTCTCGCTGGTTTGACTATAGTCATCACCACTCGGAGAGGTAAATTTTGGTTTTCCCAACTTGTTTTAATAAATATCATTGAAATATCAAAATGAAACAGAGCTTTGAAGCTACAAAACTACTAAAGGCATCGTAATTACGAAATATATTTCCACATATTCACTTTATATTATGGAAAAAGAGAATATTAAGGTTCTGTAGGATTTCTTTACACATTAACACAAGGCGAACTGCTAACGCAGCGCACTAGTGTAACAACGGACGGACACACACTGACCAACACATAGACTGCTTATTAGCCCCTTTCGTATTAATTTTGAGTTGACAAACAAGATTATCTTAAATACTAAAATTATAATAACTTATATTAAACATTTTTTTCGTTAGTTATTCGCCTTATTGAGCGTTACATCTTTTTAAAAAAATTAATCATTCTTGAGAGACTTGACTAATATTGACGTTTGAAATTAAGCGTAAGCCTGTTGCTTCACCTTACTCTAATTGGTAGTATATAAAGGTTTCGAATCGTAGCTATAGGTAAGCACAGCGCAATTGCGTGAACCTTTGGTGGAAGCCTTGCCATTGGGAGGATAGACGTTTTTCGTAACCCTAGCCGATCGCCGCGTATGTCTTAACCTTAACGATGATGGAGATAGAAGCCAGTATGTACAGATTCGTGTCCATGTGGGATGGACAAAAGATCAGACGATAGTGGTTTATAGAAGCCAGTAAGTTCAGGGTGCTATTCTATGGCGTTCGTTAAGCAGCGTAACGACAAAACTTTTCGTAAACCTTAGAAAGTTCGTTATGAGCATATAAATAGTGATTCTAAGGCGTTCGGAAGGGATTTGTTTCGGAAATGTCCGACCAAAATTGTCGTTAACATAACGTAAGGGGTTTTGCTGTCCTTACGGCTCTTTACGAAGTGTATTTCCTTTATAATCATTTTTAAGATGGCGGGAGATTTTATTAGGCGCGAGATTTTGCGATTAGCAATAATTGCTGATGAATATCCTCGTGATTTAAGAAGAAAAAGAGTTATAAGGGATAGAGCTCAAGCTTTTAAACTCGATAATTTTAGATTTAAAAGACTATTTAGAATAAGTAAAACCTTAGCATTGACTATTTGTGATAGACTCCAAGATCAACTAATGGGTCAAAATGCTTTGGGAATTCCACTAAACGTTAAGGTAAAATTAATATTTGTATATACTTATTTGTATAATTATCGTACTTTTTATTTTAGGTCTTAATAGCATTGCGGTTTTATGCTGTAGGATCTTATCAATTAGCTTTTGGTCAAGATTTATTCCTTGCCGTTAGCCAATCGACAGTGAGTCGATGCTAGTAAAGCCATTGTTGACATTAACTCGCGCGAGGTAATTAAATTCCCTGTCACTGACGAGGAAATTTTTGCTAATAAGATCGGGTGAGAATGAAATGCTGTAACAATAGTTAAAAAAAAGTAAACTATTTTAAAATGGTTTATCAAAGCTTCAACAAAGTAGCTGGATTCCCAGGAATAATTGGTGCAATTGATGGTACCCAAATTGCAATCGTGGCTCCATCAATTAATGACGAAGAGTACAGAGAGAACCTCTATGTTAACCGAAAAGGGTTCCATTCCTTAAATACTCAAATTGTAAGTAGTCATCTATTTGTAAACATATAGCATAAGTTTCAACCTTAGAACAAAAACTATTTTAAAGATTTGTGACCACAAGATGCGCATTATTAATTGCAATGCAAGGTTCCCGGGGTCTGCCCATGATTCCCATGTATTTAGAATGTCACACGAATCCACACATTTAGAAAATTTATATGGAGATGGAAGGATTGCTGGCTTATTGGTAAATTTTCAATTTTCTTGTTTCTGGAAAACAAGCCACATTCTAAAATTTGGTTTATACATAGGTGATAGAGGATATTCTCTTAGGCCATGGCTATTAACGCCAATAACGCACACCGCGGAAGGATCAGCGGAGTACAAATTTGACAGGGCCTTAACGCAAACGCGACAACTTGTTGAGTGTACAATTGGATTATTGAAGCAAGTTTTTCGCTGTTTACTCATGCATCACACACTGCACTACCATCCAACCGCGGCTTCTCGAATTTTGTACGCATGTTGCACACTCCACTACATGGGGCGAGATTCAGAGCACCGACCCGAAGATGATGTTTTTACTGAAACTGAGCCATCAAGCGATAGTGACAGTGAAGATGAGCAAGGAGGTGCGAGGAGAAAGATGCGAAGGCGATTAAGAGCAAGGCGAAGGCAAAAACGGCGTGAACGAAGAGCATTGGTATTTAATGCTCCTGAATATGTCCCTGGTTCAAATGAAAATTGGCTAAGAGGAGGGCAAACACTTAGACAACACCTTGTTAGACGCTTCCTCTGAATATAATTTGAATAATTTTCTTTTCAAAAAAGTATTTAAGATAAAGAAAGTTATTTCCACAATCAAAGTCAATTCTTTATAGATTAAAAAATTTAATGTTTCTTTAATATTTTTGGCTAATATTTCCCAAACTCCGGGCAATTTCTGTAAAAGCATTAGCCATTTTTCTATAGAATTCGCTTTTTCTCTCACTATTATGTTTCGTTCCTCAAGTGCAGTTTGAATGCCCTTGTAAATCATGTTTTTACTTTCTTCCATTTCCTTTAAAGTTTCAGTTGCTTTCTCGTAATTCAAGTTGTTTTCAGTTCGAGCGTGTCTTCCTACAATATTTAGAAGTAAATTAAAATATTTAACGTTATACTTAATAATAGACAGTTAACACATACTTTTTTGGCGAGGCCTATCTTCATCATCAACTTTCGGGTGCACCTGCTCTGCGTGGTTTCCTGTGAAAATTCTCCCCCATATTTATAACTTAACTACATTACTTTCCTTGACCATTGCTTTATTTACCACTTGTCCCAGCTTTGCTGTTATTATCTACATTATTATCACCTACTAAGACTGGTTGGTCAGGGTCTTTGGAGCCACCAACAACTGTGGTTGGAGGAATTAATTCAAAGCTAATATTCCCACAAGTTTCTTCTTCATATATAATTTCAATAACATTATTTTCTTTGGGAGACTTAGGCATATCTTTGTCATTAGAATTTGAGGCTCCTGCCACTTCCCCTACCTGCGACTTCAAACATTACATTAGTACTAATTTATTGAAAAATACTGGTGTGAAATATGCTTTAAAAAGTATGATATAATAATTTATGTCGTATTTTTCGTTGAGTGCTTACATTTTGAGCTTGAAAACCAATTTCAGGAACTTCCGGGTCTCCATCAACACACAATGGACCACACATACTCAACAACCGTGTCTCTAAGTCGTTGAACTCCAAGGGACTTTTTTACCACCCCCGGTACCACCCTGAGATTTTTTAATCGCAGAAGCTTTCCCTTTCGTTTCCGACTTCCAGTCTGCCCACGTCTAAAATATTTAAAACACTGTAACCGTCCACAACAAACACCTCATTCCCGGGGAAAAACCGCGTCGTCTGCTTTGTTCATTTTTCATTTTTTACATTTATTTTTGTATAATGTTAAATTGTTCCGAAGTGGCGCCTTAAGCGCCACCGCTGTCAATCTATTAAAAAACATTAGTTCGCGGGGATAAAAATCCCCGCCTACAATCTGTAAGGGCAGTTACGGTCAGTTGTCAGTTGCGGATAGTTCTTTTGTATTCGCGCTCCTGTCTGGACGTGTTTATTTTTGTTAAATAAAGATACCCAGTATTATTTCTATTACGACTGCGTTATTCTTGCTTCGATGGACTACCTGGTAAATATTGCTAGTCATGGACAATAAGTCCTTTAAACGGGTGACCTGGGAACTTCTTAATTTGCTAGTTTTTATTTAATTATCTTTGTGAGCCGTGAAATTAGGCCTCCTTTACTACTTTCAAATTTTACGGTTACATAAAGTGGCGAGCTTGCCAGGACTCGTTGCGACTGACAATTACCAATTGTGCTTTAACGCGTACTTGTGACAATTACTCGTGCCATTGCTTGAACTCATTAACTGTCGCGTCATGAATCCCGCCGATCCACAAGCTTTGTTCGCGGCGCTCAACGCGCAGTTACCGGGATCTTATACTCCCCCGAGGAGGAACACTCCTCCTCCAAGCCTTGGTACTAGTCCTACGCATGGTCAAGGACAAGCGGCAGGAGGAATCCCACCTCCGCGGCTGCTACCGCAAGGTGCAATGTCCAATGTTTTGATGCAAACTATTCAAACTCTTGCAACTACACTAGCAAATGTAGGCACTAGACCAGCCGCCAAAAGTAGGCCAAAACCGCCCCTTACTTAATATTTAGTGAAGTTGAAGGTGAAAGCGCGCCGGAATTCCTTCGGACTTTGACGGAATTCGCGGATTATCACAGGATCTGACATTATCGCGCTTCTACCACAAATATTAAGGGGCCGTGCATTAATCTGGTTTAGAGACTTGAATAGGCCTAATCAAACACTTACGTGGCGTACAGTGAAAGGCGCGTTTAGAGACTATTTCTTTTCGGTTAGAGCGGAGGAATCCCTCCGCCTTGAAATAGCGCTGTTTATACAACCCGCCGGTGTATCTTTTGACGCGTACATCGCGAGTATTACCGCGATGAATCAGAACCTACACGTTCCGTACACTGACTCCGAACTTGTTGGTATTTGCAAGAGAAATATCCTCTCCGAAATACGCATCCATGTCTTCAACGACAACATAAGGACAATGCGCAGTTTCATAGAGAAGGGCCGCGTAACAGAAGAAATTTTACGAGCGACCCCTTCTAGCAAGGGCAAGGTCTACCTCGCGTGAATCCAGTGGGAGAAGAAATTCTCCCGCAGCCGCGGTTTTGACTAAACCCCCGGGGGGAGGTACTAGATGAAAGGTTGCAAAACCAAACGCAAGCAATGCCAATAGACCAAAGACTCCTACACAGGTTAAGCCAGAGCAAAATGACCTTAGTCAGATACAATGTTATAAGTGCGGACTCATAGGGCATTATGCCACAACCTGTCCGGACAAACGAGAAGTCGCGCAAAGACAGGCTTCGGAAAACGCGAAAGCGGGAAGACAAAAAGGGGATCGTCTTCCCGCCGCGCGAAGAAAGTAAAGCCCCTCATGGAAATTGGCTCTATGGATGTGCGTCGCTGTGAGGTTGATCCTCCCGTGGCCATAGACGCCATGTATTCGCATGGGACTTTCGCGACTAGACTAGATTCAGGCGCTGATGCATGTTTTATCAGCTTATATCAGTGGCGTAGTTTAGTCAGAACTTTGAAACCAGACTTAGTACTTCCGGAAGAAGAAGAGACTCAATGCATAGTGTTAGGCGATGGACGTTATACCTTCACGAAGGGACGCGCGCGAATAGACAGTTGAAACTAAATTCTCTAACTACATTTGGATCGTTCCTAATCCAAATGATTTGGATTTGGGGTCCGCTCATCCCCAAATGACACTAATCCGTATTCTGTAACTCCAAATCCCTTTTCATTTGGTTCAAACCCTATCCAAACATTTGGCAAGCCAAATGGCCGGCCAAATCGTCATTTGGATAGCTCTTTTCCCCATTTTCACCCCGTTTGTGGCCGCCATTTTTTTAAGGGGAAAAAATTTGAGAGTGGGTCCTTTTTCGTTGTCATTTTCATATTTTTGAGGATTTGCTTATGGATGGATTTTAAATATAATATAAAGTAGGTTTCAAGCTTTAATATAAGCCTAATATCATAATTTTCCACCTTTTTATTGTCCCACAATCTATTTCTAAACTTGGCCCTTTTTTTAAGGCGGTGAAATTGCGCTAAGCCTTGGCTTACCGTTAATTTTTGCCCTTTAAATATTTGCCTCTCGTTGCCCGTTACTTCGCCTTCTCTTATCGTCGTATTTTTAAAGTTTAGACTTTGAAAGTAGTGCTTTGTTTTCTTAAATTTAACTTAATTGTATAAGATTTCAATATTATAATTGCATTAAACGTCGGTATTTACGAATTCAAGGGACGCGCCTTGCATTTGAATTTCGTTCCCTCGAAACTACCCCCTTTCTTTTTCTTTATCGCCGTCTCGCTTCAGCCCCGAAAACACAGCTGTAGTGAGAAATGATGTTATTTACTAAAAATGTATGCGGTCAGTGTGTTGTTTTTGCATTTTAATGCTTCTAATCGTGGTGCGCGTCGAGGTTTACGAATCCAACGTGTGTTGCGAAATGAAAATCAAGGGTGGATACTATATGATCTATGCTTTAAAAGGAATTTGACCGCGAAAGTCAAGCAAAACGGTATTAGGCCTTGCCAAAAGTTGACTGAGCTATAGTAAGCCTTCGTCAGATTATCACATGTCATATGATATAAGAAATTGACCCTCGGATATCCTGTGACTAGGAGATGGTTATAAATTTACTAACTCTCGATTTTGGAGGTAGATACTGTCTAGTGACACTTAAAGTAACGATTTAATCTTATAAACAGACTACCATCGTAAGCCCATATCGTAAATTAACCGATGTTGATATCAAAGCTTAATAATTTTTTTTAACTCCACGAATCTTAAATATCAACATCAAAAATTATCTACTGAAAGAGATATCTACTTATATTCCATTCAAATTTCTCGCAACATTTCAAATTAACGAATAGAAATGTGCAAATGAAGTTCAAACCGATTAATTGGGCAAATTGCTATATTGGTCACCGTTACCGATCACAGATAGATTTGCGTCCTTCTGTAGTGTTTATTATGCTTGTAAAATGGTAAGCGAAATCTGTGATTAAAGTTTAAAATAGACATGAGCAAAAAGTGCTTCAAGTCATATCAACTCGATTACCGAATATCTAAATTTGACCAAAATTAACAAAATATTCTCTTCTTGATTAAAAATCTTGCTTGAAGCAGCAAGCGGCCATCTAATACTTATTTACCTTCTTTTGAAAAAAAAGTAGGTTGATACCTCTTTCAGTAGATGATTGATTGATATTTCAGTTTCATTGAGTTTAAAAAAAATTGCTTCCACCATTGGTTAATTTACAATATTCACCAATCGACAATCACAAATTTTATTACCTAAATTACAAAAAACCGTCTCAAAACCTTATTAGTTTTGAAACGAGTTAAATTCTAATATTAAACATATGTACTAGTTAATTCCTCGCAGGTAATTGATTTATTGCCTTAGTGAAATTAATTATGAATTTTATATAGACAAAATAAATGTTTACTTGTAAAATTTAAATGTAAAATGTGTGCATTATTTCCCAATTAATAAAAGATATCCACCTATTTTTCATTCAAATTAATTTCCCAATTAATATTAATTAGGCCTAATAAGCTTAAACTATCACATTAATTTCCCTCTTAATATTAATTAGGCCTAATAAGCTTAAACTATCAAATTAATTTCCCACTTAATACTAATTAGGCCTAATAAGCTTAAACTATCAAATTAATTTCCCACTTAATATTAATTAGGACTAATAAGCTTAAACTATCAAATTAATTTCCCACTTAATATTAATTCGGCCTAATAAGCTTAAACTATCAAATTAATTTCCCACTTAATATTAATTAGGCCTAATAAGCTTAAACTATCAAATTAAGAGGTTTCTTAATTGTACAAAATTATTACAATCTAACATGCAAAAATCCAAGGCTTAAAAACATCTTACTTTTATATAAAACGCCGCAAAAGAATTGACCAATAAACGCTAAGTAAAATTACGTAATGAAAGAGGAAGTGACGTACATTTGGTTTGGATAAAGGTTTGGCGGGAGATCCAAATGTCGATTTGGATTTGGGTTAGAGAATACGGTTTTAAGAGCCCTATCCAAATGGAGCCGATACAAACGTTTAGATTTGGATCATCGTCCAAATGATTTAGATTTGGATTAGAGAATACGGTTTTAAGAGCCCTATCCAAATGGAGCCGATACAATCGTTTAGATTTGGATCATCGTCCAAATGATTTAGATATTTAGAGAATAGGGTCCCAGGAATTTTACGTAGTTCCCTCACTCCCGAACGATTTTATTCTGGGAAAAATTTCCTGTATAAACATCGTGCCATTCTGGACTTTGGTACAAAAACGTGTCAGATTGACGGAACGACGTTTCCATTCGTGCTTAATCTCCCGGGGTTAAAGACTCCAACACCTCAGATTATCGAGGATATTAAACAAGCTGTCGCGTCGCCTACACTAAGTCCTAAACAGCAGGAAGACTTAAAAACTTTATTGTTACGATTTGCAAAACTATTTTCAGAAAAAGCGGGACGTACTAACTTAGTCTATCACGAGATACATACTACCACCGATATTCCCGTTAGTCAACGCGCGTATCATGTTAGTGATGAGAAAAAACGGATAATTGAAGATCATCTTCACGAAATGATCCGCGACGGAATCTGAAGCCCTCCGTTAGTCCTTACGCGTCGCCAGTGGTACTTGTCCACCAGAAATGCGGAAAGATACGTTTCTGCGTTGACTATCGCGCGTTAAATAAAGTGACCGTGAAGGATCCGTATCCGCTTCCGAGAATAGAGGAACTGTTAGGGAAAATGGGTGCCCCAAAGTTTATAACAGCACTGGACTTGAAGAGCGGCTATTGGCAGATAGATCTCCATCCGCAAGCGAAGGCAAAGACTGCATTCATCACGCACGCGGGGAAGTACGAGTTCGAAGTACTTCCATTCGGTCTATGCAATGCGCCGTCGTCGTTTCAACGACTCATCGACAAAGTCTTCAGGGATGGACATCACTTTTCCATCTGTGTCTATCTGGATGACATCGTCATACCATCCAGTACTTGGGCAGACCATTTGCAAGCCTTAGAATATGTCTTTCACCGACTGTCTGAAGCGGGCCTTACGCTTCAGACCAAGAAATGTCGCTTTGCGCAAAGCTTAGCGACCGTGTTAGGGCATATAGTTAATGAACGAGAGATTCATATTGATCCCTCCAAGACTAGGGCTATAGTAGACTTTCCAATCCCGAAAAACGTGAAAGCAATCCAAAGATATCTGGGCATGGCGGGATGGCACTCACGATTCATCCCGCAGTATTCCAAGATCGTTGCCCCGTTAAATCATCTGAAAAAGAAAGACGTTCCGTTCCAGTGGAAGAAAGAACAGCAGGAAGCGTTCCAGGCCATCAAGGATGCGATCTGTATGGCGCCTCCTTTAGCGGCGTACAACCCTAAGTTGCCGTGTATCCTGACAACGGATGCTAGCGACGCCGGACTTGAGCTTTCCTGTCACAAATCCAAGATGACGTCGAGGTACCTATTGCCTATGCCAGTAAACAGCTGACCGACCTCCAGCGAAGATATACCACCACGGAAAAGGAATGTCTTGCCATTTATTGGGGAGTTGGAAAGTTCCGGCCATACTTGGAGAACATACCATTCACTGTGATCACCGATCACAAAGCACTCCAGTGGTTGTTCACTCTGAAAGAACCAAAGTCTCGACTTGTTCGTTGGGCGATGTACCTACACACGTATGACTTCAAGATCACACACAAGAAGGGAGTTGAGAACAAGGTTGCGGACGCATTATCAAGAGCGCCTGTCTCTCTATTAGCCATGTCATTGGAAGACTTGACTTCACCGTCCTCGTCAGAAGATTCCAGTCCAACGGAATCCTCTTCAATGACGTCGACCTCGTCCTCAACCAGTAGCGGATTAGCTCCTCCCGCCACTCACGCATTGTACCACTCTTTCACACTGGAAGAAGTACGAAAAGCCCAACAAGATGAACAAGCTACCAATGACATCATAGTCCAGCTATCAGGAGATAATCCTCAACGACATCGGTACTACGAACTGAAGAACGATGTCTTGTATCGAAAGGCCTATGGTAGACAACCAGCAAAGATCTATTTGCCACAGCGGTTCCGGCGGGACGCCATCCGCTTATTTCACGACCACCCTCTATCTGGACATCGAGGTCGGGATCGTACCTTCGATAAAGTTCGGGCCAGATACTGGTGGCCATCGGTTCGGCAGGACGTTACCCAATACGTCCGCGGATGTCTTTTGTGCCAGATGCACAAGGCCCGCAATAGAAAACGTCCAGGTCTCATGCAGCCTACGGCCATTACTGAGCCTTTTGATTTGCTGGGAGTGGACATAATGGGACCTCTACCAAGAAGCCGTCACCATCATAAATACCTCCTGGTTTTTACGGACTATGCTACCAAATTTGTCGAACTATACCCGATGAAGAACATCACCGCCAGAACGTGCGCGGAGAAACTCGTCTCCATGATAGTTCGCTACGGATGTCCGAAAGCCATCGTAAGCGACAACGGGACACAATTCGTTTCTCAACTTTGGAAGGACATTCTCAAGATGTTCAAAGTCAAACCACGATACATCACTCCGTATCATCCACAGAGTAAAGCCTCGTTTTCAAAGCAGCGGGTTTCAGCCAAAAAAATGCACGCGAGCGATTTTTCGAAGCTGGAGCGATTTATTAGTTTGTCGCTATCGCCTAAGAAATCGCGCCTTGTTTCTCGCTGAAAGGTTTTCAAAGAAGCGATTGCTCTATAGGCCCAGTGCGGTTTGACCGATTTCTATCAAGATGGTGGTAATATGCAAGCGAAGGCGCCTTGTTATTAAAGTTAAAAAATTGCTTTTAATGCAAATATATATATATATATTTTGTTGAAATATTATGGATACGCTAAAAGACGATACACCCAGAAACGCTCGGCTTTTAATTGTCTCTAGGAATTTAGCATTTTTGATTTTCAAGGTATGGTTGTTAAGCCTTGGCATATACGCCTTACGACTTTCACAGATATCAGAATCTAAAAATGAAAATTGACCGAAGGCTCCTTCTCATTGGTTGTCAAACGAATGACGTCAAGCGATTTTTTAAAACGAAGCGATAAAATCAAACTGAGATAGATGTGCGCGATTTTTGAAATTGCGCTATCTCTTTGCTTGTTTTGAGCTATCGCTTCAAAACATCGCTTGCATGAAAACAGTAGCGTTAAAAGCGAGAGCGATATTTTTTACTTATTTTGCGCTATCGCTGTTATTTTTCCCGCTACCCGCTGCTTTGAAAACGAGGCGTCACGTGAGGTGTAACGTGGAGCGCACAAACAGAGTTCTGGGAGAAATTATTTCGATGTTCGTTGGTCGAGATCACCGAAGATGGGACGAGAACTTCCCATTTATCCAGTTCGCCATCAAGTCGACTACACATACCACAACAGGAAGAACTCCTTTCTACCTTAACATGGGTAGGGAACCGAGATTTCCCTGGGACTTGGACGTGGGTATGCCAGTAGCGGACTTTGTTGAAAGGTCCGCATCGCTCTCAGCTTTAGCGAAGCAGCTTGCTTTGTCTAAGGAACTTGCCAAGAAAGCGCAAGCACGCCAAAAGCGCTACTACGATCAAAGGCGGGAAGGGATTGAATTTCCCGTTGTTGCGCTTGTCTGGAAGGAGACGCATCCCTTGTCTCAAGCGGCACGTAATGTTGCCGCTAAGTTATGTCCCAAATGGGATGGTCCCTACAAGATTGCAAAGAAGATCGACCGATTGCGATATCAATTAGAAGACCCAGAAACTGGAGAAAAGAAAGGAATCGAGAATATCGCTCATTTAAAAATGTATTGGTCGAATAAAGATGTCTGCCAACCGGACGGAAGCCAGTCATCCTCAACTTCAAGCAGTTCAAGTTCTACAACGTGACAGTCCGTACCTATACTTCAGGACGCTGGAGTCAGTACTGGTGACGAACGTCGTGAGACTCGACGAGAACGAAGACAACGACTGTTGAAAGACCAAGAAGTGCAAACCGAATCGTCTGGAGAAGAAACGAGGAACAATCAACCCTCCTCTTCATCCTCCAATGGATCCTCTTCTTCCCCGTCGGAAGAAGTTCCAGAGTCCTTCCCAGAAGTCTCTGATCTACCTGAGGAATCTGAGCCAGACGCATTCGCCCTATTCTCCGATCCTCCCGCGGTCTTCCGAGTGAATCGGATGCCGCCAGACCTTTCTCCACCTTCCTCTCCGGATAGGAGCTCGAGGGAGAAGTCTCTCCCTCCAACCTCTCCTCCTTCCTCTCCTGATAGGAGCTCGAGGGAGAAGTCTCTCCCTCCAACCTCTCCTCTATCTCATCCTGACGATTCCAGTTCTTCCTCTGACTCGGAGGAAGACGAAATGGAATTGTCCAGCCCAGTTCCCGTCAATCCTTTTCGTAAAGGATGGAAACGTGAGATAGTGCTGAGGAAGAATCCTAAGCCTGGAGGTCCGGAAATGAACATTTACTATCATCCTCCAGAACAATATCCGCATAAGACTCTCCGGTCTCGCCCGGACGTTGCCGCATATTTACGCGTGCATGATATCACCGATGTGACTTCGTGTGATTTTAATTTTGCCCGTCAAGCAATCTCGCGAGAACCATGGGAGACTATTCGGAACGCAGCATGACGTTTTGACGCAGCCCATGGGATTCACCATAGAAGACTGCTGCCAAGGCCAGGAGGCCTTCCTCGCCGCCTGCCCAAGACTCAGCGGATTGGGAACAAAGTGCCGTAGCAGACGACTTTTCTTTGGGGGGGAGGATGTAACCGTCCACAACAAACACCTCATTCCCGGGGGAAAACCGCGTCGTCTGCTTTGTTCATTTTTCATTTCTTACTTTTATTTTTGTATAATGTTAAATTGTTCCGAAGTGGCGCCTTAAGCGCCACCGCTGTCAATCTATTAAAAAACATTAGTTCGCGGGGATAAAAATCCCCGCCTACAATCTGTAAGGGCAGTTACGGTCAGTTGTCAGTTGCGGATAGTTCTTTTGTATTCGCGCTCCTGTCTGGACGTGTTTATTTTTGTTAAATAAAGATACCCAGTATTATTTCTATTACGACTGCGTTATTCTTGCTACGATGGACTACCTGGTAAATATTGCTAGTCATGGACAATAAGTCCTTCAAACGGGTGACCTGGGAACTTCTTAATTTGCTAGTTTTTATTTAATTATCTTTGTGAGCCGTGAAATTATGCCCCCTTTACTACTTTCTAATTTTACGGTTACAACACATTCTTATAAATGACCCATCCATCCTCCAGCAAGAATGTTAAACAACTATTAATGTGATAAATTTGCATACCTTTTTCCACTTTTTAAGATCTCGTGTAGGGCACATTCCATCGGCATTCAACCTATCCACTAATACCATCCATAATCTTTCTTGTGCGCCTCTAGTAAAATCACCATCCAATGTTCCAGAAACTACTTCCGGGTGAGCTTCCATGAACTCAAGCATAATTAGACGAGTTACCTTTGGTCCACTGGGTGGCACAATATCGCATTAGTTACTCTTACTCTTTCTTGTTGAGTAAACAAACCGCCAAGGCTTAGTAAAAATAACAAGATTTATTACTCCAATGTAACTATATAAAACGAAAATATTAAGAAAAGCACTTTCTATGGTAAAGAGATGGATTATTTTAAATTACCTCAATATGATTGTTTAAAACAAACGATTTCCTTGCAAATAATTTAGCAAAACTATGTCTACCACCCGCACGCAAGAAAAAAACCGTCTGCTAATATGCTTCTATTCAACTCTTACTCTTTCTTGTTTAGTAAACAAACCGCCAAGGCTTAGTAAAAATAACGAGATTTATTACTCCAATCTAACTATATTAATAAAAAATGTCTTCGTGGACAAAGACTTGAAAAAGTAAATGATAAGAAAACAAAATGGAATGACCGAAGTAACAGATATTAAACTTTTTCTTTAAAGACATGATTATAAAACATCAATTATTTGAAAAAAAATACTTATCTTCGTTTTTTTCACCAAAATTACATTTGCATTGTTTTCGAAAGACAGATTATTCATTCTATATATCCTTTGTGGCATTAACAGTTTTCGAATGAAAAGGATTAGAATAAATATCCGAGTATGGATATGAGTTATTTTTAAAGGTTTCTCTTTTCGAACTATAAGGCAAAACGTTGTTTAAAACGACTAAATTCAACCGAAGGAAGAAATTTTATCTTTCATCATGATTGACATTTTAAACGTCGCTTTAGGGTGCTTTGGTTTTGCGCCTGCATTTATACGACCACGATTCAATTTGGGTCCCATTTTTTGGGTCGATGATTTAAAATGTTTTATAAATGAATCATTAAAATCTGGATAAAAGACATTATTAACAAAAAAACCTTTGGTATATTATTGAGTGCGTGAGAACTGTTTTAAAAGTTGTGATTGAATTAGTTGGGTACGACTTCGACTTGCTATTTATGAGGAACACATTGTAGAGCAAACGTATAACACGAAACACGTAAATGGACACCGACAAATGGTGGGCTGCGTATTTATTTCACTATAGACCTAAAAATAAAATAAACAAGCTGGCCATATATATACGCCCGTTAAGGGGCAAATTGAAAATGAAGCAAGCGCCATCTAGTGAACAGAAATAGAAACTCAAAGGTGACATTTTTTCATTGGCTGAAAACATTCTGACACTAAAATTCTGCCTCTGCGCATTTCTAAGCGAACCAATAAGATCACCCCTCATTCGTGAAAGCCCGGTTTAGAAACTCGTATGGCCGTTGTAAATTTTGAATGAATTTATTTTTAGGTGTATTGGGCTTAGTTTCTAGTATTAAAACGTATTGTAGTTCAAATTAAAAGCTGCAATCCTTTTAAATTTCACTAAGGAGGAACTGTTTCTATCATGGACTACACTGGAAATCTAGCTGTAAATATAAACGATGTCGCATGTATCTGTTATATAGTAAAGCTTTGACACAAACTATTTTGAAAAGAATGGAAAATATCATGATAAAAAATTTTGGTGAAAAAAACGAAGATTAGAATTTTTTTAAATAATTGATGTTTTATAATCATGTCTTTAAAGAAAAAGTTTAGTATCTGTTACTTCGGTCATTCCATTTTGTTTTTTTATCATTTACTTTTTCAAGTCTTTGTCCACGAAGACATTTTTTATTAATATCTGTTCCTTAAGTCTTCATTTTAATTAAGATTGTTAACAAACTGTTGCATTTTTAAAATCTGCACTAAGCACAAACATAAATATAGGGGAGCGTAAGCATAAGGGACCTAATATTGCTAGTTAGTTACTAATGCTTTCAGGTACCAGTTAATCAGTTATCACCAATGAGATTAATTTATCACTGAAAACATCAGATTTTCATAATAAAATTATTTTGGCCTTTCTTTATCCCCTGGCTTTGAGTATTAAAATATTTAAAATAACTCTGAGGATTATCTAGAATCATTTCTACTGATATTTCAAATTCAGAAGAATCAGAGTCATCGTTTTGAGTCTTTCAGATGACTGGCTTGGACTTATGTTGCTGGTATTTGGTTTTCGTTGTAGCAGTGTAACCAGGGATAAGGGAATTGAGATGGATTGCAAATGATGATGGTCGACCTACGGCACCGTATCTCTCCCAATGTACCTCGCGCACGCCCCTACCCTTCGGTAGGCGATTGCTAAGTGCTGCCGCGTAGCGCCATTTTATTTGTATGAGAGCTAGCTTCTAATTTTAAGATAGAGGGGGCGCCCTTTACAATTTCATCCAGTACGAGTGTACGACCCTACCTAACCGCTGAGGATGCTGGGAGGACTACGGTGCCGTAGGTGGGGGTACACAGGCAACGCTATAGGTATGGGGGTTTCCAATACAAGGTGTAACCAAAGAGAATATAGGGGAGGAGTGGAAAGAGGGGAAAATCTTGTTGCTCTTTTCTACCGCGCATCTTCAATGCGCAGTACCGAGGCATTTCCGTTTGAGACATTTAACGGTATCGTAGGTGGCGCGACTGAGCCGGAAACTCCCTCGTACCACTAGTATAATTTAGGGGTAACAATGTAATTTAGCCTTGTGGAGCGGGGGATCTTCAACTCCTCCCCTATATTCTCTTTGGTGTAACTGAGACAAAGTTTCTTCCTGCAAGCATAGCCCACTCGATCCGCGCTCATGGACGCAAGCTGCTCGCGCTATATAATAATATTTGACCACGTCGTCTGCTAAACTTAATTAGGAATTGGACAATTAAACTTTTTGAGTTAATGTCTGGACTCTGGTTACCCTTGCATTTTCTTAGTGGTCCCGTGGTTTTATTTTTGGTAAACTGGTAATTTGCCCTGTATCATTATTGTGTAAGAGACCCTGGCAGCCCCGTATTTGTTTACCCTACCCATAGCCCACTAGTTTACCCTACCCATAGCCCACTAGATCACGCGTAACACTACGCAAGATGCAGAGCAGCGTCCGTGAGCATGGATCGAGTGGGCTATGTCCTGTGTGGCCAAGTCAGCTGACTTAGGTGAAATATTTATTACTTCTATGCGACTTAATTCTAGACATTCTTGAACGAATCATCTTGTGAAAATTTTATAAGCCAGGCTTCTGGCGCTGGGTTTTTTCTGAGCCAAATTTGCTTTTTAAATTTAAAAAAAATTAATTTCAACCGTTTTTCCTCTCTTCAGAAATTACTAATGATAGTGTGTTACATATTTATCCAAAATTTTTATTAATTAATTAACACACTGTACATCCCTTTAATTTGTAATTTCGCGCTTGGAAGAGGCTGAATTAAAAATATTGATTTGATGACAGGAATTAGTGATAGTGTGATTGAATCTATCATTTATTTTGCCAGCAAAAATCGTATCTTCGTGGCGGTAACCCTTGTCTAGAAACCAGGGAACGAACCCTTTTGCGTAGTTTGCATTGATCTACTTTAAACAACAAAAATTGATTTAATTTAAACAAATTACCTAATTAGCGGCTATCGTTGGCCAATGGCACCAGGTGAGACACCTTAAAACGAACGCAACACGGCCAATTGGTCTCTAGTCTACAATAGTACAATCAGCCTGTCTCGAACTTTTGACCGAGGCTTAGTGAAATCATTGAATTTAAAAAATATCGGCTAAATCTTAACTTTAAATTCTTTTGTATTAAATTATAATGAAGTTTAACTTACGAGAATAAAATAAAATTGGGACTAATTAACCCCTTCTTTTAGATGAAAAGTGAAAAAATTCGCCTTAAGCTCGCCCATAAACAGAGCGGACAACGCATTTAGTAAACAAAAAACTTCGCTCTATTAGCGGTAAAACAGCGTAAGTCCAACAGTACGTTTCTCTATGATTATAGCTAGGATCATACCACGTAAGTCCAACAGAATAAAAGGTCGTAAGTTTAAGTATGTGCTTAAAAGTACAAAAAGTAATACTTTATATTAATTGTTTTCAATAAAACTTCGAAAGGCACCAGAAAAATGTTCAACCTTTCATTTAAAACCATTTTCAGACCTATCGAATAAATAGTCTTCAAAAAATGGTCGAGACCATTTGGCTATCACAGCAAACATTTCCCATGTTATTCCTATGGGAAAATTTCCCTTTTTTTGCCAAAATGTCTGAATTTTTTTATGGAAATGAAAACCACCCTTAGCAACTTTATTTTCTATAATAAAAACTAATGGAGGGATCTCTTTGAAAATTTTAACCACATATTAAGGGTCCGAATTTTAGTTCAGTGGAATGTTTCCAAAGCAGTAACCATGATAGGAAAAAAGTTACATCAAATCAAAAAACAACCCTTATACATTAAACGCAGTATGATGTCTTATCTAAGAGAGCAACCGCTCTCTCAGAATAATAAAATTCTTAAAACCTCAATGAACCAAAGCAAATTTAAATTCATGAATGACCCCTTTAAAGAAGGATAGCAAAGAGCACTAGGACGCGAGGAAATATATCAAAGAACGATTCTTCCAGATAGGTTAAAGTCCCCCACCTTCCGCCAAGCTTGAACTGGCCTTAATTCTCATCCCGTAGGCAACGATCTCACTCTTCTCTCGGCAGGTTAGCTATTTTTTTTCCCAGAGAGAGAGGCCCACGTGACTCTCGTTAGTAGAACTTGAACGGTCGAATGCGGCGTCTCAATTTCGTTCTAGTGGTAGAATATATTATGTATTTATCGGCGGCACATAGCTGTTACTAAAACTACAACGGTTGTATGCGGCGTTAATATTGAATTTAGGTTTAGTGTTTAGCATTACATTAAGTTAACTTACTGAAACAACAACTAATGATATAATTGCGTTCACTATCATTGTTCCACCTCTCCGAGTGACGATGACGACACGGAGAGGTATTACACCAGACGTGTATGTGAGTGTGTCAGTCTGTTGTTATTGACTTACACCCCAGGGGACCGCGTTCGCAGTTTTCAGATCGTAGCACACGTTTTCCCAAGTTCTGGACCGGAAATTTGGTAAATTGTATTCCACTTACAATGTATATTACTCCATTGTCTGTCTAACACCCCTATCATCCGGTCTTTTGTCCATCCCATATGGACACCAGTCTATACTTACTGGCTTCTAAACACCACCATCATCCGGTCTTTTGTCCTTCCCACATGGACACCAGTCTGTACTTACTGGTTTCTAAAAACCACCATCATCTGGTCTTTTGTCCATCCCACATGGACACCAGTCTGTACTTACTGGCTTCTAAAAACCACCATCATCTGGTCTTTTGTCCATCCCACATGGACACCAGTCTGTACGTACTGGCTTCTAAACACCACCATCTTCTGGTCTTTTGTCAATCCCACATGGACACCAGTCTGTACATACTGGCTTCTATCTTATTCATCATCGTTAAGGTTAAGACATACGCTGCGATCGGCTAGGGTTACGAGAACCGTTTAGCCTCCCAATAGCGGGGCTTCCACCAAAGGTTCACGCGATTGCGCTGTTCTTACCTATAGCTGCGATTCGAAACCTTTATATACTACCTATTTGAGTAAAGCGAAGCAACAGGCTTACACTTCATTTTGGCTCTCGAAGTTGGGGACGCAAGCTAGATGGAGTGTTTTATTTTTCCCCCCTTGCTTTGGCTTCCCGCTCGCGTTCTTAACTTTACACAAGCTAGCTTGGGTCCTAATCAATGCGTAGTATCACACCTCCTCGGGGGTGAGAGCTGGTAACCACTACGTTGTGTGGGCTAAGCAGATACGCGTCCTACTCAAGCCAAGGTATTGAGGCATCATGCCGAGGGCTGCATGGTACTGGGGAAGTAAAACTACGGTATCGCTAACGATCCCCTCGGGCACCAGGCGACACCCCGTTGTATCTAGCCTTCCACCCGGGTGGGGGACTACCGGTTGGTGACCTTTTACTTGCCCTCTTACTCGTGGGATTCTCATAGATACTATACATAAAAACAACTCAAAATCTACCAAACCTACGGTGCAGGGGTGTGCTCAGGGCAGAACCCACACTGATACCACTACGCTAGGGCCGGTATCCAGCGATAATCTTGCCGATTTATCGGTGCTTGTGACCGGTAAGGCTTCGAAACGTACCGTGCGACGTCGTCTTAAACGACAGATTGCTCGGGAAAAGGCCGATTCGGTGTCTGAAACGGTCTCCGCTGGTGTCGATCTAGGCACAGAGGGAGAGGGGGCTCATTCGGAAGTCTGTTCTTCCATGGATGAGTCCACCCTATTGGAAGAATCGGATGGGACCCTTCGGGTTCCAGCCGATGTGCGTTCTAATGGTCCTGATGAGGGGGAGGATCTTGGGACTGGGAGCTTGCCTTCGGGGGGAGGTACCACTAGCCCTCTCGGGACTGATGAGGTGTAGCTAGGTCCCTTCTGAGCCCCTTTCGTAAGGACCATGGAGACGCTACGTGCGATTCAAATCAATCTGCACCATAGTAAGGCGGCCTCTGCGGTACTCTGCAGGAGGTTTGCTATAGAGGGTCTTGATCTCGCCCTCATACAAGAACCGTGGATTTGCCATGGCAAAATCCTTGGTCTTGACGCGGCGGGGTCACTATTCTATGACCAAACTGCTGCTAGACCTAGGGCGTGTATTCTGGTTCGGAGGGATCTTTGCTGTATCTCTCTACCGCTGTACACGTCCCTGGACACGGCGGCCGTGAAGCTAGTCTTGGTCACTGGGCATGCCAAGTTGACTCTCACGGCTGCCTCTGCATACTTTGCCCACGACGCGGAATCTCTCCCGACAATTGAGGTGATCAATTTTTTCAATCAATGCGAGAAGAAAGGGGAGAAACTTATCATTGGCTGCGACGCCAATGCCCATCATATCACGTGGGGCAGTTCTGACTGCAACAGGAGAGGTGATGATTCACTAGAATATTTAGTTGGTTGTAAACTCTATATTCTTAATCAAAACAATGAACCTACTTTTGTTACTTCTAATAGAAGGGAGGTAATTGACCTCACGCTAGCCACAGAAAACCACGCGTCTTCCGTGTCTATCTGGCATGTGTCTAATGAGTCGTCACTGTCGGATCTTAGGCACATCTGCTTCATTGTCGCGACTACCTCTGTCCAGCTGGGGACGGAGATACGCAATCCAAAACGGACCAATTGGGCCGGCTATAGGGAACACCTAATCCTACGCTACGGAGAGGGTCACACCCCTAAACTAACTTCACCTAAGGATCTTGACAGGGCTGCTGGTGACTTACAGTGCTCCATCATGGAGTCGTTTCACCGGAACTGCCCACTTAAGACCGTTAACCGCTCGAGGCTTGTCCCTTGGTGGAACGCGGATCTCAGCCGGCTTCGGAAATACACGGCCAGGCTCTTTAACAAACCCAAGCGCACGGGTGACTGGGCTGGATACAGGCAGTCCCTTAACACCTACAACAGGGCCATTAGAGCTGCTAAGGACTCCTGGCGGACCTTCTGTGAGCAAGTCTCCCATGTCCCTGCCACAGCTAGGGTCATGAAGATCCTAGCGCACCACAACACACATCGACTTAATAATGCGAGATCAAAGATAAATGAACTACACCAACCATTGCATTTCATTAACAAAATACAACGAAAAATATTTCTCATGAGAAGAAATTAGATTCATCTGAAGTTACTGAAACTGAGCTCTTGAATTTTATTCTTTTTCCAGCTATTTTCGAAGTTACCTAAGTTCGCCATCTTACGAATGTTCTCTTACATTTTTGAAAACAACGAACGTCTCAGGTAAAGTAGATAAAGTAACCTTTGATGTAAAGCAAAGATGAAGATGGAGTATAATTCTCAACTATTAGAGCTCTGCAATTCCACATTCGCGTCAGTTTCTCTAAAGCATAAAAGCAAAACATAACTGAAAATGGTGTTCAACTTCCAGTGTCGCTACTAAAACGGATGGTAGCCATTAATTGAACCAAAAAAGGTTTTAGCTAAAAGTTAGTTTTGTTATTTAAAAGACGAAAAATGGAAAATATATCTAAAATGAATTATAAAATTGGATCACGGCAATTGGATGAAAGACATTTGGGTTACGACGACTGGGTGAATAAAAATTTAATTTAGTAAAAGCCAAAAAATTTGGATGTTCAAAATTTTATGTTCTATGAGGGCAAGTCCGGTTATGTTAGGTTCAGTTAGGTCAGTTTAGTTTTGGTTTCGTTCAGTTAGGACAGGTTAGGTTTGGTTGAGATTGGTCAGGTTTAGTTTTGCTTTTCGCCAAACCTTTATGGTTTTACCAGAAATATGAACGTTTTGAAAAATAAATTTTAATTTCATCCGATTGAAGTTCTGCCGATTTCATTGCCTTTCAATTGTCGGACACTTAATTTTGAGTCCTGCAAATTGTCTATAGCTCGGCATTTTCTGTCCATTAGCCACAAATTGGTGGATAACCGATTATTTGTAAACAAAGTTGTGGATATAATACGATTTAACATGTAAGTTCTGTGGATAATTTTCGAGTATCGATAAAAATAAAATAACGTGGATAATGGATAGAAAATTCCAGGCTCTAAAATTGTCGAACGTAATGTTTTCGCCACCCAAATGTCACCCAATTGTCTTAGAATCTTTAAAAATACGCCGTTTGACTTTGTGATGAACTCATAGGAATGTGGAGTTAGATTTTAGAGAATTATTTGAACCAAAGCCCTAGGCATCCCTTTCATTTTTATTTAAATTAAATAGATTTAGTGACGTTGAATTAAATATGTTTAACACAATTTTAATTTCTTTTGAACCTAGTGCTTTAAACCGAACACAGTTAACTGATTTGTGATCCGAAAAGATCAAATATGTTTGCTTGACTTCAGCTATCAGATAAACAGTTGACGACCGTTTTCTGTTCAGATCAGATGCATTTTACAGATACACATTCGGATCAAATCATATCTGAGATAAAAACCAGATTGTAGACATTTGAAACAGATATCTGTGGCATCGGTCGTAGTTTCGGATTAATATATTTTAAGAATTTTTACGTTTCAAATGTATTTATAACGCATATACTTAAAAAAATCCAGGCAAATTGGATGTTTGTTGTAGGTTGGATGTCGAGGGAAGCAGTTCAGTTTATTTTCCCAAACAATTGACTTGGTACTAGTAGAGATGTGAGTCAGTAATTTACCGTCCGTAAACTACCGGTGGTAATTTACCAAATTTTTGTGTTCTGGGAGTGAAACCAAGTGTACTATCCTTCCTGAGACTAAAACAATGTCCTCTCTTACTTCGGAGTCCCGTTTTCCTCTGTACCCCTTTCGTTCATGCGGCTGTTCTAGCTTAAAATAGTGATTCATTGTTAGTCACTGAAGTGGTGTTTACTTGAAAGCCGGACCAAGTAGTCACACGCACATGCTAATGCTCTTTTATTTGAGTCAAGGGCTCATTACGCGTTAAAAGTTCATTTTATACTTAAATGATCAACTATTACTGTATTTACTTCCAAATGGAGTTGCCAGGCGCCAGACAGAACTAAAAATCGTTAGTTAAAGATCGGATTAGAAAGGCCACGGCTGCCGCAAAATCATGTAAAGAACTTTATATTGTTCTCACAATTCAACGTTGTTGAAATTTAATTTACTGTAAGCTCGTAAAATTTAAATTACCAAATTTGGTGATGAACTGTAATTTTGGTTTTCGCAAAATTTGAATCAGTAATTTACGGAGTAAATTACCGTTTTTAAAATATATGTTAATTTCACATCAGTAGGTACGAGGTAATACTTGTCCTTAGAAGCGGGCAATTATTTGTGTCGCACCAATTTATTCAAAATCACAACAATGGTTGCCATTGTAATTTGTTCCACCTATTTAATAAAGATAGAAAGAACTTATTGCGCCAGAGGGGGGGGGCTATGATTTATCAAAACACAGTGACTAGTCTTGACCAGGAATCCGTGTAATTTTATTAGCAGGAATGAAGAACGGTTAGTATTTACTTCAGTGCGACTCATAGATCCAATCCCTTCAATTCGTAACGAAAATTTTAAATTATCTAACAGGCTCACTTAAACTACATTTTGATGACGTTGCTGACGGTGACGGCCAAAAATACATCGTTGCTTTTTACCTCCGCCACAATGACCAGCCTCTTCTTTCATACCCCCCCCCATCTCGAGGAAGGGTGTCGTGGACTTTGACGCACGCAAAAAGTACCCGGTTCTCTATTCCCGCTTCTAAAATTACATGAATCTCTGTATCTCTGTCTTGACTAGATAATTGAAGGTTTTCATGTGAACTGGAATGGTTGTATGTATAATCAGTGTATAAAGTTAAACACGGATATCTGTAAAATTATAAAGATATCTGAACAGATATAAGATTAGAAATCGTTCAGATAGCGCTAGGTCGGATGAAAATTGTCACCTTATCGGATCAGATTTAATAACTGAAAGGAAATACGACGTTCAATGAACTGTTGAGGATTTTGCGGGAAAGATATCGCAATCAGATGTCATAAAAGAAGAAACAGTTCATAATTTTAAGCACTATTTGAACCAATCTCAGTAATATTTTGATCAGGCCTCTTTGATTTCTTCAAATACTAAAAATTGTTTTGGGGTGTACTCCTACTACGCTTGCTTCTGTTATTATAACAAAATATTTCCTTATTAAGTTTAAAATTAAAGGCATAGCAATTGTCGAGATGACTGCCGTCTACCAAGTGAAAAAAATTTTATCCACGTAAGTGTAATAAATTATTAGAAATACCATTCTGTACGTGTTGAACAGCACCTGACATAGGAACTAATTGCGACTGACGTCTATCTACCTTAATCTATTGCAATTTGAATCTTTCAAATTAATTTTTCTGTTTTTAATTCAAAATTTTAAAACTCAATTTCCACAAGGTTGGTTTAAAAAAGACAATCTTACCAGTACAGCAGCTGCATTGTAACCCATTGGACCGAATCCCAATCGGTCGATACAAATGGTGATTGTGCATTGCGGTTATCGCGGAAAGATTGCGAAGTTTCTGTTGAATTAAAATTGAAATAAAGGGAGAACCCCACGTGCTTCGTGTTCTTTGCTTTATTGATGAGTGATTGGTTTAATAGCGCAGATTTAAAAACTGACTACGAATGCGCATTTCAGGGGATGTCCAGGAGTTATGAAGACATAATTATGCCTAGTTATGAAAAGGAACTAAACTTTAGTGCAACAGTACCACTCACGTACAGCTGTTATAAAATCTAATCGAAGAAATACCTTACGTTCAACTCAGTAGGAGCCTTCAAAGACTTAAATACTATTTCGAAAGAAGTAAGAAAATACTTGCATAATCTCTGCCTACATTGAATAGGGTATAATTCATTCCGCCAAAGATTTAGACTCTAATAGGGACTTGGCAGAACTACGTCATGGAACCTCACGATACCTCCACTCTAGCTAGAAAAGATACCAAAAGGGGTCGGAAAAGGGGCTGAAATAGGTAGCTTCTACTCTGCAAAAAAGAATAATAAGAATGGTGGGAGGGGGCTAAGCTACGCCTGATTTTCCGAGTTCCAAAACACGTATTTTTATCGTTGATACGCATATTAATTTATCATTACAGGTTTGGATTGGCTTGGCTTGCGTTATGGTTGTATTGACGGCGATTGACCTGATTCACATGTGGGTGAAAGGATTTCAAAAATCAGTCTTGTCTGTCGCCTCTCAAAGACTCGTACTGTATTTTGGAGCTATTTTGGGAAAAGGTAACGGTCCGTCATAGAATCTATGAGAAGAAAGAGTGTCCTTTGTTAGGACCTAGCAATTCTACAGTCAAGTGATATTATTCTATCAATTGTTAAAGCGAGCGGAATTTCAAAATTAAAAAACAAGTAACTATTTATTGACAAAGCAGGAGATTAATAAAATGTGTTAAAATATGTTGGAAAAGCAAAATACTACTTCTCCGAGGCAAGAGGACTGTCAACCCTCATATTTACCGAAATATAAAAACTTCAGCTATTTATTGACAAGTTGGCAAACCAAAAAACCTCTCCGAGTCGAGACTCAATTAAAAAGTTCTTTTAAATAATTATATAATTATTTAAGTCGTCATTAATTTACCTTAGTTCTAAATAAATCGTTATAGGAAACTTTATTCCTAAAATCATTTTAAAAATAGCTGTTGTTGACGTTTAAATCAAGCGTATGCCACTTTAACAATTTATGGAAATTTAGGGTTTATAAAGCGCTTGGTTCAAAGTAAATGATAAGAAAACCCACAAATGCGTGATCCTTTGGTGGAAGTTAGACGTTGGGAGGCTAGCCGTTTCTCGTAACCCTAGCTCATCGCCGCGTACTTCTTAATCCTGTAGGTTTCGATATTCCTTGGTCACTGGCGCTTCGCTTCAGCGTTGGAGCCTTTCTTTTGATAATTGTGGTTATCTTCACTTTGTTCACCGGAATCTTGAGAGCAAGTTACTCATCTCAGAAGAAAGAAAACTTAAACAGTGGATGGGGTTTATTGAATTTACCCGACGTCGACGTTTACTCATTTGAAATAGAAGAGCTTTGCAAATCGGTAAAAGATTTTAGCCTGTCCATTTTTTGTCTACCCACTCTGTTGTGACTCCAATGATTACAGACTAACGAGGAATTGAGAATTCTCTGCAGTTTAAAAAGGGATGAAAATAATCGTAGAAAACATAGCGTTTTGGTTAACGATTTAATGACATTTGAATCTGAAGTAGAACGTATGTTTGGTGTTCGATCTGATTATCACGTTGGTTCGTCGAGTTACTTGTGCAAACCGAGAATGCTCTTGAGAAATAAAAACATGAATCCGGAAGCTGTCAAATTGATCAACCAAAGGTTCGTTGATTATTCTAGTTCAACTTTGATGCTTTGTATCGCTTTTACCATGAATTTATTCATTTAACATGAATATATATCTGCAATGACTAGTTAAACTACATATTCAGGGATGGGAGGGGCTTAGTTTGCGTGACGTCAGAGAATTTCTGGCGGTTTTTTTTAAAGCTAAAGCTATTGTCATGCGAAAGGCTAATTATGCTTGTAAATTGATCAACTACCGCATTAATTTACCTCCAACTGCAGAAGAAAACCAGCATCATCAATCCTCACGATTTCAAATGTTAGTAGTTTATTTTCAACCTTTACATTAATTTTTTTAATGACCAAGGCTTAGCAGTTTACCAACAGTTTTCAGTTTCAGGAAAAACATTGCAGGCACTTTTATAATTTACTTTAAAAGATCAATATCACTTTCGGATATCGTGTTGAGATATTTATCCACGTATCGGCGATCATTTTTAATATTCAGTTAACGCAGTTTGGTAAACCTAACTGAAAATTGTATCCCTCATACAGTTTTGTTAAACTTGTCGTCCGCTGTTCGAACTTCCAGGTTTCTCGATTTTGATTGGCTACCGCGATGACGTTAAACGCGTATGTAATAGAAAAATCCCTCCCAATCCCTGAATAACATGATAGAAAGGCTAATGATACACATGTATATTCATGTTAATAAATAAATTCATGCTTTCACACATAAAAATTGCCAATCCGAATGATGATTGTATACTTGATTTTACGTGCTTTGCTACATGTTGGCGTTGCACCATAATTATTTTACTTTTAAAACTTTTCATCAAACGGATTTAATGATTTTAACAATTTAATATATGATTAGAAATGACCTCTATTTGTACCTCCATTTGTGGGGCATTACATGCAATTTCGACCAGTGATGTCACCATTTTTCAATCGATTTTTTTACAAATTAAAGTTTCCGAGTTTTTAGCTTTACATTTTGAGAACTTTTCGAATAATGCCACTTCTTCAAAAACCCACTATTTGTAAAAAAAATTCTTGCATTTCTGGACCCTTTTGCTAAAGGTGCCATAACTTTTGTTCTAATTATTTCTTCTTAACATAATTTAGCAGCCTGACGCAGCCAGGCAAGGGCTACTCAACAGTGAAATCAGCAAGGTTCTATCGCAAAGCATTGTCAAGTTATTAAAAATATAATATGAAAATTATATTTTTTGGAGGGATCCATTCAAGGCGGATTTTGGTCATGTGGACAAGTGATATATTGGAATATTTTACCGTCTTTAGAAACCTCTTACATTTCGGATTTTATTTCCTTCACATTGGAAGCAGTTGCTATAAAAATATCTGAAATTGTGAGAGCGCATGAGATATAGAATTCATGAAAAAATTACTCTCAACCCCCTCGCCGGTACACTATGGGAAAACTCTCGTACTAATAAAAATGTGAGTTCGGGAGCAAGGCTAATTGAATTGCAACACGAAATGTTGAGAATCATACTTCGCATTACGAAAGGATTTCATGCATCACAGTACCTCTGTTTTTGGTTATTCTATTTGTTTCTGTTGAAAGGCACTTGAAGTTTTTGGATCTGAGGTCGAACAATAGAATTAAGAGCCACATGGAAAGTATCGTCTCTAATGCACAAGGAATTATTTTATTTTCGAAAAAGGGTCCAGTACCAAGCCAATCGACGAGTTTCGATCATAAATTCCTCCAACATATTGAGCAACTGATACGCCAAGATTAGAGTTAGTTATTCCTTACAACGAAGGTGTTCTTCCAGTACGAATTGAACTTGCAAGTAGAACACAAGAGGAAGAGCTCTCACATCGCGAGGTGCAAGTGAAATACTTTCCTTCAATTTATCACCGAAATACAAAAGGACAATAATGGTATCACATGCCTACGCCCAATGCCAATCTAACCAGAACACGCACTATCCCTAATAAGATCTAAGTAAAATGTTTAATGATAAGGCCATTTATTTCTAATGCGTTGAAGTTAATTAGAGGACAGTTTCACTCTAGATTTTTTTTTCATTCGAATCACCAAATAATAGGATATAATATATGTAATGACAACAACGCAATCTTGTACCAAATATTACATGCTACTATCAATTAAGTTACTTTAGCCTAAGCGTACGACTAATATCTAAAAGAAAGTGGGGTACTGTTAAAATCAAGAGAATTGTTTTAGGTCTTTAAAATCGAGGCAAAGAAAAACCATATTTTTAAGATCTCATGTTAAAGATCTTTCCAAGAGGTATCTAGGTAACGATGGTAGAATATTCCAATATATCACTTGTCCACATGACTAAAACCCGCCTTGAATGGAACCCCCGAAAATATAGTTTTTAATAAATTGACAATGTTTCGCGAGAGAACCTTGCTGATTTCACCGTTGAATAGTACTTGCTTGGTTGCGTCAGGCTGATAAATTATCTTACGAAAAAACAATTAGAACAGAAGTTATGGCACCTTCAGTAAAAGGGTCCAGAAATGAAAGAAATATTTTTGCAAATAGTGGATTTTTGGAGAAGTGGCTTTATTCGAAACGTTCTCAAAATTTGAAGCTAAAAACTTGGAAACTATAGTTTCTTAATGGTATCTAATGGTGTACCAAATTTTGAAAAAATCGATTGACCCATGGTGACATCACTGGTCGAAATCGCATGAAATACCCCATTTGTGATTAATAAAAAATGTCTTCGTGGACAAAGACTTGAAAAAGTAAATGATAAGAAAACAAAATGGAATGACCGAAGTAACAGATATTAAACTTTTTCTTTAAAGACATGATTATAAAACATCAATTATTTGAAAAAAAATACTTATCTTCGTTTTTTTCACCAAAATTACATTTGCATTGTTTTCGAAAGACAGATTATTCATTTTATATATCCTTTGTGGCATTAACAGTTTTCGAATGAAAAGGATTAGAAAAAATATCCGAGTATGGATATGGGTTATTTTTAAAGGTTTCTTTTTTCGAACTATAAGGCAAAACGTTGTTTAAAACGACTAAATTCAACCGAAGGAAGAAATTTTATCTTTCATCATGATTGACATTTTAAACGTCGCTTTAGGGTGCTTTGGTTTTGCGCCTGCATTTATACGACCACGATTCAATTTGGGTCCCATTTTTTGGGTCGATGATTTAAAATGTTTTATAAATGAATCATTAAAATCTGGATAAAAGACATTATTAACAAAAAACCTTTGGTATATTATTGAGTGCGTGAGAACTGTTTTAAAAGTTGTGATTGAATTAGTTGAGGAACACATTGTGTTTCTATCATGGTCTACACTGGAAATCTAGCTGTAAATATAAACGATGTCGCATGTTTCTGTTATATAGTAAATCTTTGACACGAACCATTTTGAAAAGAATGGAAAATTTAATGATACAATATTTTTGGGCAAATGTAATTTTGGTGAAAAAAACGAAGATAAGTATTTTTTTTCAAATAATTGATGTTTTATAATCATGTCTTTAAAGAAAAAGTTTAATATCTGTTACTTCGGTCATTCCATTTTGTTTTCTTATCATTTACTTTTTCAAGTCTTTGTCCACGAAGACATTTTTTATTAATATCTGTTCCTTCAGTCTTCATTTTAATTAAGATTGTTAAGAAACTGTTGCATTTTCAAAATCTGCACTAAGCACAAACATAAATATAGGGGAGCGTAAGCATAAGGGACCTAATATTGCTAGTTAGTTACTAATGCTTTCAGGTACCAGTTAATCAGTTATCACCAATAAGATTAATTTATCACTGAAAACATCAAATTTTCATAATAAAATTATTTTGGCCTTTCCTTATCCCCTGGCTTTGAGCATTAAAATATTTAAAATAACTCTGAGGATTATCTAGAATCATTTCTACTGATATTTCAAATTCAGAAGAATCAGAGTCATCGTTTTGAGTCTTTCAGATGACTGGCTTGGACTTTTGTTGCTGGTATTTGGTTTTCGTTGTAGCAAAGAGAATTGGTATATTCTCTTTGGTTGTAGCAGTGTAACCAGGGATAAGGGAATTGAGATGGATTGCAAATAATGATGGGCGACCTACGGCCAGACTTGTAAATAGTGATAATTTCATCGAGAGCCAGCAGGGCTCCCGACCCACCCAAAGCCCAATTTTCTTGGGTACCCGGGGCTCCCTGTTGGACAACGGTAATTAAATAAAAAAAACTCGAATATCATACTGAGGCATAGAACTATTTTGGTGTCGAGGAAAGCCGCGCATTTTTAACTTTTACTTTCACTTTTGAGTCTTGAACTCTTGTGAGAGTTCTGATCGCCCCGAATTTTTCAGGGTACCCGGGTGGTACCCGACCCCGTCTAAAAATATTTTATCAGGGTGTCCTGTGAATTTTCTTGGGTGTCACAGGCTCCCTGGTACCCCCTATTTACAAGTCTGCCTACGGCACCGTATCTCTCCCAATGTACCTCGCGCACGCCCCTACCCTTCGGTAGGCGATTGCTAAGTGCTGCCGCGTAGCGCCATTTTATTTGTATGAGAGCTAGCTTCTAATTTTAAGATAGAGGGGGCGCCCTTTACAATTTCATCCAGTACGAGTGTACGACCCTACCTAACCGCTGAGGATGCTGGGAGGACTACGGTGCCGTAGGTGGGGGTACACAGGCAACGCTATAGGTATGGGGGTTTCCAATACAAGGTGTAACCAAAGAGAATATAGGGGAGGAGTGGAAAGAGGGGAAAATCTTGTTGCTCTTTTCTACCGCGCATCTTCAATGCGCAGTACCGAGGCATTTCCGTTTGAGACATTTAACGGTATCGTAGGTGGCGCGACTGAGCCGGAAACTCCCTCGTACCACTAGTATAATTTAGGGGTAACAATGTAATTTAGCCTTGTGGAGCGGGGGATCTTCAACTCCTCCCCTATATTCTCTTTGGTGTAACTGAGACAAAGTTTCTTCCTGCAAGCATAGCCCACTTGATCCGCGCTCATGGTCGCAAGCTGCTCGCGCTATATAATAATATTTGACCACGTCGTCTGCTAAACTTAGGAATTGGACAATTAAACTTTTTGAGTTAATGTCTGGACTCTGGTTACCCTTGCATTTTCTTAGTGGTCCCGTGGTTTTATTTTTAAACTGGTAATTTGCCCTGTATCATTATTGTGTAAGAGACAGCCTGGCAGCCCCGTATTTGTTTACCCTACCCATAGCCCACTAGATCACGCGTAACACTACGCAAGATGCAGAGCAGCGTCCGTGAGCATGGATCGAGTGGGCTATGTCCTGTGTGGCCAAGTCAGCTGACTTAGGTGAAATATTTATTATTATTATTATTATTATTGTTGATGAGGCGGGGCTCACGCCCTAGCACCGATGCCAAAGGCATATTGTGCAACCTCATAATCAGGCCTTGAAGAGGCCCGTAACCGCAGCGTAGCGAAGAATTCGCTCCACCGTGAAGGAGGAGACCCGCGAGGGCTCCACAGTGTGTGAATCAAAATGTTCTAGTCTAAGCGAGGCGAAGAAGTCGCACTCGCAAAGTACGTGAGCGGATGTTTCTTCCTTCTCCTGGCACGACCTGCAGAGGGGGTCGTCAGCAAGACCCATCAGATGGAGGTGCCTATTTAGCCGACAGTGTCCGGTCAGAAGACCGGTGGCCAGCCTAATATCCCATCTGCTGAGCGAAATTAGGTCTCTAGCACGAGACCTGCAGGGACCATTGACTAACTGTTTTGTCTGTCTCTGGCCATCCATGTCATGCCAGAGCTGGTTTTGTATGACAGTCATCCTGTCATGCAGACTCCGTTTGACATGCCCGTAGGGGATGGGGACGGCCGGCTCCGGCCCCAAGAGCTTGGCCTCCGCGCCCCTTTTCGCAAATCTATCGGCTTGCTCATTGCCATAATAACCGCTGTGCCCTGGCACCAAGTACAACAGAACCCTGTTGCAGGACGCCAGTTGCGCTAGCAGATCAAGGCAGCTACGCACCAGTTGAGAGGTAATCTGACACTGGTCCAGCGCATTCAGGGCGGCCTGACTGTCAGAGTAGATCCTCACAGTCCGTCCGTTATACCCTTTGTTAATGCAGTAGTCTGCGCAATAACAGATCGCGGCAATTTCCGCTTGGAACACACTAGCAAAGGTGCCCAGGCAAGCAGAAAAACCGACCCTTGTAGTTTGGCAGTAATAGCCGGCGCCAGCGCCGGAATCAGTCTTGGAACCATCGGTGAACCAAATAGTTTCACCCCCAGTGCCAAGAGGCAGCAGGCTAGTCCACTCGGCCCGACTGGGAAAGTGGATGCTGAATGGCTTAGTGAAATCAAAGCTGGTAACGGTTTTGTCAGAGCACATCGTTAACGACGGCTCAAGTGCAGCGTACTCCCGAAAGAGCTTCGTATGGCTGTAATCCCAAAGTCTTGGAACCCAACAGCCATTAATGTGGAGCCTGTAGGCCCCCATGACAGCCTCCTCCTCAATGAAAAGATGAAGAGGTAGCATGTCAAGAAGCACCTCCAGGGAAGCAGTTGGGGTCGATCTCATGGCCCCTGTAACACCAATGCAGGCAAGCCTTTGAAGCTTGCGCAGAGCAGCCTGCACCGTCTTCAGCCGGACCCTTGTCCACCAGACAAGTGCCCCGTAAGATAGTATGGGTCTGATGATCCCAGTATAGAGCCAGTGTACAGCCTTGGGGTTGAGGCCCCAAGTCTGGCCGACTGAGCTCCTGGTCCTCCAGAAAAGCATCTTGGCCTTCTTGATACACCGATCAAGATGCGGCTTCCATGTGAGTCTGCAGTCAAAGGTCACCCCCAGGTATTTCACCTCGGAGGACTTTGTCAGGACCTGGCCAAAGAAGGAGATATCATTGAACAGATCCTTAGTATTCTTCCTCGTAAACGGAACAAGGACAGTTTTATCAGGATTAACGGAAAGGTTAACCGCCTGACACCATTGCTCCACGCTAGAGAGAGCAGATCTCATAAGTGTGGTGACAGTATCCGGGAACTTCCCGGTGAAGACTATTGCTACATCGTCCGCATACCCGAAGCAGCTACAGCCCCCAGCACCCCCGAGTCTCTCCAAGAGTTCGTCCACCACCAGGCACCACAACAGGGGGGAGAGCACTCCACCCTGAGGGCAGCCCCGGCTGGTAGTCACCCCTAGAGAGTCCCCAAGGAGGGACGCCGACACCTCGCGGTCGGTAAGCATGGACTTGATCCAGCGGCCAAGAGTGTCGCTGATGCCAAATCTCTTAACAGCTTCAGTAATAACCGAGCTAGAGACCTTGTCAAAGGCCCCCTCAATATCGAGGAAGACGGCCAGTGAAATTTCCTGAAACTCGAATGCCCTGTCCAGGCAATTCGTGAGGCCGTGAAGGGCCGTCTCAGTTGATTTACCTTTTTGGTAAGCAAATTGTGAAGAAGAGAGAGGAGTTACCGAAAGTACCTCGTCTCTAATGTACCTGTCCACCAGCTTCTCCAGGATTTTGAGGAAGAAGGAGGTCAGGCATATGGGCCTAAATGCCTTCGCCTCGAGGTAGGAAACCTTCCCGGGCTTGGGAATAAAGATGACCCTAGATCGCTTCCAATCACAAGGTATGTGACCGAGAGCAATGCAAAGTCTATAGATTTTGCATAACGGAGAGGCGATGTGGTCTAAGCCCTCCTGCAAAAGCCGAGGGAAGACCCCATCGGGTCCCGGAGACTTGTAGGGCTCAAAACAGTTGACAGCCCAACGAAGCTTGGGAATCGTAACAACCTGCCTGGCTACAAGCCAGTCCTCTCTCTTCGCCCTGTGCAGAACAGGGTATAGAGAGTCAGGGTTTGTTGGATTGATTGGAGTGGAGTCAGGGAAGTGGACCTCCAGCATATGCTTGAGAGTCTCAGCCCCAGACTTAGTGTACACACCCTCCTGCAACTTAATAGTGTTAAGACGATGTGTGTTGTCGTGCGCTAGGATCTTCATGACCCTAGCCGTGGCAGGGACATTGGAGACTTGCTCACAGAAGGTCCGCCAATAGTCCTTCTTAGCAGCTCTAATGGCCCTGTTGTAGGTATTAAGGGACTGCCTGTATCCAGTCCAGTCTCCCGTGCGCTTGGCTTTGTTGAAGAGCCTGCGCGTGTATTTCCGAAGCCGGCTGAGATCCGCATTCCACCAAGGGACAAGCCTCGAGCGGTTAACGGTCTTGAGTGGGCAGTTCCGGTGAAACGACTCAATGATAGAGCTCTCTAAGTCACCAGCAGCCCTATCAAGTTCGTAAGGTGAAGTGAGTTTAGGGGTGTGACCATCTCCGTAGCGTAGGATAAGGTCTTCCTTATAGCCGGTCCAATTGGTCCGTTTTGGATTGCGTACCTCCGTCCCCGCCGGGACAGAGGTAGTCGCGACAGTAAAGCAGATGTGCCTATGATCCGACAGAGACGGCTCAGTAGACACATGCCAGTTAGACACGGAAGACGCGAGGTTTTCCGTGGCTAGCGTGAGGTCAATGACCTCCCTTCTATTAGAAGTAACAAAAGTGGGTTCATTGTTTTGATTAAGAATATGGAGTTTACAACCAACTAAATATTCTAGTAAATCATCACCTCTCCTGTTGCAGTCAGAACTGCCCCACGTGATGTGATGAGCGTTGGCGTCGCAGCCAATGATTAGTTTGTCCCCTCTCCTTTCACATTGATCGACCAAATTGATCACCTCAATTGTCGGGAGAGAGTCCGCGTCGTGGGCAAAGTAAGCAGAGGCGGCCGTGATAGTCAACTTGGCATTCCCATTCTTGAACGAATCATCTTGTGAAAATTTTATAAGCCAGGCTTCTGGCGCTGGGTTTTTTCTGAGCCAAATTTGCTTTTTAAATTTAAAAAAAATTAATTTCAACCGTTTTTCCTCTCTTCAGAAATTACTAATGATAGTGTGTTACATTTTTATCCAAAATTTTTATTAATTAATTAACACACTGTACATCCCTTTAATTTGTAATTTCGCGCTTGGAAGAGGCTGAATTAAAAATATTGATTTGATGACAGGAATTAGTGATAGTGTGATTGAATCTATCATTTATTTTGCCAGCAAAAATCGTATCTTCGTGGCGGTAACCCTTGTCTAGAAACCAGGGAACGAACCCTTCTGCGTAGTTTGAATTAATCTACTGTACACATCAAAAATGTATCTAATTTAAACAAAAACCTTTATTCTAAATTATAGCGGTAATAAACAGTAATTAAAAACGTAACTGTTACCTAATAAAAATGATTGCAAGAGCCGGGATAAAAAACTGGTTTGTCAGCAGGGTTTAGTGATCGTGTGATTTAATCTATCAAATATTTTACCACTAATTTAAACAAACAAAATGATCTGCGCAGTGGTTACCGTTGACCGCATGCACCAGATATAATCTCTGTAGCGTTTATCGTTGGCAATCTGGCCATTGTTTATTGTTTTCTTAGGTAACGTTAGAATGAGCGCAAAATAATTAATAATTCAATTGTTACCTAGTACAAATGATTGGAAGGACCTGAATTAAAAATATTGGTTGATTTGGTGACAGGGTTTAGTGATAGTGTGATTGAATCTATCATTTATTTTACCAGTAAAAAACGTTTCTTCGTAGCGGTAACCGTTGCCTGACGGCACCAGTCAGAACGAACCCTTGTGCGTAGTTTGCATTGATCTACTTTAAACAACAAAAATTGATTTAATTTAAACAAATTACCCAATTAGCGGCTATCGTTGACCGATGGCACCAGGTGAGACACCTTAAAACGAACGCAACACGGCCAATTGGTCTCTAGTGTACAATAGAGCTATTTCAGTGAGGGAAAAATTTCGTCTGCTACGAAAATTGGGCCTGCCTTTGGCGGACCGGGGCGGCAATTTTGTGCAGATTTTCTCTATGGGCAAATAGCATTGGTGACGTAGCCATTACCCCCTCTGAAATAGCTCTATAGTACAATCAGCCTGTCTTGAACTTTTGACCGAGGCTCAGTGAAATCAGTGAATTTAAAAATTATCGGCTAAATCTTAACTTTAAATTCTTTTGTATTAAATTATAATGAAGTTTAACTTACAAGAATAAAATAAAATTGGGACTAATTAACCCCTTCTTTTAGATGAAAAGTGGAAAAATTCGCCTTAAGCTCGTCCATAATTAGAGCGGACGACGCATTTAGTAAACAAAAAACTTCGCTCTATTAGCTGTAAAACAGCGTAAGTTCAACAGTACGTTTCTCTATGATTTTAGCTAGGATTATACCACGTAAGTCCAACAGAATAAAAGGTCGTAAGTTTAAGTATGTGCTTAAAAGTACAAAAAATAATACTTTATATTAATTGTTTTCAATAAAACTTCGAAAGGCACCCGTTTAATGTTCAACCTTTCATTTAAAACCATTTTCAGACCTATCGAATAAAGTCTTCAAAAAATGGTCGAGACCATTTGGCTATCACAGCAAACATTTCCCATGTTATTCCTATGGGAAAATTTCCCTTTTTTTGCCAAAATGTCTGAATTTTTTTATGGAAATGAAAACCACCCTTAGCAACTTTATTTTCTATAATAAAAACTAATAGAGGGATCTCTTTGAAATTTTAACCACATATTAAGGGTCCGAATTTTAGTTCAGTGGAATTTTTTCAAAGAAGAAACCATGATAGGAAAAAAGTTACATCGAATCAAAAAACCACCCTTATACATTAAACGCAGTATGAGGTCTTATCTAAGAGAGCAACCGCTCTCTCAGAATATTTCTCAGAAAATGAAAGTCAAGCCTTCCACAAACTACCCATTGAGTTACTCTGAGCATTTGAATCAAAGATGAAAATGGCAAATTAGGTTGCCCATGCATATTTTACCCACACAGAATTCTCATTGGCACAATCCTTTTATTGTTGCTCTTCTTAATGCCATTTCAAACGATGCAACTATTGACTTAAGAAGATGGGTCAAAAGGTTCAGTCAGCAAAAACTGGTCCGAGATCAATTTTTAATTTGGTGATTCAAATTGTCCAAATTCTGTTCACACTTCCCAACTAGTTAACTCAAGTTGACTAATTTAAATGAGTCAAAACGTTGTATTGGCTGAAAAGGTCTTACGTTGATTAGGTTTTTTAGTTATGGTGAATTTTTTCCAAGCCTATTCTTTAGGTGGAATTTAGTTTCAAAGTGCTTTATTCTATTAATTAGTAAAATCGAGTTATGATCAATTGACGATCTAGATTGAGGACATTCGTGGAAACAGGACAAGATATACCATATATTCGCAACTTAGAAAGAAATTGGCGTACACATTCAGTGAAGACTGAAAATGAGTTGTATGCAATCACATTGACGGACCTTGGAGCAAAGTTTTTATTGTGGGCTGTAATGCTGGGAATCGCTTCTTTTGCCTTCACCATCGAAATACTCTTAATGATCAAAGACCTTTACTAGTGAGTGTCAAAAGGATGATACAAAATTTGTATTATTCAAAGCCGGTATAGAAAAGTTTATGTTTGACTTAGCGGTTTTTGCAATTGTATAAAAAATACTTCACAAAGTTAAAATTAACCAAACAGAGTTTATGTAAATCACTTTATATATTTTCTTTTATGTTCTGTCTGAGGAAACCTAAATTTAGATGATAACAAAGAAAACTACATTGTCACATGACATCAAATCTATATTGTTTTCATATCCCCACTTTTGTAAAACATGTTTATCTTTCCGAGTGAGGATTATATCACCAATAAGTACAGGTTGGTGTTTTAGTGGAAGGAACGGCTGTGAAAAGTGGTCAGTTAAAAGTGTGTAGAGCTTACGTCTTGCGATATAAGTGTTCCAAACATCTGTGAACAGTAAATTCGGTCCATAAATTGGAAACGCCTTAGTTTTGATTTGTAAACTGCGAACACGGTCACGGCCAGAAAAAAAGGGACACACTATCACTGTAATACCTTTCCGTGACGTCATCGTCACTTGGAGGGTTAAAAACGGGCAATTTTTACGAAATTTAAAAAACAACACAATTAAGAGTAGAAAATTCGTTTTTATAGCGCGGCGAACGATTAATGTTTCTTGTGATTTGTATATACATACACAACACTTTAAATACAAGTACAAGTTAAACAATAAAGTAGTAAGAACTGAGTAATGGAAGCTGTACCCTTATTATGAAAGACAAAATAGCATTATGTATTACATAACAACAGTTCGTTAAATAAATTTTAAGTGTGTCACACTTCGGTTTTGGTTGTTGATTTCCTCTATTATGAAAACATCCTAATTGAGTCAAACGACAAACTTCCTCTGCCATTTATCCTAAATCGACTCCTCTACTTCCTATGGCGTTTACCGTTTTAAAAAATATGTGGTTACAATTGCACTTAGCATCATTGCAACCAGAGACTAGATCGTCCATGTAAAAATCTTCAGCCAAAGCTTGTGAGGTCAACAGATACCTAGACTTAATGTTGACTAATAGCTCTTTTAGTACTCTTGTGGCTAAGTACCGTGCAACTGCTATTCCATAGGTAACCATGCGAAGATGACAATCTTGAATAGGTTCAATCCTCTGTGATATCCAATGGATGCGTAGTATTGATTAGTATCCATTGGGTCGGTCAGGATTTGCCGTTACATCATCTCAATATCAGCGGTCAATTCTATATAGTGACTTTGGAACCGAATTAAGAGGTTGCTAATTGTGTAGCAATCATAAGAGCTATAATTTAATGCCGTTATAATAGATTAACTTTAACATGTCTATCCACTACAAAGGTAAGAAGGGAAAAGGATTAGGCTATCCGGCTTCTCGCTACCTTACTCATTTCAGGAACCGTAGGTATAACGAAGAATTAATTTACTATAAGAATGCCTAAGTCACTAGATTTTACGCTTCTACTCTTACCCCGGTGTTAGTGGCCAAGTAAGCCCCACCCCTTTCAAGTTCGTCATTGCTCTGTGCATTCCTATTGGATCCCACGGGGATAGGTCATAGAGACGCAAATGACGTATTCCGACTAGATTAAAAAAACGTCGAGGCTCGAGCAAAGTAAACAGAAAATGGAGGCTGAAAGCGGTGCTGAAACGGTTAGGGAATGGTTTTTAATTGCCACGAGCATGTTAGTTAAAGGTTTTGAACCTAACTTAGTGGATTTTGAATACGTGTCTCTAGGTGAAAATCGTTCGTTCTATAATTGTTTCTAAATCGAATCAAGTGTATTATAGTTATGATTTCGTGAGTTCCAAAAACCAAACCAAAGCTTAACGAGAAGGTAAAAGAGATAGATGGTGGAAAACAGAGTAAGATAAAATATTAAGTCCCGCCTCCGTTTCCACCCTCCCCCCACCCATGAGGGGGATTGTCGACTATCACGCGTGCACCGGACGCCTTTTAAGGCCTTCTCATGGTAAATTCCTTCTTGGTATTACTAAGATAAATTCAGTTTGTCTAGGGGATGATTTTATAGAGGTAAGATAAATTAAGTTAAAGACGGCATTGAGAGTTACCAATAGAACGATACCTTTTACTTTAATAAAACGAACTGAAAATATAACTAGGATCAGGACCATCCAAAAATTAATTATACAAAAGTGGCATGCATGTTCTTAAGGGACATATTTTAAACAGAGGTAATATGTTTGAAGCGTTGAAATAATTATGACAGTTGTTCACTGTTCTCAGGAAAGGTAAGGCACACTTGAAAAAAGAACTCTCGCCAAGGAATGATCAAAAATAGCAAGATACAAGACCACAAGGCTGTTATTTTTCCAATTAGAGTGATAAAGTTAATTCTATTGTTCTATTTTTACGTTTTAATCCGTAAGGGTTCGATTTATATTCTGTTTAAATATTTTGGTTTTTCACGACTAGGAAATCTGTTCGATATAATTAACCGCTAGTAAATTAAAGACACACTCATGTTTTAGATAGTAAAAGTTTAATAATAGTTAAGATGATGAAAAATTGCTACATGTTACTCGTTGGAGTTCTGGTAAGGTTCTGATTTTTCGTTTGTAAAAAAGGGAGGGGAGAAGCGAGAAGAGAGATTTTTGAACTGTTAAAGCTAGGGGATTAGCCTCAGTATAGAGGTAGAAAGTTTCTTGGTGGCCTGACTCATGGGTTTGTCCATCCATGGCTTATTTGTTAAAGGAGTATCTTTTCTTTAAATTCTCTTCTCGCTCGTTCAAGGGGTCGTTCGTAAACTCGAAATTACAAAGGGTGCATGCATAAAATAAATATCCTACTTCAATTTATAACATACTCCCGCCTAATGTGGGTTAATGAAAACAAAAAATGAATTAATCTAACATTATACAAATAAATCGAAGTATCTAATTCAAATCCAATTCTGAAGGGTGTAAAAGTTGTACAGGGCGTTTTAAATCAGTTTTTGGAGTCTTGACTAAGCAGGATCTGATAAGTCCATCTCGTCCCTGGTACACTTCCTTTATTCGTCCCATAGTCCAAAGATGACGTGGTTGTCGGTTTTCGCTGACCAGGACGACATCTCCAGGTTTCAGTTCTGACGGTGGCTTTCCATCAACTGGTTTCTGGTGAGCAGAGCGAAGTTCTAGGAGATATTCGCTGCGCCAGCGTTGCCAGAAACGGTTCAGCAGGGTTTCTCGATACATCCACCGTTTGTTTAATTCGATTCGTTTACAGGACGCTTTCGCTCCCGTCATTGTATTAGGAGGCAATGAATTAATTCGATTTCCAATAAGGAAATGTGAAGGTGTCAATGGAGAAGGCTCTCCCGCATCACTTGTAATGTAAGTGATTGGGCGTGAATTTATGGCAGCCTCAACTTCGATGATTACTGTCTCTAATTCTTCGTAGTTAAGTTGAGCTGTTCCTAACGATTTTTTGAGACAACTTTTGACTGTTCCCACTTGTCTCTCGAAAAAACCTCCTCTCCAAGGAGCTCGCTCGATGTTAAATTTCCAAGTGATTTGGTGTGTACTGAAATAGTCCTTCAGTTCTTCAGTCCAAATCTTCTTCCATAAATTCTCTAATTCGGTGGAAGTTTTCTTAAATGTCTTCGCGTTATCTGAGAAGATGATGCTGCAAAGACCTCTTCTTGCTATAAATCTCTTCAGACTAAGGATGAATTTAGCGGCGCTTAGATCTGTGACCAGTTCGAGGTGGATGGCGCGTGTTACGGCACAGGTGAACAGCGCAACGTATACCTTCTTGTTGTTTAAGTTGCCGGTTTCGCCTTTGACGATCAAAGGACCCATAAAATCTACACCAGTCACCTGGAAGCTCGCTGCTTCCACTATTCTTTCTCGTGGTAATGCAGCCATTACTTGATTGGCTGGCATTGTCTTGAGTTTTCGACAGATCAAACATTTTGATATTAGAGATTTTACTAGTTGTCTTCCTTTTGAAATCCAATATTTCTCTCGTATTTTCGTTAAAGTAGAAGCGACACCCAAGTGAAATACCTTTTCGTGGCAATGATAAACTTGTAGTTTGCTGAAATGGTGACTTTCCGGTAGTATAATTGGATGCTGTTTAGAGTAACTAAATTCCGATTCTTGTAGTCTTCCACCGACTCGCAGTAAGTTATCTTGATCGAGAAATGGAGATAAATTTTTGATTTTGGAATCTTCTTCTAGTGGTGAGTTTGATTCTATGGCTGCTATTTCCTCGCTATAAATAGAGTTTTGAGCAGCTCTGACCCAATATAGTTCCGCTTTCTTGATCTCTTCAGCTGTTAATGGTCCATGAACTTTACTACTGTTGTGTCGTCCGTTACTTATCCATCTCATGACCCATGCCGTTGCTCGTACAGGATACATTAGAGAACTGTATTTAGTTAGATCCATTATCGGTTCCTTTTGGGTTCGTACGTGAAGAGTATTCTGTAAAGCACGGTGTGGTCTAAGCTCCTCTTCTACTTCGCTTAGCGCTTGTTTCCTAGTTGTTGGCTTAGAGTTTTTAGGCCAATCTCTTTCCGGTTTTTTGAGGAATGCCGGACCTGTCCACCATTTTTCGTTGTCAATCAGTTGTGACATTCTGATACCTCTTGTAAGAAGGTCGGCAGGGTTTTCTTTACCACGAATGAAGGACCATGCTTGGGGATCGCTTAATGTGTGTATTTCTCCAAGTCGATTTGCTATGAATGGTTTCCAGTCAGTGGCTGGGCCTTTAATCCAGTGGTAAGTTGCCATTGAGTCTGTCCAGAAGTGGTAAGATGGCTCTTCATCCGCGAAGTACTGCGCAAATTTCTTGGTAAGTCTGGCTCCTACTAGAGCTCCTAGTAGTTCCAAACGAGGGATGGTCAAGGACTTCATGGGTGCAACTATGGTCTTGGATGCGACTAAACTGACGTCGATGGATTCTTCAGATTCGATTCTTACGTATACTACTGCTCCATATGCTTGTTCACTGGCGTCGCAAAAGCAGTGCAGCTGCGTGGAGACTGGACCTGTTTTTCGACTAGTGTTGTAGCATCTCGGGATTGACAGTTGGCTAAGCTCCTTTAATTCCGAACACCATTCATTCCACTTCATTAGGATATCTGGTGTTACTTCTTCATCCCATTTTGTTCCTTTCAACCAGAGTTGTTGGTATAAACACTTCACTCTTATGGTGAAGGGGGACAAAAACCCAATCGGGTGGAATATACGCGAAGAAGCTTGTAGTATATAGCGTTTCGTGTTGGTTCTTGTCAATAAGAATTCCAGAAGGGAATCTACTTCAAACTTGAATTCGTCAGTATCCGGTAGCCAGGTAATTCCTAGGACTTTCAACGGTCCTGGAGCTATTTGGGAGCCATTGTTGACTTTATCAAGGATTTTGTCAGGGAATACTTTGGTCCAACGTAGGCGGAGATCTTCAGAATTAGTTTGCCATTTGCAGAGTGGCATTTTGGCTTCTCGTAAAACTCTTTCTCATCTGTTGAAAGTGAAAACGCTTTATCGACGTCGTTTGCTCCTCCTAATAAGTCATCAACGTATAGTGACTCATTTAGTAGCTTGCACGCTTCAGGGTACTCCTTTTCTAAGGTCTTGAGATGAGCTTTTATCGTGGCGGCTAGTAGGAAGGGACTTGAAGTCACTCCAAATAAGACACGAGTCATTCTATAGACGATAATCTTGAATTATTCTTTAGTATTCGAGTTTCCCTCGAACCATAAGAATCTTGTAACATCTCTGTCTTTTGGTGACAAGCTTATTTGTAGGAAGGCTTTTTCGATGTCTGCCATGAAGGCTATTAAGTACTTCCTGAAGTTTACCAAAATTCCTAATATTTCGGGATTGAGGTTTCTACCAGCGTGGAGGCATTCTTTTAAAGATGAAGCGTTCTTCTCGTGGGCAGATCCATCAAAGACGACTCTTAGTTTGGTCGATACTCTTTTCAATCGTTCTAGACCTCTGTGGGGTAGGTAAAAGGTTTCTCCTGGTGTCCCAAAGTTGTTGTCTTCAACTTTCTCCATAATTTGGAGCTCGAGATAATTGTATATTACAGCTTGATATCGTTCTAATAAGGATGGATTTTCCTCGAATTGTCTCATCAAGTTGAAAAGTCGTTTTTTCGCTCCCATGTAGTTATCTGGTAAGTAACTATGATTCTGTTTCCAAGGAAGTTGGACTTCATATCTACCGTCTTTGGTCTTCAGAGTGGATTCAAATAATTCCATCGCTCGGGGTATTCTAATGGGTTGTCAGCCATTCTTAGTCCCTTGGCTTGCATTTTCTGAATTATGTCTTCGTTGGGAACTTCTAATAATGAGCTTGTGGCGAGATAAAAAACTGTGTAATTTTAAATTAGAAGTTCAAATGTTTTTTTATGTAAAAAATTAACTCCTAGCATTTTACTTTTTACCTTGTATATATATAGCATAACAAAAGATAATAAAGTTTAGTTGATTCGTGACGCTAACATGTTTTTCTGTCTCTCCGACTTACGTACCCACAATTGGTGACCCGGATAGTTTATTTTTTACACAAGCCTAAAGCAATACACGGAGAACGATATGCAAGGGAACGACGACGACGACGAGGAAACTTCTCTAACTGAACAAATTAAGTACCTAAGCGAGAAACTTAATCAAGTGATGTCTACTAAGGACTTCAACAAGGAGGAGAAGCCCGAAAGCCATGAAATTTCGCGTCTCTCAGTCAAGCTTCCTCTATTTTGGAAAGACAATCCTGACCTCTGGTTCTCCACAATAGAATCCCAATTCCGAATTAGCAGAATCACTACTGAACAAACAAGATTCGACTACGTATTACAATCCCTGGACCAAACCATCATTCCTTATGTCGCTGACATCGTCAAGGTGCCTCCGGAAAATCCTTACACAGCATTAAAGGCACGAATAATCTCTTCATTCTGCGATACGGACGAAAAAAGGCTACGCAAACTACTAAGCGGAATGCAAATCGGCGACCAGAAGCCTTCACTCTTCCTGCAAACGATGCGTCTTCAAGCTGGTTCACAAGCCAATGATGCTATACTAAAATCACTGTTCATGGACCAACTTCCTGAGCAAGTCCGAGGTATATTAGTCATGAGCAACGAAAGTAACCTAGACAAGATTGCCGCTCAAGCTGACAAGATCGTCGAGACCATCCGCCCAACCACAATATCAGCTGTTACTGCAAATAACCCAGAGGCCGACGATCCACCATCTGTTCGGCGCCTTGCTCAACAAATCGAGGAATTGAACCAAAGGTTTGATTCATTCACCAGAGGTCGTGCTCAGTATCGTGACAGGGATCGTCGTGGCAGAGGACAAAACCGTTCACGATCTAGAGGCCGTATTTTCAATCCAAGAGGGAAGCTCTGTTTTTACCACTTCCGATTTGGGGAAAAAGCAAACAAATGTCAAGATCCTTGCGCATGGCTTCGGAACCAATCCCCACACAAGCGAATGGACCCGGAAAACTAGCAGGCCGATCGGATATGGCGACGACCGATTTCAATGGCCGGAATTCACATCGCCTTTTCATATACGACAAAACCTCGAAACGTAATTACTTAATCGACACCGGCGCTGACATATCAGTCATTCCACCCACCAAACAAGAGCGACACAATTCGAAATGCCATTTCAAGATATTTGCTGCAAACGGGACACAAATAAATACCTACGGAACCAAAATTCTTCATCTTGACCTGGGACTTAGAAGAAATTTCAAATGGACATTCGTCATCGCAGATATCCGCAAACCAATCATAGGAGCAGATTTTATATCTACTTTCCACCTATTACCTGACCTAAAAACGAGGAAATTAGTGGACAGTAAAACGTTACTGTCAGCTTACTGCAAAGTTATCCGCCATCCTGCAACCAACATAACCACAATTTTCGGAACTACAGAATTTCATAAAATTCTCGCTGAATTTCCGGAGATCGTTCGCCCATCCGGACCGTTACAAGAGCCAAAGCACAATGTCTTTCATCATATAGAGACTACCGGACCTCCAGTGGTGGAACGTGTCCGAAACCTCGACCCGAAGAGACTCGCCATAGCCAAGAAAGAATTCCAATTAATGGCGGAACAAGGCATCTGTCGACCATCTAAAAGCAACTTCGCCAGTCCACTCCACATGCAACCCAAAGGAAACGGAAATTGGCGGCCTTGTGGTGATTACCGTGCATTGAACCGACGGACTCGTCCAGACCGATATCCATTGGCATTATTGAGCAACTTTACAGCTAATTTCGCAGGCTGTAAAATTTTCTCTAAATTTGACCTGGTAAAAGCTTTCCATCAGATACCGGTACACCCACCTGACGTGCATAAAACTGCTGTTATTACTCCATTTGGACTCTGGGAATTTCTGCGCATGCCGTTTGGTCTGTGTAATTCAGCCCAGACATTCCAACGATTTATGGACGAAGTTTGCAGAAGCTTGGATTTCGTATTTGTTTACGTGGATGACGTGGTCGTAGCTTCACCTGATCGAGAGACTCACAAGAAACATCTTCGATCCCTATTTGAGCGCTTCAAAGAATATGGCATCCTTATTCATCCATCAAAATCGCAACTTGGAGTAGAAGAACTCGAATTCCTTGGATATCTCGTAAATTCAAAAGGGATTTCACCACTACCGAGCAAGGTTAAAGCCATCGTCGACTACCCGAAACCCATAACTATCGCGGACCTTCGTCGATTTTTGTGCATGGGCAATTTCTATCGTCGATGTATCAAGGACGCAGCAAGACTTCAAGCCCCTCTGAACGAATATCTTAAAGGAGCCAAAAAGAATGACAAAACAAGAATAAGCTGGACACCAGCAGCAGAGGAAGCATTCGAAGCTTGCAAGAGGGCTCTACGGGACGCTACAACGCTTTCCCACCCTAAGCATGACGCTAAACTAGTGCTTAAAGTGGACGCATCAGATTTTGCTATCGGTGCGGCACTGGAACACGACCACGGAAGCTATTCGGAACCGCTCTCTTTCTTTTCCCGCAAACTATCCATAACTCAACAAAAGTATAGCGCCTACGATCGAGAGCTTCTCGCTGCTTACTCGGCGATAAAATACTTCAAACATATGCTCGAAGGACGACAATTCACTTTGTACACGGACCACAAGCCACTCACCTTCGCGTTCAATCAGAAGCTTGACAAAGCCAGTCCAAGACAAGCCAGACATTTGGATTACATTGGTCAATTTACTACGGACATCCGACATATCGAAGGCATAAAGAATACTGTCGCAGACGCTCTCTCGCGCATAGAAATTAACTACACGGACGTCGAATCATTGGACTTCCAAAAGCTCGCAGAGGCCCAGGCATCCGACGAAGAATTAAGAGGCTTACTTGAAACGGAGACCGTATTGAAACTTAAAGCGCTCGAACTCCCAGATACACGCGCTAGTATTTGGTGTGACGTCGGAACGGAAAGAGCTATACCATTCATCCCAGTACCTTTCCGGAAACGGGTTTTCAACAACGTTCATGGTTTATCTCATCCCGGCGTTAACCCGACCAGAAAACTTATAGCACAGCGTTTTGTATGGCCATCCATGAACTCCGATATATCAAAATGGACTCGAGAATGCATACCCTGTCAGAGGAACAAAGTTGGACGACACACAATCAGTCCACATGGTCATTTCTTAGGACCTACGCAGCGACTCTCAGACGTCCATGTCGACCTGGTCGGACCTCTGCCTCCTTCGGAAGGATATTCTTATCTGCTCACCTGCATAGATCGTTTTACTCGATGGCCCGAGGCACTCCCGATTACGAGTATCACCGCCGAGAGTGTCTGCAGAGCTTTTTACGATGGTTGGGTTTCACGTTACGGATGTCCAAATACCATATATTCTGATCGAGGACGACAGTTTACTTCCTGTCTTTTTAAGGAGCTTGCAGACCACCTGGGGGCGAAACACCAGCAAGTAACCGCTTTCCATCCCCAGTCAAACGGAATGATCGAACGCCTGCATCGACCACTTAAAGCCGCACTCGCCGCACATGGAAATAACCAGTGGACCAAGACATTACCTTCGGTTCTATTGGGGCTTCGCACGGCAGTTAAAGAGGATCTACAATCTTCTGCTGCCGAAATGCTCTACGGCGAAACACTCAGGCTGCCTGGAGATTTTTTCCACCAAGTTCCGCAGCGACAAAACCCTGACGACTTTCTTAGCTCCTTGCGCACAATCATGGAATCTGTCCGACCTAAACCTGCTTCAAATCACGCTACACAACATGTCTTCGTCAACAAAGACCTTTCAGACTGCTCGCACGTCTGGATTCGCAGCGATATGGTTCGTAAACCATTACAACCAAAATACGACGGTCCCTATCAAGTGCTCGACCGTTACGAAAAATATTTCAAGCTACGCATTAAAGGCAGAACGGACACCGTAACCATCGACCGCTTGAAACCGGCTTTTCTTGAGCAAGAAGTTCAGTTACCAGCCCTCCCGGTGGTGACGACCCTACCAACTATACCCAAGGTCTTAAAGAAAGTTACATTTGCGGACAACGAATCCTCAGATAACCATCGTACCCGTTCGGGAAAACCTTTCAAACCACGTCGTTAGCACTGGAAGGGGAATAATGTGGCGAGATAAAAAACTGTGTAATTTTAAATTAGAAGTTCAAATGTTTTTTATGTAAAAAATTAACTCCTAGCATTTTACTTTTTTACCTTGTATATATATAGCATAACAAAAGATAATAAAGTTTAGTTGATTCGTGACGCTAACATGTTTTTCTGTCTCTCCGACTTACCTACCCACAAGCTACTTATGTTCGGAGTTTCCAAAGCTTCGCAAGTGATTTCTTCACTTCCGTCGGTGTTCTTTAACGTCAGTAGAACTACGTTTCTTTTTTCTATTTTAGGTTTCTGTCCTTCAAAACAGTCTATTTCCACGACGGTGGTCCCAATTATTGGTAGTTTGAGAGCTTTGGATAGCTGCTCAGAAACGAACGTTCTTTGCGCGCCATTATCCAATAGACAACGAGCTACGGATGTGTTTTCTTGAGCTATGACGTTGACGCATTCTGTTTGTAAATAAACATTTTTGTCAAGTTTAACCATGGATTTATAAAAAACTATCGTTTGTGGATATGTCACTGGGAGAAAAACGTGTAAACATAATTCGCGATTTTCTCCTAGCGCCACCTGTTGATCAGGTCATACGTTAGAGTGGAAGTGAGGCAAACGTCACATCCCGTTTTGGGTGAGGGGTCCTTTGTGCGCATGACGAGATGTCACGTGTTGTTAGGTCTGGGATTTTGAATGTTAGAAACGGACATGTTAGGGTTTTCGGGTCGTGATTCTCTTGATGTATTTCAACTTATTAAAGTGAAGATTCCTTTAATGCGTAAGTGACAATCTAAAAATCCATATTATAAAATACATTATTTTGAATTCAGAACTACTATATAATGAAAAATAATTTCAGTTTAGTTCTACAACGATTAAGCTGAATGAAATATTGATTTAAATTTAGTAATTATTACATTATCAGAATGAGTGGCTGGGTAGAAAATATTTCTGAGCCCGACTCAGAGGATGAGCATACTAGTAGCTCCAGCGAAACGTCTACATCTTTCAGCGAAAGCTCTGGTAAGATAATTAACAAACCCAATACACAGCCTCCCTGTTCCCAAATTGCTAATTACAGAGGATGAAAATGTCACCACCACTGTAACGACGGAAAATATTTTGGATGGTAATTTATGGCTTTTACAATATTAACTTGTTACTATTAATAGCATTTTATAAAATGGTACATTTGATTAAACAGATGAAAACTGTGATATTCATCAGGGGTTGAGTATGGAAGACGCTCAAAACATGATTGAGGATGTGGAATTTGAACAAATGCTAGACGATGAGGACATTGACAAAGCTCTAATGAACTTAGATACGAAAGTCCAAGTCGTAATGCAGTCTACTTCACGCGCCTTAGAAACAATTACTAAGTATTATGTTATAAAATACGAGTATGAAACTCATTTAAACAAAAATAAGTTCTCTCAATGTTTCAGCAAGTCACCAACTAGTTCACCAATTAAAAAAAAAGCAAAGAAAATTAATCAAGTTGCACCTCCACGAACGTCCATGATCCCTAGTGAGTTTCACCCTGAATAAGTAAATTTTCAATTAAATAATCAAAATTAATTTCACCTAGGTAGAGAATTTGATGAATCATTTAAAGGGCTTGTATTTGAAACACAAGCACAATTCAAATCTTGTGAATTGGGATCTTTGAACATCGACGAAAAACATATAGCAATTTACACTTGGATAACAAAAGTGCACTTCAGAGACTTAAATGAATTGAAACGTGTAGTAAGACCAATTTTGGTGAACACTGTGGAAAAAAACGTTTCACAAATGATGATGAAACTAATTACCCACAAAAAGAAGGAAAAATTAAAAATATTAAATTCTTTAAAACATACAGATGTAAGAAAATGTGAATAATAATTATGAATCAGGTTGATTTATAATGTAACAATTTCAGGGTTTTAAGGATCTTGACGAAAGAGAGAGAGCTGTTGGCATCAACCTTCTCTTAAAAAGAATAATAGAAAATGGATCTAAAAGAATTCAAATTATGACAATTGACGTTAGTGCAAAAATAGTAGAGCACCCTTCGGTTTTTATGTACGTAATTGGTGCAACTCTTCAATCACTAGCTCGTAAGTCAGAATTTGGAAGGAACCTCGTTTCAAAAATGCACACGACAAAAGAAAATGTTGCTTTTAATCTAAGGAAGTGGATCGACAGTCTAAATAGAGGTGGTTTATTTTACCCAACACAAGAAGTATACGAACTCTTTGTTAAAATCTATAAAATCGTCATTCCATACTACTTCAACAATTATAATGAAAACCGAGTAGTTAAAGCAAAAGCTGAGATAAAAGAAAACGAAACAATTGTGCAATCTTGGAGTAGCCTTTGTGATAATTGTGTTCCTGAAGTTGAGAGGCCCAAGCTGTTTGACCACTGCGTTAGTTATTTCATAAATACAATTGGAAATGGTCATCTCAAGAAGCTCAAAGAAGAATTTAAAACGAAAAATAGACTTAAAGCTATCAAATCCCTAGCTGATTCAAAGGCGAGATTAAGAAAACAGATGGAGCAACTTTCTACTGGTAAATTTGCAAAGTGATAAACCTAGTCAATGATGAACAAGTGCAATTGAAATGGAAATGTTCCTATTTTTAATCGTTTAAAGGTTTTGAAATGTTCCTATTTTTTATTTTTCAAAAGTTTTGTAATTAATGTTCCTATTTTTTTATTTTTCAAAAGTTTTGTAATTAATGTTCCTATTTTTTTATTTTTCAAAAGTTTTGTAATGTTTTTTATAATTTTTTAATTATTGACAATCTCCATAGTAATTGAGATATATAAATGATATTAGTTAAAGCTCATCGTTGGTATTATTTGAAGTGGTGGTGTTTCCTTCAGATGTGTGTGTCGGTATTTTGTATCGTCTTAACATAAGGAGGGATTCTCTATTATTTCCAAAGGTTTCAATAGTTGGGTTATCGTTTCTCCCATTCGCACCACGCTGCTTTGAAAATTCCAGTTCTAGTGGGTCTTGATTAAAATTCCCAGTCAAAACAAACGAAGCTCCTTTGCCAAGGAGAAATTTTATGATAGCCACCATTGCCTTAGCTATTTCAAAACATAGGGAAAACTTTAGTAGCAGGTACTTAATACTTTAATTTAATCTAAAATAGAATATCTTACTACTTTGCCTCAAGCCTGCCAGTGTTTCCTGCGAAAGGATCATTTTCTTCCTTTCCTCTGGCTTGAATTTACCTGGATGGATATTTTGGGTGTATTGTTCCCAATCATTTAGGTACCCCAAGAAGTCATTTTCTAACCACTGCAAAGAATTCATTCAATTTGTTCATAATTAAAACGTTAAAAGGAATACTCATACTAAGCCGCTGATCATTAATTGTCTTGAAAGGTCTTTTATTGGGTTTTCTTTTATGGTAAGCTTCGTTGAAATTTGTGGTATTGAATATGTCAAACCATTTGTCAAATATCTCAATGAACTTCACAGTTTCGGCATATTCTTCGCCAAATTCTTCTTTTATCGCTTCTGCAACAGTTTTACTGAGTACTTGTGATGCATATCGAACTTTCATCTTCGTGTAAGAATTAAGATAAATATGATCCCCAGTCAATTTGTGCGCTTTTCGAAGGTTACCAGGTTGGGATCTTTCTTTTTCAAATAAATCTCTAATCGGTTTCCAAAGAATATATTGGCCATTGTTTAGCATGAGACGAACTTTGCATGTTTCTTCACTTGACCATAAACAATTCCTTGTTGTTTTTAAGAGATGGGGAGGGTCAAACATGAAAAAGAACGGTCTTTCTTCGTCCGCACTAAATGGATTAATACAGTAATGTGGAGAATCTACTGTTGTATTCGTGGTGAAAAACTTTCTGTTGGTGGCTGCACCATCCCCAATGACGCCTAGTACTTTAATGCCAATTGCTTCAAGTTTTTCAACAGCTTCCCAAATTATAGAGTTAAGGTCATCTCCAGTTAATCCGTTGGTAGCAAAGTGTGCGAATGGATATTTCTCATGGGTTGTGGTTCCTCTTAACATCAACATTAGAACATTATTGGCTACTTTTTTTTCTTTGAACGTATCTGATTGAAGGCTATTAATCTGGTTTCTTGCATTGTTTAATTGAGTATAACCAATTATGTTGCCAGTATTTTTTTTTGTAAACTAATTCTTCTTTCACTTTCATCTCATCCAGAAGAATGGTGAAATATTGTTGATGAGGCTTTAATTGCCAAGGTTTTATATCTTCTTTGAGTTGATTAAACACTTCATTTGAAAATCCAGGTAAACTCCCGTTATGAGTTGAATGTCTAAATAGAGTGATATATGAAGGCAACTGCAATATTTTAGATTTGGCCAAGCTTTTGTACGCGTTTGGGGCCTTATGATATTGATACATGCACCACTGAATGACATACGGGTGCCACCTTCGGCCACGTGCATCTTTTTGTTTAATTGCTTTCAATTGCTCTCGTAAAAACAAGGAAACAAATGATTGGTCATCTTTTTTTGGTATTGTTTTTGTCAAAATTGTTTCAATGCAATCATTATCTTCAGGTTCTTCTAATGGTTGGCTGTCAACATATATATGTTTCTTTGCTTTTTTCTTCTCTTGTTTAACTTGCCTTCTTGCTTTTCTTTCGCAAGCTTTAGATTTCTTCAGCAATGAAATAAGTTCTTCTTTAGATAGTGACTTGTACTTTCTCCTGTTGCTCGTTTTTTTCCCTCCAGAAATTGTTTTCAATGCGTAACTCCTTAATTTTGAGCAATGAAAACATGTTTTGTTGTTTGAAATACCCATGCAGTTATCGTCTCGTATAGCTGAGAAGTGAACTTTCCCTCGACATCTTTCCTTCAAAATGTTTACCATTTCAGGCTCTTTAATTCCTTGGCAAATCCTAAAGCGGTTGATGGTGGTTAAAAGTTCAATAAGAGAATTCACACTCGATATTGTCTCTGGTAACTGAACCATACTATGATTTAATATATCTTTGCCACAAACCTTAACTTGTAAGCTATTATCCTTAGTTATAGTTATTGATATTAAAGGTGTGTTTGACTCTTTGTTGACCTTCAAAAAGTGAACTTCACTATTTCCTAAATTAGACAGGTTGGACAGCCAATTTTCATCTACTAATTTTAACCATTCTGGCGAGTTCAAAAAGTCTTTCAAGTTTTTTATACTCCATTCTTCATTATCTGTACAAGTGCGATTTTGTGACATGTCTACATCATTTTGACTGCTTTGATTGGTATTATCCTTGTTATCTTCACAGTCAGTGAGGCAGATTTGTCCTACATAATTTTTATTGAGCAATTGAGGTACCATCGCCACATTATCCCCTTTTATTTGACTTTCTTCTTCAAACGGGTTGGTCATTCTTGCCATATTTTCATCACCAAACTGGTTGATCACCTCAGGATTATTTTGATCTTCACTTGCTTTGGTCAAGTGTAGAGACTCTGCATTACCTATTAAAATTGAACTGCTAGTAAATAAAAGCAAAATAGTGACAGAATGGACAGTAGTATTTTGAATTACTCATGTTCCCTATTGCATCATCAACGTCTAAATTAACGGAGCTGAGATCTCCCCAATGCATTGATAATACAGTTTCATCCATATTTAACGAACTATCAGCTACTATATGATCTTGAGTGATGCACATCGGTGTATGGTGGGGCGCTTTAGGGGTACTTGAGCAAGCAGGATTCAAAGGACGTATCATACTCTATGCAATTAAAACAGAATCTCATCTACCATGAAGTATCAACAATAAACATTTTCTAGTATTACTAACAGCAGATTGAGTTGGTTCTATCGCAGTAGGTTCGCTTGCTTCCACAACTGACGACAAAGGTTTCAAGATAGATACCATGCTCTTTAATTAAAAGACCACATCTAATTATACTAAAAATTAAGCAATAGAACGTTTTTACTTACGTTAGAATGAACAGGGTCAGGAAAAGTTTCACTTGAACCGTTTAATCCCACAAAGTGTTTATTGCATAAGTATGTGTTTTTAGTAATTTTATCCTTAGTAAAGTCTTTTCTAACTTCTTTGAGCCATTTTAACCATTTATTACATAACACGGGTTTGGTTTTTGGTTTAGGAAAAGGTATAAATGTTACCCCAAACATATGAGGTTTCTCGGATCTTCTAGAATCGCTATTACACGTTGGATATATGCAGTTCTTATTTCTCCCCATCTTACACTAATGACTTTAAAATTTAAATTTTAAAATTAATTTCCTAACTGTTTTAAACGTAACGGTCGTAATTGTAAAATAAAAACAAGCAGACGATAATTAAAAGTAGATTTCTAGTGGCTCCCCCTCTTGACAAAAAGAATCATACATTCGATTTCCGTTTAAACGCCTCACTTCTGTCCAGACCCCTAGAGGCAAGGGGGACGAAAGTGCATCTTGCCACCCAGCTTCCACCCGAAATCGTGAACTAGAGGCATTGCCTTACCAAAGGTAGAAGTACCATATCCACAAACGATAGTTTTTTATAAATCCATGGTTTAACGATAGTAGACATCATGGTTGTGGCGTTATTTCCGGTACTCTTTTCCTCCTTGTTTTTAGAGTTATCTTCACCCATTGGTTCTGGGTATTTGGTAGGACAAACGACTTGGTCATGATGTTTACCGCAAGTTGGGCATCTTATACGGTTACGGTATCCGCAACCTTTGGCCAAGTGTCCTATTCTAACGCAAATGAAACATCTTCCAACCTTTTTCAATGCTTCTTTTCGTTCCGCATAGGTGAGGTTCTTACATTCGTAGTATTTGTGGTCAGCTTGATCACAAAACAAACAATTTTTGACTTCGTTAGATTCAGCCTTGACGTTAGCGAGTAGATTTAAAGTAGTGGGATGGCTTCTTAGATTTCTATCTTGAGGAAAACGTGATATTTTTCCTTTAATTTGTTCGATGGTGGTCGAACTTTCCTTCAGTTTAGATTCAGCCATTTCGTGCATCTTTTCGCGGCTTTCCACCTCTCTTCTAAGGAACGCTAACAGTTCTTCTGCCGTTGTATCCAATTGGTCATCGACTGTTCTGGCGAACTGCAGTGTGATTTCTTCCGGCAGATTTTGTAGAAGTAGGTCACAAAACACGATTTCGTAAGTTTCTGGATTAATTCCTAGTGAATTGAGACTCCTGATCTGAATTTCGCAATTATCGTATAATTTTCTCAGTGCAACGATGTCGTTGGATTTCTTAATTAGCGGAATTCTTAGCAGTTGTATCAGATGAGCCTTTTTGATATCTTTAGTTTTCCCGAAGCGTTGTTTCAATAATTCGATAGCGTTATTGTAATTTCTCTCAGAAGCGGGTAATCCTTTTATGACGCTCATCGCGGGTCCAGTTAAGTATTGCTTCAAATACGCCAACTTAACTGAACTGTCTAATTCTTCGATATCGTGTACTGATATTGAGAATTGGGTCCAAAAATCTTGCCAGGTGCTAGGATCTCCATTTAACTTTTCTATAGTAATTCGCGGTAGTTTAACATGCATGTTTTTGTTCGTGTTGACTGAGGTAGTCGAGGAACCTGAAGACGTATTTTTCTTTAATTCTAATATCTGTTGTATTCTAAGTTCTTGATCCTTAATTGTTTCTATAAATTTCTCGTCCCATTCTTCTGTTGTATCAATTTCCGATTGATACTGATCGTCGTTAGATATGTGACTTTCGATTTCTACATTAAGAGGGTCTATCTTCGTCTTCTTATCAACTAATTTCGGTAGCAACGTTTGTAATTCTTTTAAATCGCAATTTCTATCATCTTTCGTTAATTCTACGCTTATCTTGTCCATAAGTACTATTGTTAACTCCCTAAGTCTTTTCCTTTTGTTAAGGGTTCTTTCTAAGGAGTTCATGTTTCTTTAATTTTCTTCTTTCGTTGATGAATTTCAGAATTTGATCTTCGTTACGCGTCGAACTAATTCTAGCGGAGAGTTTCCAGTAATAAGGGTTTGTGACTCAACAAAGATGTTCTAGTCGTCTTCAAATTAATCGAGATTAATTCTGATCGAGTTCAACTGTTTCTAGCGGTCCCGGACTTTCGGCACCATGTTATTTTTCCAATTAGAGTGATAAAGTTAATTCTATTGTTCTATTTTTACGTTTTAATCCGTAAGGGTTCGATTTATATTCTGTTTAAATATTTTGGTTTATCACGACTAGGAAATCTGTTCGATATAATTAACCGCTAGTAAATTAAAGACACACTCATGTTTTAGATAGTAAAAGTTTAATAATAGTTAAGATGATGAAAAATTGCTACATGTTACTCGTTGGAGTTCTGGTAAGGTTCTGATTTTTCGTTTGTAAAAAAGGGAGGGGAGAAGCGAGAAGAGAGATTTTTGAACTGTTAAAGCTAGGGGATTAGCCTCAGTATAGAGGTAGAAAGTTTCTTGGTGGCCTGACTCATGGGTTTGTCCATCCATGGCTTATTTCTTAAAGGAGTATCTTTTCTTTAAATTCTCTTCTCGCTCGTTCAAGGGGTCGTTCGTAAACTCGAAATTACAAAGGGTGCATGCATAAAATAAATATCCTGCTTCAATTTATAACAAAGGCTTTCCGTCAAGAATTATGGCAAAGTCGGATCTGATGTTTCTAATTTAATGTCAAGAAAGAAAGATGTTTGAAATTTTGAGCTGCTAATAGCAATCAAATATCTTAATTACATACTCGTCAGTGTAATTTCGATCTCAAATTGGCTGTTTAAAAATTTGACCAATCTAAAATAAAATAAAATTTAGGAGTAAATCCATGTATACTTCCATTATTGCCATTTAGTATTATTAAAAGTCTTTATACTGGAGAGCAAATGAACATATCATACCGTCGGAAACCAAGTTTGCAAAATGAAACTGCGCTTTGTTTGGGTATAATGCTTAAATGATTACTCGCATAGTCGATATCAAGATTCACATAACCGTTTTACCATAGATACCAAACTTGCTCATTACTTTGGGACAAACTTTGATGTTGGAGTCACGCAAAATATAAAATCTCGAGAGAAAAGGCAACTCAGATTGGTTTTAACTCATGGTTCTACATGAATATGCTTGATAGGCAAGGGTTTCCGGATAGTGTTAGTTTCTTTATCCCACACGACCCAACTAACGCGCACCCACTTTAGAAACACTTCACAATCGCTGCTTACCATACATTCGGTGCTAGGAAACCTAAATACGTACATATGCCAGAAGTTTTTACTTAATATAAAGGAGCTGGAACTCGAAACCGCTAAAAGTAAAATCAAACTTACTTCAGTTTTCCGGAGGGGTAGGAGACGAACAGAGATAATGGTCGTGGAGGCGTGCGTTGGAATCGTGGATTCAAACGTAATACTCCAGCATTCGTGACATGAGCCTCTTGATTACGACCACGTCCATTACCTCCCGTGCGGTTCCGTTGGTTGCGACCGACATTTCTGAATATAGTAGGTTGGAACTGTACTTTTTGGCCCGGGGAACTAGAAGTGGTAGAGGACCAAGATGATTCTTGGGCCTAAATTCTACGGACCTCAATTTTGAAGGCGTCAAGGGAATCGCACCAAGCGGGAGAAATAGATGCCTGATATTTCTCGTGAATGTTTCCCAACACTATACGAAGAAGATCCTCCGAACCATAGGATTCCCGTTAGATTCGGGACTCGATTACTCCAAAAGATTCTCATATGGTTTCTGCCGTTCCTGGTTGAAGATGGTCCTCAGGGTTCTTTCCCGATCTGCCGAGAGAATGTGCGAACCGATGCCACTTAAAAGGGCAAGGACCCTGCTTGGCCTTGAACTCATCCAATCAAACGGAGGCACTTTCGCGCAGTGACTTGGGTAGAAGATAAATGAGATCACCAACCGGTATGTGTTTTAGTTGGATGTATGTTTCCAGATCTTCGAGATATTTCTATGGATTTTCATTATCCTTCCCAACAAATTCCGGTAGGTCCAATTTATACGAACCAGGGTGTAAAGGAGTAGAAGATCCAAAATGAAGCAAATAACTGTTACCAATGAATGAATCAGGAATCGTTGCATCAGGAGGATCGGTCATTGGCGTGGATGTCGTGTGGTGTGATTAACTGGTTCTTTTATTATTTTATTTTATTATATTTTATATCCAAGTCAGGGACCAAAACACCTGAAGCGGGAGTCGGCGGGTTCTGACAAGTTTTATCCCTATGCACATGCCGAGGGTCATGAGACGTGACGGAGAAATGACGGGACCCGTCGATCCCAGAAAGGCCCGACCAGCGTCTCTTCATGTCTGTCCTCAAACGGACTTTCTCCGTTTGGTAGTTCAGAGGAAGCAAAGGCCTCTCATCTGAACTCTGGTTGTGAAGCTGCGGATGGTTGGGACTTGGTTAGTTGAGTCTGTAGGACTTGATGGAGTACGGTAATCAAGTTATCCATGAAAGATATATATATATATATAAAGGCTCCGCTGGAGGTGCAGGCAGGGGTGGTGCCCTCAGGTTGAGTACCATGTTAGGTGGCCGGAGTGACAACAGTTCCAAGTATAGGATTAGGTACGTATGCATACTGTGGTTGCGGAGGCAGACTGAGCCCATCTTTGTCGCGTCTCAACCACATAACTATTGAAGCTGCCATAAACGAGTCTAGTGAAGAATACACCTAATCGGTGCAGACCAACTTCCGAAACTATACTGGCGAGAAAATTAACTAAACGTATGATATCACTGTTCTGCCGGATCAGAAGCAGAGAACGAGCGGAAAACCGAACAATGAGTACTAATATTATTATGCGGCATGTGGCAATTAAGGTATAATTATATGCGGCGTATGTAGTGCAGTCACAAAATAAACGAAAGATCCATATAAAAAAGTCAATTCATCCGTGCCAATCAAAGACACCACGCCAGAGCCGAGGTTGATAGTGGCCTTAGAAAGCGTAGAATTCATCATAATGCTGAAGCGGGACAGCTTGATCTAATGCAAAACATGCACTGAGCCTACTCTTAAAAGAGGAGCAACCCCGAGTACGTTAGGCCCAAAGTAGGCTTAGCTACGGTAAGTATTCAAGAAGATTCCCAAATGGGTCGCCAAATGTAACGGTAATTACCGTGCCCAAAGCCTAACTTGATAGAGCATACATCGTGCTATTAAATTTAATCACAAATAAAATTAAATACTTTTCCTTCTTCCTGAATTCTTTATTTTCTTCTTAAGTTTTGTCTTTGTTCGTTGACAGTACTACTCCCGACTTCCTCCTCTGCGAACCAGAATTATCCGTTTATTACCGCGTATCAACTGCCGCCTCGCTAGAGACTTACGAGTCATTACAAGACAGAATGGACTTCGCTTTTAGCAACATTGCTACCTTTCCAAAAATGTATATTCTTTTAAGAAAACGAAATTGAAGATTTGATTCATTCTTTCTCACTCTTGGTACGCTGGATTTTCACGTACCAACCGTGACAGAATAAAAAAATGTTTGTACCCTCTGCTAGCTCGTCAAATGTTTAAGGAAAAGTTCAGGTAGCCTACCCTAATATCTTAAAAGAACGGCCGTTAAAAAAATCTTTCATTTCAAATTATAAGCTTTTAATTAGTCTTAAAAACGAGAACTACTGCGCTACCATTCGTTTTGTGGCGTCTGCTAAATTGAAACACTTAACTTTAGGATTGGTTGAATTCTCACAGGCTGAGAGGTAAGGGATAAGAGGTTCGATTTAGCAGACCCCACTAATCCAATTGCGGCGTAGTAGGCCTTGTTTTTAAGATTAATAAAATGCTAATTATTTTGTTACAAGAGATCATTTTTTTATACTTTTCTTTTTGTATTTAGAACAAGGCGACCCAAGGGCTCGTAATAGTAGCCACATCGTACGAGTGAATAGCCCCTCCATACCCTACCCTAATGAGTGGATAACCCCTCTATACTTTACCCTAATGAGTGAATAGCGATATCTTTTACTATGCTTAAATAAATTACCGTGCATAAAATCAGAGTGAATAGCCCCTCGATGCCCTACCCTAAACGTTGATAGAATTATTACCCGTATTAATTTACTTATGCCGTAATTGTAATATTGCGGCGAATCGAAGAAAAGGTAGTTTTAGTGATTATCCCCTCGATGAGTTTACAACATAGACTTATGCCGATGCACACTTATCGCTTCTTATAAATTTCTAACATGAACTTATGGTCAGAAGAGTTTGAAAGAGAAAGAATTCGGTAAAACACCCAATAATTGTAATACCCCGGTGCCTTAAGACCATTCTAAAAAGAACGTCAGTAAATACTTGATTTTGCTTTCAAAATTTCCCTCGATTTCTTTGAATGTTGAAAGAGGGGAGCGTGAAACTCTTATTGTCGACGGGTATGAGGAATTTTTAAGGGAGGGTATATGGCTTAACCTAACTATCATAATTTCCTTCCTTTTAAAATACACGAACGAAAAATATCACCTCACCACAATTCTCTCCCATTCACTCTCCCTTCAATGACGATCGAAAAATTTTATACTGTCTAAGGCAGTTCTCTTTCACGACACCACCACCACCACCAACAGGCCAGGTCAAACTAAGACCCTCATCGTAGATGTTCATCATACGATGTGGCTAAAAAGGCCGTTATTTTAAGATGTAATGTTATGTTGCGCGAACTTTTACTTTAATAGGCAAAAGAGTAAAGACAGGGAGTAGGAGATAAGCGTTTCTTCATCCCATTTTTCATTCCTCTAGATCCTCTTACTTTGAAACAGTTTACGTATTGTTTTTGCTATTACAATATTTTTTATTCTTCCGATTAATCCCGGCTTTCAAAAGTCTGAATTGGCATTAAAACATTTTTTGTCTTAAGCTTGGATGGCATCACCAGGATAAAAAGCACACTCGTCAACAATAACATTTTGTCACTTTCAACGGGAATGCTCGAAATCTCATACACGCCGTATAACAAAGGGTCGTTAACGTATTCAAAATCAGCATTTTAATGTCTAATTCGTTCATGGTTGACATAAACCAAAGTTGAATAGGCGAGTAAGAATTTTCAGTGCTTAAGGAATGGTGGTTCCAAGCTTCGGTCAGCGATCTACACGATTTTCGAATTCTCGGTAAGAATACCAAATGTAACGCGTATAAGTGCATTTCATTGTCGGCATCGAGGTAGCCTTGATCTTGCATAAACCGGAAAATGCCTTTAAAATAGGATGACACTAGACGATTTACTTCACGCCAAAGCCGTTCTATACGTTCGATGTGCACACATGGACCTGTTATAAAGTTACCTCTATCCAAGCCACGATTATTCAACATAAATATAGCAACCTCAATGTTCTCCATGCTCTTGTCTCCTCAAACACTTAGAGGCAATCCATAAGACCTGACGCCCTCTTCAAAAAGACCCAAAACAGTGCTCGCTCTGTTGTTAGAGAAGCATTGCAAATAAATTAAGTATCTACTGCATCCGTCGATGTATCCGTGAAACACGAGTCTCCAAGCTATCAATTTATGATTTGAATCCATAAACCTGATAATAAAATCTTATCAGGATGCCCTTAATTCATATTATCGCTTCTACGACTTGAGGTTTTCATTTACCAAAGAACATTAGCTCCTTGAACATTGTATCTTCGTCTTGGGATAAGATTTCGTCGTCTAAGAGCTCTTCCCACAGGGTCTAATATATTTAGTCGCTCTCTCACTCTCCATCGTTGCACTCTTAATCTCGAGCTTCGCAAGGCACCAATAACGTACGTTTCTCCAATGTTGGGATTATTATTTAATATATTTGTAATAAATTGGTCAAGTTGGGCATCTGTTATAGGTTCGTAATTTTCACTTTCCAGGCCTAGATAAGAACGGTGTCGCTGAAGTGTTCGAACTGTTACTCCAAGAAATGACGCTACTCTCACCTACGACAAACCGAGTGTACTTCGACAAAATTTTATCTGCTCAACAGTTAATTGATAACGCGGCCTTCCTACAGTGCATTCTCGCAAAACAGGACAAATGTAAGGTTCTTCTACTTCCTCCCTAGTGTTTAAAATATGCTCCATTTCGTTAACCAAAGAAGCCAATCCGTTATATACTACTTGAACTAAATTTAGAAGGACGCCATTTGGACCGGGATTACGTTGAACAGAGGTTAAAATTGCTTCCAAAGCTCTGCAGTGGCCTTGTAGCCTACGATGATTTATTTCAACAACATTAATATCCATTGAATAAGGGTGTCGCAAACTTTGCTCGTAAGCGTGTCTTAATTCACAAATGTAGTCTGCAACTTCGTTACAAGGTGATTCTAAAATGGTGGTATAACCGAACTACTGCGGATTCTATGAGCGATTTTAAGTCGAAAATGTTCTATGGCATTTTGTCATCCAGGCCACCGTTTAAAAGTTATGATAAGAATCATTTACGGATGACCCCTTAAAATTAATTAAATTAATCAAAAGCCCAGCGGGTTGAATACATTTTTTAAGGGGACTCACGTGTTTAGTAATCGCGCGCGCGATTTACTTCCCCGTGAACTCCATAAAGAAGTCCTCCACCAATGTAAGCTTGAAAATGGGTTCAAATGGGAAGATTCATGCCGAATTGAGAAAAACCTAACCCAATGGGGAAATGCATTGAAAATTTAATAAAAAAGGACCAAATGGGAAGATTCTTGCCGGATTGAGAAAAACCTAACAAACAATCAACAAAGGTTTAATGTTTTATTTCCACTCTCTTCTGAGAATCGCAAAAAGAAGTGAAGCTTTTCAAGCAAAATTACACGTATTTTTGTGTAAAGCGGATCAAAACTTAATTTTAACAATTTGATCGTCAATGGAGTAAGAAGTTACGGAACACATGGGCTCTACTGCAATGTAACGTAAAAATTGTAAAGTCAGAAGCCAAATTAAGAAATCAACTAAATGTTAGTTTTTGGCGGTGTAGCGTTTTTGCCTCATGGAGTGAGAGTCTGACTAGATGTTCTCACATTCGACTCTCAAAACTCAGTCTCCAGTAATGTAACCGCGGCAATCAGAAGTAATGCAGGAAGCTAGGAATGAACCAAAGCATTTCCCAGGCGAGGGCGAAGTGGTCGAGCATACCTCTCGCGGATTCTTATAGGAATTGCTGGAAATGTCCACCTTCATTGACTACGCATAGCCGTGATCGGCGAACTATGGAAAAGCATTCCCTCCTTGTCTCGCCACTTTGCCTGATGATGTCAAACGCACCAAGGATCCTCGCGCGAAGGGTTGCTTTGTCAGGGACTTCCGTTGCGTAAACTAAATCCTTCACGCGGCCCCAAAGGAAGTAGTCGAGTGGTGTAAGGTCTGGCGATCTGGCAGGCCAAGGCGGTGGTCCCGCTCAACCAATCCATCTTGGGGCAAACGTCTCGTCTAGATATGTCCGCACTTGACGGCCAAAGTGCGGAGTTGCCCCATCGTGCTGAAACCAGAGTTGCGCACGATCAGCCAATGGTAGTTCGTCCAACACATCTTGAACATCTGTTTGCAAAAACTCCAAATAACGTTCCGCGTTAAGAAGAAACGGAAGGATAAATGGACCAATCAGGGCGTCGCCTAGCATACAGACCCAAATGTTTATACGCCATTCTTCTTGAAAACTTGCGTTGCGAATGAGATGCGGATTTTCGTGAGCCCAATAGTGCAAGTTGTGCAAGTTTAGAATGCCCTTCCTTGTGAACTGTGCCTCATCCGACCAGAGAATACGGCCACGGTAATGGTCGTCCGCATCATGTTGTTCCAAGAGCCATTGGCAGAACAATTGGCGCCTTGGAAAATCGAGGGGTCGCAATTGCGCACTCTTTGGTAATGGTATGGGTGTTGATCATCATCGTGAATGGTTCGCCAAACGATCGGCTGGGGAATGTTGAGCATTCTACTAACACCACGTCTAGTGCTGAGAGTGGGGTACGTCTAGTGCTGAGAGTGGGGTACGTCTAGTGCTGAGAGTGGGGTACGTCTAGTGCTGAGAGTGGGGTCGTTAGACACCATATCCAAAACATTTTCCTCGACTGCCACTGCTCTTGATGCCGGGCGTCCACGATCCACCCCCTGAATCAAAACGCTTCCAGTTGCCCGCAATCTTCCCTGTGTTCTTGATATTACGCGAGAATCTGGGTGACGCCTATTTGGAAACAATTCCGCGTAAAGACGCGATGCAGCTTCGTAGTTTCCTTCACAATAGCCTAAATCTAGTATCATATCGGTGTATTCATTCGACTGCCATCAGTCGTTCTAGGCTCAAAAAGTGGTTTTCTAAAACTTGGTTTTTAAAAAAGCGGGTTGGTTTCGTTCACTGTCTGTGCTGTTTAAAATCTAATTTGAAATAGGCTTAAGAATTGTTGGGAAGATCGTAGTCACGAGATTTTAGAACAGTAAAAGGCTGCACGTGCCATTACAAAATTTTTAAACGTTGGCGCGCGACGGCAAATATCAGTTTGAAAATTCAAAAAACCAAGGCTTAGCTCAAAAATAAAATAAAAATAAAAGCAGCTTTAATACCCTTCCAAATTCCAACTGACCTTACAATTAGTATTTTAAATCCGGCCACAAAAGCAAACAAAAGCCAGCGATTCATCAAGTTTTGAGAATCGAATGTGAGAACATCTAGCCAGACTCTCATTCCATGAGGCAAAACACGCTACACCGCCAAAAACTGACATTTAGTTGATTTCTTATAGCGATTTCCACTGACTGCACTAGAGCACTCTATGTGCACTCTCGGCGCGTTTTCGTCCGCCACTGGGAACACGAGTGCAACACTCGCCCAGAATCGCGTTTTCCACTGACCCCAAAAACTGCCCGAGAATTGCTCTTTGGTGCTCTGAAAAATTCGACGGAGCGACGGTGCTCGAGTATGACGTAATAAAATTAAAATGGCGAACCACGCGGTATCTCATAGAAGACAGGCTCTCGCTTATGCTTATTTATTTCTGGAATCATCTTCTGAAAGTTCTGAAGATGAAGAATACGAGGTTTTATCATTACTTTAAAGATATTACGCCTCATCCTAAAACCAATAATTATATCAGAGACGTTGCCGATCATTACTCAAAATAGATTTTTTTTTGTAAATTAATTGGAATGTTAAGTCCATTAATTGGTTTCAGCCCATTTGCGTCAAGATATACACACTTTATTACAATTTCGTCTCCGGCGCCAATTTTGATTATTCAGAGCGCGCTCGGACCTCTCGATCGTCTTCCACTGACGAAACTATTCTCTCCAAAACTCGCTGAGGGCAGTTACGTCATCCTAACCCTGAGAGCACTCTTTGGAGCAGTCAGTGGAAATCGCTATAAATTTGGCTTCTGACGTTACATTGCAGTAGAGCCCATGTGTTCCGTAACTTCTTACTCCATTGACGATCAAATTGTTAAAATTAAGTTTTTATCCGCTTTAAACAAAAATACGTGTAATTTTGCTTGAAAAGCTTCACTTCTTTTTGCGATTCTCAGAAGAGAGTGGAAATAAAACATTAAACCTTTGTTGATTGTTTGTTAGGTTTTTCTCAATCCGGCAAGAATCTTCCCATTTGGTCCTTTTTTATTAAATTTTCAATGCATTTCCCCATTGGGTTAGGTTTTTCTCAATACGGCATGAATCTTCCCATTTGAACCCATTTTCAAGCATACATTGGTGGAGGACTTCTTTATGGAGTTCACGGGGAAGTAAATCGCGAGCGCGATTACTAAACACGTGAGTCCCCTTTTGTTTTCGAATTTAATTAATTTTAAGGGGTCATCCGTAAATGATCCTTATCATAACTTTTAAGCGGTGGCCTGGATCACAAAATGCCATAGGACATTTTCGACTTAAAATCGCTCATAGAACCCGCAGTAGTTCGGTTATACCACCATTTTAGAATCACCCTAAACAGTTGCTGGATTTGCCCAATAAGTGAAAAAATAGTATTAAACAAGAAGACATCGAAAATATAGGAAATAAATTGTGGTCACCCTGGGACTGTCTAGAATTTATCCCAAGATTTCCAAAATGATCTAACCAAGGCTTTCAATACTTGTTCAACCCTATATATCACAACTTTGTTTATAAAAATAAAGGAAACGAACCCGATGTTGATAATTCTGTAGCAATTTCACTCCATATAGCTTCTTTCTTTTTAAAATCTTTGAAATCCGGCCTTCTAATGTCGTAAATTTGTGGTTTGCGTCGTACGGCCTCAACGAGCTTTTCGTCAAAGTCCGCCATTTTTAAATGAGCCAAGCTCCGTCAACGCGAAAACGACGCGTACGGTCGGAAAAAGTTCGGGATTTGGAACTTCGACGTTCCCAGCCATGGGGAGTTGAAAAAACCATGGATCTCTGGCAACCGAACCTAAATGAAAGTACAAGTAGAACTAGTTTAGCGTTCTCGTTTGTTTCTCAAAGCCCAAACAGTGCGTCCGGAGACTTGATACACCTCCACGCGAGAGTAAAATAGCGTATACTGCCTCTGGTGAAGATATTGGAAAAGCGATTTCCTCTCTCTTAGCGTCCGCCACCGGTATAGAATAAAGGCTGTGTTTCCGATTTTCTCGATCTTAAACAAGCTCATCAAGTTGCGTACGATATTAGCGCGTAATGGCGGACGACCAATCAGAAGATAGCCCGCCGGCTAAGAAATTACTACACTTTCCGTTCTATCTGAACTGCGAGTTCTGCGATAGATTAAACTTTACGTACCGGCAAGATTTTGCCAACCACTTTGTAGAAGACCATAACTACACCTCCATTGAATATCGATGCACCAATAATCAGTGCGAAAAAACGTACGATAAACTGACTTCGATAACCTCACACTACAGCAAATGTAGACGTGACCCTGGAGTTCAGCCGCCGGAAGGTTCGAGTACGCTGCTTTTCATATGTATGGAATGTGCACGCACGTTCCCGTCGCAAATAGGCCTCTCACATTACACTAGACTGCGCCACCCAATACTCTACAGCCAGTCGCTTACAGCAAGCTCACGCCCAATGTGGACGCTATCCGAAACAGAAGCTCTAGCGTCCACCGAGCTCTCAATCCGCAATAACGCCTTGGAAGTAGGAACACAGATTACCAACATCAATCAACGACAACAAAGAGAATTTCCCACGAGGACAATTAACAGCATTACCTGCGAACGTAAGAAGAGTCGATATAAAGAAGTATATGAGTCTCTCAGTCAATGGTCTCAATCTCAAGTTCTGCATGAAGAAGAAGTCAGGCTTTCCGACACGTCGGCGAGCGACATCTCATCCGATGTCTTTGAAGATCTTGTTAAAGAGGAATTGATGGTGGAAGAAACATTTACGTTAAGTTTCTTTCAAACTTTACTTAGTCCATCCGGTAAAGCGCCATTCGCACACTCGTTCATCGAAGGTCCGCTATCGAAACCTCTGTTTCAATCTCTACTACCAGAGGTCGCGCCTCCGTTCGAAAAGGACCGCCAATTTGAAGAACGTGGCGCCCGTAATAGGAAATACGGGAAAGCTCGCAAACGCCAACGACGCAATAAAATATTCATTTATTGAGTATCAGCGACTATACCAACGGGACCCGAGTTCGTCCTTGAACCGGATACTGACTGGAGAGCGCGCTGACAGCGCCGTCTCACTTGTTCAGATACATGGGACCTTTGAACCCTTATTTTCGTCGCAATCAGCAATAACTCAATGCGTCTATCCTCTACCGGCGGAAGAAAAAATAAATAGGCACGTCCCCGATCCCATCAGTGAGTCGGAGGTGAAAGAAGCGTTGAAACTAACGTCACCTGGAACCTCTCCAGGACCAGATAAGGTCACTAAAAGAGACCTGAAGGCCGTCGACAACGGGGTTCTCACAGCCCTATACAACAACTGGCTCCTTCATGGGTACATACCCGAAGAAATGAAGATTCAACGGGCGATCTTCATACCGAAGTGCTTAACGCAAAGAAATGGTGGGGATTTTCGCCCAATCACCATTGCCTCACTTCTCTACCGCATCGTCTCGAAAATCTTAGCGAAGCGTTTTATGGTCCAGTTTAACTTGTCCCCGTGGCAAGCTGGATTTCACACCGATCGCTCTACGTCTGACCACACGCTCCCTCTTCAGTCCATCATGAAGGTGCGACGAACGAAGAAACAGAGTTTGCTGATGTGCTCCATGGACATCAGTAAAGCTTTTGACGTCTGTCTCTCACGTATCAATACGTTGTGCGCTACAAGAACGAAACTGCTCCGTATACCACATTAAATTGGTACTCAACTCGTACCAAAACTGTCACACCGAATTCTATCTGCACGGTGAAACTGACCACAAGAAAGTGGTCATAACCAGGGGAATTAAGCAAGGAGACCCGCTCTCCCTAGTAATATTCGATATAGTATTCGATCCTCTAATACGGAGGGTGGCGGCGGCAACAGGAGTTACTATAGCCCCCGGACTTTCGATCTCAATCCTCGCATATGCGGACGATATCTTTGTACTTTCGGAATACGGAACTTACTGCAACTCACTTTGGCTTTCTTAAACGGCGAATCCTTAAAACATAACGCCGATAATTGCAAATATTTTGGGTTCCTGCGGGTTGGCACTCAAAAGAAGATCAAGAAGGCAAAAAGCTAAGGCCCTGGCGCCCAACCAGGCCTTGAAATACCTAGGAAATAATTTCTACTGTAACAAGAACCCGCAATTTCGTAACGACGAATTGTGCGAAATGTACTTGAAACTAAAAAGATCGCCTCTAAAGCTACCGCAAAAGTGCTCTTTCGTTCCCATCTGCTTCCGAAGTTCACGAATGTCTTGTCCAACATGATCTGTCCGCAACTACCAACCGTTAAGTTGGATAAATACCTAAGAAGAATAGTAAAAGAACTCTACCATTTACATTTGGGGTTCCCTACGGCGCTCCTCCGTCTACCATGGAAAGAAGGCGGACTAAACCTACCACATCTAGAACTGACGGTCTTATCCACGTGTTGCTCGAACTGGGCTCGACTTCTGCGTAATCCGTTACCTGAAATTCAAGAGATACTAGAGCAAGCATGAATTAAAAGATGCTATTCGAAGGTATTTACTTACCCGGGATTTCACGGTACCACTGGCGACGCGAACGACGTCAAGAAGCAATGTGCAGCAAACAGAAAACTTCGTACCGATAGGGCAGTTAACGCCCTTTGAAAATAAAAGCATTGCAGGTTTCCAAAAATCTCCGACTAGTAATCAATGGCTCAATCCAAACTCGAGGCTACTTTTACCAAGGGACACGATCAACGCCCTACGATTACGTGTAAATCTATGTAAAACAAGACACCTTTCCAACAGAGGCTCGGCAAATGGGTAGAAATTATACCACTGCGTAATGCTTCCACGAAACCCATAGTTAATCATCTCATTATAATATTTTCACGCGGTTTGGTTTACCATCCTGCATAGTTAGCGATAATGGTTCCTGTTTCGTTGCAAAGTTAATGAAACAAGTTTTTGAGAAGTTACAAATTAAACAGCGATTTACATCCTTGTATTCGCCACAAAGTAAAGGTTTGGTTGAAAGATATAATCGCACTATTGGAACCCTTATCGCAACGTTTATCGAGGGTAACGAACAGGGATTGGGACAGATACCTCCAGCAATTCGCGATGGCATTAAGAACAGCTCCGCAGGAGACGACGGGCTTAACGCTTGCGTGAGTTGCGTCTCTTATGTTTGGCCGAGAAAATAGAACGGCTGCAAGTTTGATTGACGAGAAAGACCCAGATCAATTTTTAGATCCAGAACTAGAGAAAATCTATGGGTTAAAGGGTAAACAAAGCCCTGGAACTCGCTCGTGAGAAGGTTAAAAAGGCGCAAAGCCGACAAAAAGACTATTATGACCAGCATCATAGAAAATTCGAATTTAATGAAGGTGATACCGTCCTACGGAAAGCCCATTACCAATCGAGTGCTGGCAATAATTATTCCGCAAAGTTAGATAAAAGATACGACGGTCCATACAGAATTGCGGAAAAGCTTTCACCTCACACGTATAGGTTAGAAACTTTGTTAGGAAAAATGCTTAAAGCAACCTACAAAGTATCAAATCTAAAGCCTTACGTTGAGCGAACTGAGCATAAGCTACTAGATGACGATCTAGAAACGCTCAGCGATAAAGATAGTTCGGATGACGAGGACTCCAAAAATTCCGTCACCACATCATGTCGAACGTTAAGACCGAGAGATCCGATAACGGGTAGAGTTAAAGTATTGCGCAAATAACAAGTTCAAATAATTTTTTTTGTTGTCTCAGTTAGGTTCATGATAGGATAATGATTTAGGTTTTCGATAGTTGTAGTTAGTTTTTTTTTTCGTAAATACATATTGATCGATTGTAAATTTAGTTCACTTGATACATATGATTTTTGGATTTTCAAGGTTATCTATGACCATTTTGAGTAGGTTATGTTTCTATTATTATGATTTGTTTATGGCCTCACATCAGTTTGGGTTGCCTAATAATAAGGTCTCACGAGGACGTGTGACACTAAGTGGGGGAGAGTTGTAGTGCCAGTTTTTAATAAGTTTTCATGTATAGTATAAGTTTTTACAAAATATTTTACAATAGTGATATTTTAGGTTATTTTTGGTTAGTGAAGGAAATATTCAATCCCTAGTTTTAGCTTCAGCCATAAGTTCAAAGAAATTCTGTTCGCAGGCACCATAATTAACTTGTCACATTTATCAAACTTATAAGAAAGTACACCGAGGTATAGGGTTAAGAACTGACCGAGCGCTGGTCGCCAGGGAGAAGCTTAACCGTATGTCTCTTTCATTTGTCGCGCCATGGCGGCGACATCTTTTTTTGAATCTATGGGAACGGGTCCAGGTAGTTTCGCGGCCGAATTCTATTTGCCCTTTCTCTCCGATTCTACCGAGTTTTCTTTGTCCTGCCCAGATCCTCACTTTAAGATAATTGCCCGCTACACTGATTTTTGTTCCCCTCACACAAGGTTACCAATGGACCTCACAAAGGTTATCAATTTAAAAGAGTGTATATATTGTTAGGTATTTTTGGGAACTTGTGAAAGTTCTTGGTTTTATTATTTGTTCTGTGTGATTTTTTTGGTGGGCGATACCTGAAACGACATTAAGTCGCGGTGTTCTGGCACCCTGACACCGAAGCTAACCTCTGGTACGACAATAAGTCGCTGTTTTCTGGCGCCCGAACAGTGACGCTGACCTTCGGGTCAAACCTTTAACACGCGGGAAGCTGCTGAATATTTTGATTGGCCACCTACCATCCGGGTCTTGAAAGTGGCTAACGTTAATTGGCCAAGGGTCAATCTGGGTCCCAAAAGTAACCACGTGAGTCTAGGTTTAAAACCGAGGACTTGGAAGAAAAACAGGAGTCTGGACCAGGAATCAATTGGAGAAGCAAGGAACGAGGGTTCTCCCGTTTGACTCGAGAATAAAACCTCAATGTCGGAACTTCGACTTCTGGATAGGATTAGGACCCATGCATTGGGGTAACGACGAAGAGGCCAAGAAGCTAGCTCGTACAGATGAAGTAAAAGAAGAAGATTTCGAAAGAATCGCGTTTGCGCGTTCGCCAAGATACAGAGAGTGCGGGACCGATGACGCGAAAGCGAAACAATAAACCAGGGTCGCCAGGAAAGATGGATTGAGTACTATTTTGTTTTGTTTATTTTGGAGGGGATTGTTGTTATGTTTATGTTTATTTTGGAAGGGTTTTGCATGGGGGTTTAATTGATAAAATATTTTAATTTGTAATTAGTTATGTTTAGGTTTAAAGTTTTAAAGTTAAGTAAAATAGTAAATGCATGCTATGTTCAAGTTTAAGTGCTAAGTTTAAGATGACATTAGAAGAGGAAGATTTCATTGGTAACCAAAGAGTGTTCTTTTAACATAAGCCTATATACCCTAAGAGTTATTTCATGAACTCGCTATCCCCTAAAAGTGCCAGGGTAAGCGAAGGGAACTCGGATGTTTAAGTAGAAGTTATTTGTAGCATAGGAACTCCGGATGCAATCAGACATAAAGTTAAGATAAGAAAGGTAAAACTAAAGGTTATATAAGTTTAATGATTCAGATGTCAAGGTGGTCTTGCATTGCTACGAAGGGGTTGCCTTCATGTTAAAGATAAACGCTACAAAATGTACACAAACCACCTCTATCAAAGCGAAGAAACAAATTAAAGTTTCAACCAAAACTGAACGAGAAAGTCTTGCGACAACTAAAGTTCCTAAGACAACTAGAAACGTTTCAACCAAAAATGAAAGTCCTACCAAGAAATCTAGTAAAGTTTATGCTAATAAAATTCCATGTCCTATCAAGAAAAACGCTTCTACGAAAAAGAAAGTTCCTATCAAAAAGACTAGTCAAATTAACAAAAACAAAGCTACGGAAAAAAAAGATATCACAACCGAATCCAAAGGAAAAAATCTAGTCACTACAATGTTACGATAGACCTGCAATAGAAAAGCCCGAAATATCATACCAATGATCATTTGAAAATACTGTTTCCACTCATGACCCATACAAGACATTCAGAAATTGGACGTCACAGCAATCGTAAATTTAAACATTCTTTCTATGAATAAGTTAGTGTGGTGTGTAAGGATTTCAAACTAGTCTAGCTACGCGGCGTTGTTCGGGTGTAAAAATTGACTTAAACCAGGTGTTTGACAACTCTCAAATTCAAAATAACAATTCTTAACCAGGGTTTAGTCATAAAACTAATATGTTGCGAGTCTATAATAGGACGTTCCTAAGAAAGTGAATAACTAGACAATTGTAGAACCAGCCTCAGCTAAAGCACATGTGAAGTGATCCTCTATTGTTAGTGGTCAAATTGGGTAACTAACTGTGACTTTGCATTAAGACTAAATATACTAATAAACAAACTACCTTTTCAAATAGAAGATCACAGCCAGTGATGGGCACTATCATATCTTTTTTGAATCTGATACTTAATTTGATAGTTGGAAAAAAATCTAGCTATCATTTGACCGATTTTGATAGTGATTAGGGCTCGGGGATCGGTTAACTATTATTCAAATAAATTAACATACTAAAATTTGTTAAACGAAGATTATATAAAAGTATTTCGTCTCGATTTGTTTTGGAAAAAGGTAAAGTGATGCAATTATTAATCGTAAGTATTTTTTCCGAAAAACTAAAATTTTCAACATAATCAGAAAAATATTACACCAAAACGTTTTTTTGCGATTTCGAATAAAAAATTATGATCCATACATTTCTTGATACAAAAGTGGTTTTGGTTTCACTTACCGATAAGTAATTGGACGAGTAACCGCCACTATTATTTTTTTACCATAAACTCTGATCTTTTTTAATTGTTTGAGCTCATTACTAAAGAAAAAAAGCAAAGTTTTAATCATTGACAAATAATTTTACAGTACTAAAAAACCTGATAATGATATGAACTATCAATTGCGATTGGCAATATTTTCAAAAGTATATAATACTTATCTTCGAGAGAAGTGTACCACAAAGCGTGGCAACATGAGAACATTAAAAACAAGGTTACCAAATCGAATCACATACAGGATAAATAGTACCCTCATCATTACTCTATTAGCCCTTGAATATTTCCCAAGGCGTGCACTATTAAAAAATGTTGTCCAAAACTTGATGTAAATGAATCCAAAGGGCTGACTCTGAGACAGCACAGTTTTTCATCTATTTTTAGATAACGTAACTAGTGTCCAAAAAGGGATTGTCGAACGATAAGCCAGATTTGGAGTCTCACCCAAAATTGGATTTAGAATCATCTATTAAGGGATCAATTACTACCCAGAAATGGTCTAAATATTATTCACACATCAATCAAGCCCACATTGGACAAATTTCTAACCGATATAGTACTAAAATCAAACCCTCATTTGTCCAAATTTCTAACCGATATATTGGACTCATATTGAAGCCAATATAGAGGCTAGATTTTTTACTTCACTGAGTGATGATTGTTTTTGAAACGTTCTGTTCTCGACGTATCCATCTGTCTGTGTTTTTGTTGGTCTGTCTGAATGTTGTTACACCCAGGGAATCGCGTTCGCAGTTTCCTAATCTGAACAAAAGGGTTCTCAATTTCCGGATCGTATTCGCAGTTGACGGATATCTGAAAAACTGTACCGACCACTATTCTATTAACTGTCATCAACAATCTAACTGCACAATTTTAAGGTCTTTCAGACACTTGCGAAAGAGGCACACTTTAGGAAAAACGAATCTTAATCGAATTATTCGATTGAAACGGTTAACCGCACACCTCTACTCAATATATTCACCCATTAATTTTAAAAAACTTAATTATTTATTATCCCTTGAGAATTGGTTGAACATTCTTAATGAAGAGGACACGAATAACGCTTGTACAAAATTTACAGAACACTTAAACTTAGCAAAAAAACCATATAAAGAAAATATTGAATTTATAAAGAATCATAGTGAGGCCACAGGAAAAAACCTCGAAATCCATGGGTAACAATCGGTTTAATAAAAAGTATTGAAACGAGAGACAAACTTTGAAAAAAACTATTAAAAGAGCCATTAAACACGGATTTAAAAATTCGATATACTAATTACCGAAACAAACTTAATACCCTTATAAATCAAACGAAGAATCTCTACTATGAAAAAAAAAGTTATGAATGCTGGAACAGACAATAAAAAACTATGGAAAATCATAAACGATATAAGAAATCCTAATAAAAAATATAAACAAGGGATTGAAACAAGATCTCATTCACGTTAAGAGAGAACGTTCGAGTTTACCTTTAACTGCGCTACCATCAAGTACTACCTAGGCCCCTCCCTAAAAAAATCCCGCCATTTTTTCAATACACTAACACCGACTGGTGGACTATCCATTCATTATTTGTCGAAAAAACTCGAAATTTACGTTTTCGATCTCGATGTGAAAATGGCGGTACAAGACGATGTTTTAGGGGAGCTGACTCCAGAAATTGTTGAAATGTTTATAAAAGCAACAGTTGATAGTGCTGGCTATGGCGATTTAAACATAGACCGAATAGTAAATAGTGAATTAGAACATAGTTATTCTATTATTATAACAAGGAAAGACCCTTATTGTTTTCCTAAAGTCCCGGAACAACCAAGGCTTACGTTTGAAACTTCAGGTAATTAGCCATAATTTAATATAAAATCCACATTATTTTTATCTGTCCCTACCCAAATTGATAATAGGCTTAAATATATTTTAAATTAGGCCCAGTTTTCAAGTGTTTGTATTGGAAAAGATTTTTGTAGACCGTGTTATTGTTTGGAATCGGGACACATGTATGTGGCTAGTTTCGAAGGAGTTGCTGACACTATTGACTTACGTTTCGTCAAATGGAAATTATCAAATTTGTGAAGGCATTGATCCAGCCTCTTTAATTTTGAATGTTGGGAATTAGGTGAACAGCTCATTTTTAGTTGTACGAACAACACCATTTTTACGCTACGAGTCTCCAAAATGTACTTTCATTAAGCCTAACCAAAATCTGTCAAGTCAAAACTGTCAGGAATGTTTAAAATGGTTAGGAAACTTAAGAGGATACTTGTAAAGAAAAAGAAATGATACAGCTTCACTAGATGTTTCTGCTAAGAAGACTAAAGTTGATGTTTCATCAAAAACTAAGATATCGATTCTTACACCTCGGAGTTCAAAGAGGAGACTGTCAAATTTACGGAAACAACGGAAGTGGCTTATCCAAAGAAATAAAGTCCTGGTGATGAAACTCCAAAAACTAACTATTCCTTTAAAGAAATCACAAAGTGATGAATTAGCTACACTTGTAGAAACAATTAGTCGAGATACTCCCGAGAAACTCGATGAAGCAATTAATGAGTATCAGAATGAGACAACTTCTAAAAAGCTAAGAGATAATTGGAAGGCTGATAGAATGAAAATTCACGAACACCAGAAGGCCTACTTCTTCAAAGATCAATTGAAAAGTGGTATGTTGAAATTGAAATAAGGGTTCATATAAACATGTTAAAATGGGGGAACTTCGCAATAAAACCCACAAATTGTAATATAAAAACTTTATCTTGTTTCTCAGAAACCGGCAGCCAGGCAAATTCATGGTCAATGGTAACATATCGAAAAGCACTAGCTATCTATGTACGGTGCCCTTCCGCTTTCAAAGCCTTAAAGAGCTTCAAAATTTTCCAATGACTTTTCTTCATGTTTATTTTCAATGTTGTTATTTTTCTCCAAAAGCTATTAATGTTTCCATTTTTATCTCTTTCATCACGCTCTGACCCGGAATCACTGATTATTGTCATATTATGCTCCAACTTTGTCTTCAACTTTCCACTTTTAACATCGCTCTTTCCATTATCATTTCCTTTGATTGACTTCGGTGACCAAAAGTAATCTGACAGATTTGACAACTCAATCTCATCTTCAGTTAAAAGCTCCTGTGAAGAAAATCTTCATGACGTCCGATTGTTAGTGTGGAAAGAGACGAAAGGCTCCAGCCTGACATCGTTTTGCTAAAATACAATAATTGAAAATTAGTATTATGTTGTATAACTGTAAGAAAATACTGCAGAACTTGCGGTGATTTATACGGGGTGATGGGGACATACTGGAAGTTTGCTCGCTAGTTTTACAAGTTAGGGCCCTTGGTCTTAATGCCAAATAAAAAGAATTATTGATCATACCAAACGATTCACTAATATTTTTGAATTTAAAATTACAGGTCGTCGTTCAAAGTGAAGATTCCATTTCGTTTAACACAGAAATATTTCATGGAGCCCCGCAAATCCTTGCTATTATTCCATGCATGGTATTGTGCATATATTGGACTCCTAAAATCGAATTACGCTGTCACTAGCTTAAGTTGGACAAAAACTGTAATTAAGTTAATTTTCCTTCACTCCAATGAGTTAAGCAAATGCCAATATATTATATTTTGGTTCGGTGTCTCGCGGTGATTCATGAAAATCAGCCGCTTAATGTCGTTTGGCCACAAACATTTTAGACCGATGTTACGCTTCATTTCTAGCATAGGGCGTTCACCATTGTCTGTAGCCATTTTTTAGCAAAACCAAATTCAAAGTTGACGGAGTGGAGAAATATTCGAAATATCACATGCTGGCACGCAATAAAACCAAACTAAAACTAAGTTCAAAATTTGTAATACCGCTACCAGCAGTGAATAAAGCGCACTCTAGGGGACTGGAACATATTGAAAATTTCATTGGAACTTTCCCATGGAGTAGTTTTACTGGATATTGTTCCACGGTGGCACAGTGGCAGGTTGCTTGCAGCCAGTGCGAAAATAAATTAATATCTTAATTTTTGGCACAAAACCGTTGGATTGAATATGTAACACATGTGCGTGTTTTTTTTCATTGCTTCCTTTAAAGTGCATTATATAGCAATGAACCAAAAGGCTACACAATGTCCTATGCTAGACCATACATCTTGCACAAATAAATGTATTAACAGTGTTAAAAACACTTCACTAGTCTCATGAGTTCCTCGTTATTCTCTTCCAAAATTATTCAAGTGGTTTTTTTACTTTCTAGACGTTAAACAGGATAAACCAGAAATACAGAACTGACCTTTAGGAATACTCGGCGGTTACTCATCATTTTTCTCAATCTCACCCCATTTTTATGACTGGAGAATAATCACATGATCACCAGGTGATGTCACTGACGCCGACTGCTCGATCTTCCGCGAAGTTTTATTCTTTGAGGCCCCGACGTGTAATATTAAAAACATCACGGGTTTGCCCCAACGAAGAGGGTACTTTCTGGCGGACCACCTCCCGTGTCCAGCCCAACTCAAGAGGAGCTAGAAGAGAACTAATTTCTTCTTCCGGGTTGCTATGATCTGTGCCATCGAGGTCTCCAAGGAGGGAGGCGTCGTCCTCATGGATGGCAATTTCTAGTTCCGGGTTTAAGGTGTCTAGCTCAGCGACACTACTAGGTGTTGAATTAAAATAAGGGTTTTATTCATTAGTTAAAATCGGTAAAAGCTCGGTCGTAGTCGCTGCATCCTCTTCCTCGTCGGAGGCTGTAGAATGAGTGTTTCCGTCATCCATGACCAACCCAGCAAACACATCTCCTACGGATATCCCTCCAAGGTACCCATGTACCTACAATGTAGTAAGTGCCTACTGGCTGCAGAAACAGCTTCAAGTTTTTTTGTAGTCGAGAAATGCAAAATTTTGTATTATTTTTCCAAACCCCCACTCCACACTATCTCGAACCGAACTCATGGCTTTATTAAATTGTTCTTCTGCTGTAGTGAGCCTAGCTCCTCTATAAGGAGCAATGAGGTTGTTTCGGAGAGGATAACCTGGGTCACCATAAATAACAAAGTCTTCTCCACACACGTTCTCCAAACTCTTCTACGATTCTGCTCACACGAAGCATGTGAGAATCGTGTCTCCTTCCTTCAATAGGGCCAAATAAGTTCACAATTAAACCGTCAGGTGAAAGAATTGACTGGTATTTCAACGCATGGATGCGTTTATGTCCGCTGTAAAAAAGCCTTTGTTCACGAGTGGGACGGCATATTGGTCTAGCAGTTCCATCTATGAAGCCCCAACAGTTCTTCAACGGGGCTCCTTTTGCAGAAATTGCCGCCGAATACCTCTCCAAATCTTCCTTGAAAGGCCATTGTCACTTTAACTGCTGTACTAAGTGGCAATGTTTCTCATAAATGTGATTCAACGTTTCTTTGATGATATAAGAAAGCTCTGCTTTAGAGCGGTTAAATGTGCTAGTTAGGTCATTAAGCCTATTGGGGTAAGACAACCGTTTTAGTAAAATACATAATGCCTCAACATTATCGGCCTTCGTCCTGTTTTGACAAACAATATAGTCAGGTAGTCTCAGAAATTCAACCAGCCGGTAAATATCATCTGTTGCAAACCTTGAAGATAATCAATACTATAAAGATTACTCAAAAGATTTAAAAAAAATAAACCTACCTAAAATTACACAAAACAAACTCTTCACATAAATCATTTAAAATAAACCTTTGCCGATAAACGAAGGGCCTGCAATTTCGAACTGCTCCCAACAGCCAAAGCTCTTCTAAATCGTCAAACTCTTCGTTTCTA